>NQII01001932.1:321439-347176 GCA_002778355.1 Clitarchus hookeri | reverse complement strand
CCCCCTCCCTCCGGGACTCACTCGACGTCATAACAATGACGGCGGCATTGACCGCTACGCCCTCCTGCCAGTGATGTATGGTGTCCACCCTCCCCCCTACGTAGCCGGCCGGAAGGGGAGGATTGTGTGGATTGACGTCCCCGCTCCTCGACGCCTCCCCGACTGCGACCACAGGTCCTTACAACATATATGTGACGTCACTGGCGATGGGCAATACAACTCTATGCGACATTATTTCTGGGATGTGTGGCAACACGGTACAATAAAATGGGCAGTCCTGGATGAGTAGATACCTGCATGATTCGCGTTACTATTTCACGGTAGTCAAGACTTGAAACACTTGAGCTTTCATACTACTTCGTCATTGGATTGCATTTAGTTCGCAGACGCCGTGGACGGCTTTGGACCAATAGCACGCAAGCAACGAGAGGCTGGCCCAGTCACGTCCAACCAAGTCGAAAAGGAAAATATGTCCTCGCTGCTGTACAAGCCGATAAACAAATTACTTAACCAAGCCTGGGATATGTTTTGCATGTACTATATATTTGACTGACCTGCGGCATAATAAACTGTATATATGAACATATATATATATATATATATATATATATATATATAACGTCACAATAAAAATTTTTGTAAGCGGAGCTAAAATTTTTTTGTATGAAAACAAATTTTCGTAAATTTACAACAAAAGCTTGTAAACGTGTTGAATAAGTACACTTACAAGAGCAATATCTGTATATTTCTTGCAGAAACGCTGATATTCAGTAAACTGCTGATACAATCTCAGGCTTTCAAGCTAATGTGTGTGCTAAAGGCCGATGATTCATCACTTCCGAGAATCATTTACGGCCAGGGTTACTTCTTTCCTTGGACGACAGGGCAAAGTGCACTTTGACTGGTTTGGAAAGGATGTGTCCTCCCAAGTCGCGGGTTGCAACAATAATATCGTAACACTATAGGCCAGGTTTCGTATATTTATGTGGTTTTTAACTGCGATAGTACAAATATGGCCTTTTCTTTTAAATCTTTTAAGAAATGTTCAGAATTATTTCTTACTACATATTTTGTATTCGTTCAATGTTTCTCTAGACAGATAACTGTAAATTGTCTGTTGCAAGATACGCGTACATTCATATGGTTTCCTTTGAACAAAAGATGATAAGCGACAAAAATAAGCAACAGAATGCAGGGATACAGAAAATAAACTCTTCGAAAAATTCAACTGTCATTTTCGCCGCGAACTCAGTAAAAACTTGCTGTTCTCTTTTAAAGGTAAAATACTGCATATTAACTTGAAATTAAATTATTTAAAGACTTATATAACTTACTTAAATATAACACTGTGCATGGATGCATCTGTGGCATAGAGGTTAGTGTACTTTCCTCTAACGTAGCTGTTCCGGGTTCGATTCCCGTCGCCCCGTTGGGAATTTTCAAAGTCGTAGTTGGGTTGGGACATGCCTGACAGCGTCGCAAAAAATATATTCCGTGCAGTCTAGATCAACTTCAAATGTTTATGACATAAAAAACGAATGTGTACAATCAAGTAGACAAATTACTTTGTAAAAGTCCAAACTAGAGCTTGTGATTTTGCATGAAAATAATTCGAGAAATTACTACGCATATTGTAATTCTGCAGGATATCCGTCGGCATGTTGCAATACTTTTTTTGTAACAAATACTGAATATATCCCGGTACACTTTTCAAGCAATTCCATGCAAAGTTGACAAAGATTTATTTTGCACTGTTACCTAGAATCGTTTGTCAGCTAGTTTCCAAACATTTTTTTTTTTGTAAAAATACAAAAAACCCAAATTACTGTGCAGTATAGGTACCGTTCATTTCACAGATACATAATGCTCCACACGGTTATAAAGATTTACGTGAAATTACGGAGAAGTACTGATTACAAATTTNCCCCCCCCTTTATTTAAACAACAACGGACTTTCCGTAAATTCCACCAAAACCTTCCGTGGATATTATGGAACCTCTCCATAAATTTCTTCTAGGTTTTTGTGTATTTCCAGTTCAAAAAGAATGATTACGAACAAAAGTTAAATTTTCGTTGTGCGGATGTTTACCAATGTATAAAAAAGAAATTTAAAAAGTTTTAAATGTTGACTTCAAGCAGTATTCGAATTCACTACATTACCACATCCTCATAGAACAAGATGGCGTTATAGTCTATTTACGATTTCTTTACATTTTTAAAATCAAACCTGGGAAAACCCACGCCATGTAAGATGTGTTTGGCTCTTACCTATACTTACTCGTATTAACATTAAAGCGTTATTTTTTTCTACTGAACTTTTGCTTATAGGTATACCGTCTATACATTATATTTCATTTATATTTAATACGAATAAAAACCGAGAAAAAATAAGTGTGTTGGTAATGCCTAGTAACAAATAGTTCTTATGCAAAACATTATTAAACTGAACGCGCACGAATGCGGTGTGTTGCCCCTCTGATGCAACTTTCGAGACTAAGTTAACATTTGTTTTGCGTGAGGCGGAGAAATATCCTGAAAGTAAAACTTGTAACTTCAGAGAGGTTGGAAGTAGTCGCAAAATCAAATTTAACATGGTTTTAATATACAAAGAAGCATACACATTTTTTTGTTTCTAGTAATTGTTTAGTGTGTCAAGTGTTGCTGTCCTTTGCAAGTGGCTCGTGCAACTTTTTTGTTTTCTAGTTACAGCACCGAAGAATGCTTCGTGAATCCTCGGCATTGTTCGTTCCCGAAACCCGAAACGGAGAAGTGCCGTATTTTTTCACCTACGGGGGCTCAGTTGCATTTTATGTGGTTACGGATCGCGTTTCCATGCACAGAATGTTTCAATAAAAGCGCGCGAAAATGAAACTGGGAATAGGGGACGCACCAGGGATCGTTTTCAGATCGGGAACGTGTGGTCTGCGAAGCCAGAGAAAGGATATACAGAGTGATTTTAAAATCATAGGACAAACATTGAGGGGTGGTAGAGCTCACTAAAACAAACAATTATTGTATAGGAATATATGGGCGGGAGTGACGCGTTGAGGCACAAACACAAAAATAACACATGAAATGCAACACAGTGTTTATTTACAACATCGCCGCTAAATGCCTTTTTACAGCAATGTTTATAATAATTGCTCAAAATTGCTACCACCGACAGTAATGCAAGCTTGGTAGCGTCGGTGGAGTGATTGGCGAACAGATTCAAATACGCCGGGTATTTCACGCACGCCACCATTGTCAGCCAATCACGCCATATGTAGAGGTCGCCAAGCATGCGTGACTGTTGGTGGATGCATTTCCAGCAACTGTTTTAACATTTTCTGCACGGAATCACTCGTTACGTATGCTGCTAATGAACATTTTATGTTTCCGTTAATGTGTTATGTTTTTGTGTTTGTGCCTCAACGCGTCACTCCCGCCCATATATTCCTATACAATAATTGTTTGTTTCAGTGAGCTCTACCACCCCTCAATGTTTGTCCCATGATTTTAGAATCACCCTGTATATGGGCACAAACGTGTCTACGTGCAGTTCACGATAAAGTCAGCACTTTTGAAATCAGTCTTTGAACAATGTCACTGCCCCAACCTGCGTCTGTTACGACGGGTACACTCAGTGGCATGCGCCCGGCAAGGTTGGTAACCATGGAGGGAAAGTAGTTCGTGCTTTAACGTTGAATTAATGGTGTTAGGTAAACATTTGTGAAAACTTAAATTATTATTTGTTTTGCTTTCCTTTCTTTTTTTTATCGCGTTTAAATGTAAGAATTTGCAAATTTGTATAATTTTTGTTTTCTATAATTTGACAGTTCCACTTGACCGAAGCGTGAATATTGATCAGGCCCATGGCGTTGTAAATTTTTACACGTGGTGGAAGAATCCATAACGTGCATTCAAGCAGATCTTAAGTAGGGGTTTTAAAAGTACTCAGTTAACCGTAAACAGCATTCAACACAAATGCATGTTGCTCGTATTGGTTGCGGGTAATACCGACATGGCGTGCCAGGTGGTACTGCACAGGACCACTCCGTTGACGGGGCCGGTGGTAACTTATCAGTTCGTGTCTCACAAGAGTAGCTCAAAGTAACGGTCAACAACTTCAACGCCAACATTACAACGGCGTACGAGGTTCTGCCCCATCCTTGCGGACGATAGGTGAACCTCGCACACCACGTGGGTCGCCCGCGTGTTTACATCATCTCCTTCAGCTGGACCACACGCTCCCGATCTCAAAACGTTCCGTGATGCGGCCCCCATTCCTAGTTTAATTTTCGCACGCCTTTTTACTGAAGCACCCTCGATTTACTGAACATTCCCGTATAAACTTTACGTGAGTATACGGACATTTTAACAGCGGAGACGAAAACGTCCACACTTACGACTTCGGCCTACGTGGATGTCGTTTAGGAGGAAGATATGAAGTTTCCAGGCATTTCGTTAGCGTAACCTCCCTCTTGCGTGGAGGGAATGAATTACGTAATGCGTGCAATGGCTGCACCACGTTAGTCACTAATGTGTTCTTTTTTTTGTTGCAAGGACTTACGTGTTCAAGGTCTGTAGAAACCACAAACTTTCACTCGCTCTCCCCCGACGTCGGAAATGTAATCTAGAGCCCAATGCACAAGAGTATCTTTCGTGAGCAAGAAGAAAAACGCATTTTTGTACGTGCGTCGTGTTAAGTGGCCTCGCTCAAGTTAACGTCTGGCCTTAAGGAAGCATTGGGACGGAGATGGCAAATAGCGTATACAAGCTTCACGTGTGTTCTGTTTACTCAGAATTTCAAGCTGTGACTACAAAGTTTCAACACAGTAATCTGTTTGAAAAAAAAAAAGAAAGAAAAAAAAAAATATATATATATATATACAGCATTGTCGTTATAGTTAAAAAAAAAATAAAAATCTTTTACAGAAGAATAAATATCGTAAACAGAGTGCTACTTACAGATATGTGCGCTGTCTTAGATACTTTTCCACGACCACGTTTATGTTTCGATAACCAAAATTTAAAATTTGGTGACAAAATATGTATTTCATTAAAAAGAATACACTGAAATATTTCAAGTGTTTTAAATTTCATGATAGACACAACTGCTTATAATGAGTCAATGGCAGTCGAATATGCTACTGAATAGTATACAAGAACTTGTATACTAGCTAGTGCGATATAGGGATGACTGTATTTTCCACTGTATTTATTGCAAAAGTGCAATGTAAACAAGAAGCGAATTATTCGCGTCGGCACTGGAAAACTGCTATAAATGTCCATATACTCACGGAAACCTTTACGGAAATGTAATATACGTAAATGATATCCGCAACGACAAGAAAAACATCTGAGCTCCGTGAATACAAAATGCTGAGTCTCTGTATTTCTTCTTATAGCTTCGGGTTACGGGGACGAACAATCCCGAGTCTACGCGAAGCTTTCTTTTTNCTATAAATGTCCATATACTCACGGAAACCTTTACGGAAATGTAATATACGTAAATGATATCCGCAACGACAAGAAACACAGCTGAGCTCCGTGAATACAAAATGCGGAGTCTCTGTATTTCTTCTTATAGCTTCGGGTTACGGGGACGAACAATCCCGAGTCTACGCGAAGCTTTCTTTTTCACTTCCACAAGAAAATTATCGTTTCTGCGACAATTAGGAAATCCATTTCACTTAGATACATTCCTTCAAACATCAAAAAGTAGCATCAGATACTTTTATAGGCAGAAGCACTTAAAAACAACCCGACAACTATAAACTGAAAATGTGAGGTATTTCACATTTTCAGAAAAATTATGTAACTGTTAAATTGTTACAAAAAAGATCGTACGTGGATGGTGAAAATCCTGAGTTGCAAAACTTTCCACTCGTGCTCTAATCTCGGTTAAGAATAAAATATAAATTTTTTTTTTAATATATTTCTTTTTTACACAGTAAAACACCCGCATTACGAAAAAAAATATATGTTTTATTATCCTACTTTTCTTAAACTAGCTAGTAATTTTAAAAGAATATTTGTAAATCCACCGAAGGTTATTTTTTAATTTATGGAAANACTTTTCTTAAACTAGCTAGTAATTTTAAAAGAATATTTGTAAATCCACCGAAGGTTATTTTTTAATTTATGGAAAGTTCCTTTTTGGAAAAAAATAAGATCCCCGTAATGCAAATCACTATTCACCGACTTGTTACCTAATTGCAAATCATTTGTATTTTAACTAAAGGCATTTAAAACTCGACTTTTCGGCGCGCAAAGTTCCCTTAATAATCAATTAAGAGAGCGATTGAGGAAAGAGATTATGGTGGTTCTCTACGTCAAGGCCTTGAGAGCCGATAATTAACAGAATAGTTGTACGCAACCTGCTAGAGTCTGACGGTATTGTTCACACACATTCTGTGTAAATATATATATCAATTTACACACACACAGGGAATGTCCTTGCACGTAATATCTACATGTTGACAATTGTGCTTGGGAGAAGAATAATTCTTTTTTTTTGTTACTCATTAACCATGATTTATCCGTCGTTATCCGTCACAATGTTACGCTTCTAGTCTTCTGGGCAAGTTGCAGATAAGCCGTCAGCACGTTCGCACATCGACAGGGTTAAGGTGGCAGTCTGATGTGGCACCAACTCGGTCCATTGGCCCACTCTTCATTGTGTATGAGGCAAGGGGGAGGGGGGTGGCCTGACAAGACCACGGCTGTTCACACAACTCACCGGCCCAGCGTGGCGCCGGGCTACCACACACACACTCGAAAACCGGTTGCAGAGGCATTGATCTTCGGCGCTGGACCTTTGTATCCTGGTTGTTATGTGGCGTCTCCCGTATTGGCCAACGTCCCCCNTTCTCTTCTAGTGTTTCGAACACCCTAAGATTATCCTTTCCCATCTCCTCTGTTCTAGTAGAAGTCTTTTTCTACATCGTAAATTGCATGCAATCGTTTTATTGTGTCGAGGGGTTTTTTTTTATGCCTACTCCAGCTGCGCACGCCACCAAAATGGCGTGACTGGCCAGCAGCATGTTGTAAAACCGTTAGCCAATCGGCGCCTGGAATACTTCTAGCCAGGAGGCAGCTCAGCCAACAGGGAATCATTAGCAGCATGCAGACATGCCAATCAGACGCAAAGCCCCGTTCCCCGGGAGTCTCGCGCAGCCAATCAGTGAACGTGTTCGTCCACATCAAAGGAACCGCCACGCCATTTCGTATCTGTGTACTTATCTACTCTGTGTCTTAAGTTAGTAACAATCAGGAAGAAATAACACGACCGTATTATGTGCAACCAAGTCGAATTAAAAAAAAAATTCCTCACACCACGTCGGTAACCAACGAACAAACAAGTGTTTCTGGAGTATTTAAAATACTGAGAAGTATAGACTGCTGCCGAAATTAATTCCTGAAATTCACGTATTTGCTGTTTACGGTAAACTGAGCACTTCTGAAAGCCCTGCTCGAGATCTGCTCGTACTCACATCGTGCGTCCTTATTCTAAGTAACATTAACGCTGCCATGAGCCTGATCACGTTATTCACGCGTCTGTCAAATGCAGCTGCAAAATTATTTTTAAAAGTTAACATTTTAAAAACTTGCTCATTCTTTACAAGAGCATTAAAAAAAGGCAGAAAGCAAAATAAATCAATTCAGTACACACAAATGTTAACCTGGCACTTTTTAATTCGACATTAAAACGTGGCACTACGTTCACTCCGTCACGTCGTTGCCAACTTTACTGGGTGCATGCCAGTGTGCCGCTATAATAAGNAAACGTGGCACTACGTTCACTCCGTCACGTCGTTGCCAACTTTACTGGGTGCATGCCAGTGTGCCGCTATAATAAGTGGTAGTAAAATCTGCGACTGCGAGCATGGGCGCAGTGAAGAGTGCTACCGGCAGGCTGGACGATTAGACTGGATGCGTGAATGTGAGACATAACAAATGATCGCTACAGACAGAGTGAACTTGTGTTGAGGATGAATGTGGGTTAACTGAATATAACCAAGTAGAGAAATTAGGGTTGCAATACACATCGAATACTGCGCTCACTGATAAATAAAAGGAGTAATATTGGAGATAGATAGATTGATGCGGTAAATAATAGCTGTATGAATATATTAAAATCAAATCTAGTTCTTTTATTTTCTTTAAGAGCTCACGAACTCGGATACGCCCCTAAGGCGTCTTGAAATAATATAGTGGTAGGGGCAGTGACATTATTCACAGGTTGATTTCAAAAGTGTTCGATTAACCCGTGAGCAGTATATAGCCCCTATTATCGGCGGTCGCGGAAATCTTCTTCTTCTTATTTTTTTAAACTAACTACTCTAAAAATAAGTGTTATGTGAGCCCGCGGTAGGGACGGGAGTTGAGAGCGTCTCAGGGCTAAGCCCCATACGCCCACAAGGAAGGGATAATCATGCAAGGAGACATGCATCACGGCAAAGAGGGATTGGGCTGCCATGGCGAGATTGTGGCCATGACAACCTCCCTGAGTGTACTTATAGCTAAACTATATTTAGAAGAGAAAGGGAAAAACCGGCATAGTCACCGTAAAGACCCTTCCGACAGGAAATGTTAAATATGACAGAAAATGCTACAGGAGACAGGTGGACAAGAATCATGCTCTTTATTATTTGATAGGAAAAGTGCTAGCAGAGAGGGGGCTGGTCGTCGCGGAAATGAGTAATGGTCGGCTGGGTCGTCCTTCCCGCCAGCTGGGGAAGATTGTGTGATGTATGTATAGTGTATACCATCGCGTGGTGCGTGAGGCACACGAGTGCTGGGAAATTAGCGCTGAGGCCTTACGACGCAACGACCTTGAATTTGTCGTTGTTCGCTGGAGGAGGCGACCCGGGGTAAGTAAGGTAGGCCGGCCGACTTCCCCGCACGATAAGCGAAGGCGGCGTCGCACGGAGGGAACTGCGGCAGCTGAATAAGGAGCCCGCCTACATGCGCCGTAGGTCTCCTTCGGCCGAGAAGCGCGGGAGCTATAAGGGTTACACGCCATTGTGCATCACCGGGACGCTACTCCCTCAGCGCGGGGGAAGTACAAGCCCTTGTGAGGGCTCTTGTCCTCCCTATTGTATGTCATTTCTGAGCACCCAGGTTGGGGACAGCTAGCCTGTCCCGCCTGGCTGTAGATTAAATTGTTGCTCTGAGGCTAAGCCAGCAGTCATTTTGTTAAAGGGCCCCTGGGTAGCGCCAGGGGACCTGGTACCCATAAGTCTTACACTGTGTTACGAACTAGCTTTTATAGCCAATTCACACTTGAAAGTATTTAGGCACGTAGCTCAATAATGACTCACGATTCGGTAGAGCACCACATTATCTGATGAGGTTTTATTACATGAAGATTTTACAGTTGCTATTTAAATTACTTTTGATCGGGGGAGCTTTAAATTGAATACCAAGACGATTATTACGGAAATTACATTATGATTCACGCCATTTTAATTAAACCTAACTGGAAAGTCATCACCTTGTTGCAGCCACAGGCTGATTCTGTGAGACGGTTAACGCCGGCTGGACACACCCATCTTCCTGGTCTGCTTCACTGGTCGGGTCGACGCCCAAAGTACTAAAGACGAAATACCGAAAGACGACAGATGACAGACGACAGTTCCCGGTGTTACGACGGCCTATATCAAGCGCGTGGTTCTGCGGCCCCGCTCAGTGACCGGTAGAGGGGATTTATGCAACTGTCTTGTTTCGCAAGGATCGACGACCAAATGGTGGCGTTGCAATCCCGCTCGTTTAATGTTTGAAGGTGTGATCAGGCAAGCCGTTAAGCTAAGGCCTGATCACACCATAACAACTGGCACGCGCTACAAGAGCGCCGTAGCCACTGCGCGCGTGCAGTGTTCTCGTAGTGCTGCGTCTACCTACGTGACTTTCAGCGNCGACGACCAAATGGTGGCGTTGCAATCCCGCTCGTTTCCAGGTTCAATGTTTGAAGGTGTGATCAGGCAAGCCGTTAAGCTAAGGCCTGATCACACCATAACAACTGGCACGTGCTACAAGAGCGCCGTAGCCACTGCGCGCGTGCAGTGTTCTCGTAGTGCTGCGTCTACCTACGTGACTTTCAGCGNTGCTACAAGAGCGCCGTAGCCACTGCGCGCGTGCAGTGTTCTCGTAGTGCTGCGTCTACCTACGTGACTTTCAGCGGCGACCCTGTCATTTTATTGATAAGTCTGTAGCAAAGTTCGACACAGGCCCCTGTTGTAGTTTTACTCGTGTCCGGTTGGTATGTTTTAACTTTCACACCTCGCAGGACGATGCTCACCGGACTGAAAGAGGAAACTGGTCGGGGTTTTCAAAAAGCGCAAATCACGAAGTTTGTGCCAAAAGTGATTCATTCAGGGGGGAGGGGGCTCGCTCCTGGGAGGGCCAAGAACGACAAATGACACGGCAGCTCAGTGCAAGTACGTGATCCACAGCTATAGCCCGTCTCACGAACGAGTGCACTTTTTTCGACAGTTCTGAAGGCAATCTTACGTATAGCCTATTCGCGGTTTCTTCACACTTTTTTAATCAACCCATCGAAAAATCACCCTATGATGACGTGTTTGGTTATTTCCTCAATATGCCATGTATAGGGCGAGTGACTTTTCACGTAAAAATCGGAGCACACAGTAGACTTCAATACTATATATACACCTCAGCTGTTGTTATACCTCCATTGGCTGCTGGTGCCGTGTCCGTCTTTGACCAAGCCACCCAGAACTAAGTAACTCCGACACTGAACCTTCATGATTCGTGCGCAAACGGTTAACATGGGTCAGAACATATTTTAGCCAATCAAAGAAGCTGGTCGACCCTACAGTACTTTGGACTGTGTCTTGTTTTGAAATCTTTTCACGAAATATCACTGCCCCTAGCCACGTATCACAAACATTTTATACTTGTGGCAACATAAATATACTTTATTTTAGGTTAAAATGAAATTATATTTATGTTTTATCTATCAATTATAGTATTTAATTTATAATTAATATTAATAAATACTGTGATAAAATAGGTGTGTTGGTAATGCCTAG
This sequence comes from Clitarchus hookeri, assembly GCA_002778355.1. NCBI lineage: Eukaryota > Metazoa > Arthropoda > Insecta > Phasmatodea > Phasmatidae > Clitarchus > Clitarchus hookeri. Next base: position 336,137 of record NQII01001932.1, on the reverse strand, counting down.
TAACAAATAGTTCTAACGCAAAATATTATTACGCCTAGTGCGCACGACTGCGATGCGTTGTCCATCTAGTGTAATTTTCTAGACTCGGTTAAGCTTTGTTTGCACGAGGCGGAGGAATATCCTGGAAGTAGAATTTTATCACGGCTTTAGAAAACAGAAAAGTGTGAAGTAACTGTGAATGGACTATACAGTTACTTCCGTTTCAGTATATTTTATGTTGACATTATGGAAAGGTTGATAGTCAGCTGAGTGCGTTTATGTAAACATAATCTGTATTGGTGAGGGGGGAGGGAGAGTCACAGCTGTATCCATTGGAACAACTGTAAAAATAAGTGTACCTGTTTGTGAGACAGACTATAACTGCGGCATCTCTCAGAGAATACAAAGAGCTATCGGGCTTTCAGACTGTGCAGTGGCGCTGGAAAAGTTCCAGAGTGTGGTGTTACATGTTCAGACCCACTCTGTAAATCTTAATCAGTGAACATTTCCCTGTTTAAATCAGTTAAGTGCACATGTCTTATCCATCAATCACTTTAGTCAACTTAACAGACGAATTAGTGAGGAAATGCCCGTTTCCTTCACGTACTGCTTCAGTGACATTTTCCACCCGTTCATAAATCATTTCATTCTATGTTTTTCAGTGATTTGCTTTTTGACTGATGTGTCAGTTAAACTAAGTGTATCAGATGAAATAAGTATCATATATGGGAACGATTTCATAAACTGATAAAAACGTACACAACACATGAACTAATAAAACTCACTATATATTTACATATAATTTTTTTAAAATAATTATTTAAACTAGGTACCAAAAATTCGTCTACCATTGCGTTTTACGTAGTCATCACAGGGGTAGATTTGTGGGTTTAAATTTCATAGAATGTGGCGAAGTGAGTTCAATTATACATACTATGTGTGTTGATAACCTTAATATCACCAATCAAACTAAATACAAAAAAATCATAAAACTTAAAGCTGCATATTTCGATAAAATAGTTCAATACATGTAATTTCTCCACTGAATAAAACTCTGNAAATCATAAAACTTAAAGCTGCATATTTCGATAAAATAGTTCAATACATGTAATTTCTCCACTGAATAAAACTCTGTCTTGGTATTTCAACTGGTATGGTGACAGTTTGAAAGCAAAATACTGGGGGTGCAAGGCAATTATATTTTTTATTACTATAAGTTGCACATCAACAGTGACTGTCAGAAATATGTTTGTTTTCCGTAATGATTAGGCTAAATTCAATTAAAAAATATACTTAATTCGCCACATGCAGTTGTATGCAACACTCGCTCGATCAGGGAAATTGTCTCCCTGAAACAACCAGTGGTTTTCCACTGATTCTAAGTGGAGCCGTTTTCACTGATCCAAGTAGTTGCGTTTGAATGCGAATCATGGATTTTCCACTGATTCGAATTATACGGTGAGGCGCAACGAAACACAGTTTCAAAATGCTGCTGGAAGTTGGCGGGGAAAGGGAAAGGGCATTCGGGAATATTTGTTTAAGAGCTCGACCATTCTCCATACAAGATAGCCCAGCAATGTTTGGAAAATGTGAAAGTAAACATTTAAAGCAAACGTACTTTTGCCACAGTTGGTGGATGTTGTCACCACACGAAATCTGTTTTGAGTCGTTTGGCGGAATAAAGACTAAAGTAAATTTCTAACAATCCTGAATATAAATATGTATATAGTGCGTTTTATTTAAGTATTTTGCATACCAACTGTTTATTATTTCCAAGTTGACAACAACACTATTTACAGGGACCTGCAAAATTCACATTATTTTCTGACAGCAAGGAAAAATCCATCACCCTATACACATTCGAGTCGGTGACATTTCCTTATTGGCTCCTGTAGCAGTGAGGTAACATCTATGTTTCCTTTTTGACTTGATTGAACAAGATTGGACCAGTTTCTCGTTCATGGTTTCCTATTGGTTCAAAGGCTTCCAGGGCGTATCCTTACAAACTGTATCCAATGACAAACGCAGTACAAAATCACAAGTGTTTGAAGTCTAGCCTGTCTTCAAATAATAATGCGAATTTTGCGCGTCTCTATTTATTTACAGTCATGTTCCTCGAGGAATATAGTTAGAAGGTATTTAAGGATTAGGACAGTAGCAGAGTTGGGGAGAGACAAGTAGAGAGAGTCTTGTGTACGCGACCAAGTAGCATTTTCTCATTTTATGGAAACATAACAGGATAAAAAAATTTTCTGCTGAAGTATGTCGTGAAATTTTTCTGGAATTAAGATTACTGTTGCTGCACAACCGATAAAGATATGATCTAGGGGTACATGCGCTATGTTGATCACCCACACACAAAACTGGGGGGACAGAAAGGGTACAATGTACCCTCCCATTCCTGCGCTCCTGTGTACATCACCTCAGGTTTGTCAATTACTTAAGGATAAATTTCCACAACCATGGATTTATGGGTTTACCCCCAAGTTCGATCAATCGGCAAAACATAAGAAACTGTTTGGTATATTTTCTGAATTTGGTATTGTTAGCCTGGCACCACACTCATCATTTCCAAAATAAGCACTTCTTTCTTTTCGGGTAACAATAAAAAAAATTTGGGAGATATGTTATGTTGTGCCATACCAAAATTTTCGATGTACAAAGATATAAATTTTGCAATAACTCTTCAGTAACAGGGTTGTACAAATATCTAACTGAACTTTTTTTTATGGACAACACTTATTCTACATACTTTTTTTAAACGTGATACACATTAGCCAAAATTATAACCCGGTTACTAAGTTTCATTTGTGACAGTAACGTGTGACAGCAGATGTTTAGCTCCATCCACACTCACATGTAAAACTGTTCGCCGATATAATAAGGATCCTAGCAATGCTACAAAGCTCCCCAAAGAGGGAAAAAAATTTTAACAAACCAAAATTATGTGATCAACCACTAAATTAAATCGTTAGGCAACTTGAATTACTGCTAAGCGACTTCCGAAAAGAAAAATAAATCCACACGAATAATCATACTTGAAATGGGTGATGAAATCAAAACTAACTCAATTAAAAATACGCATATTATCTCAAAAACAAAAAAAAAAGTTAAAACATTGACTGTAAATTGCAATAATAAAACTCTATCAACCCACTTAACCAAATGTTGTTTAAATATCACGGAATACATAAACGCATTTTAATAATTAAAATATAGCTCGAGGATACGTTATGTTTATAATTGTTGTAAAGTTGTGTCTTAACAACTCAGTTGACAGTAGCTCGGAAATTTAGGAGCCGAGAAGCAAGCTGTCACCGTTTATGTGTAACAGTAATCCCTGCATTCCTTAGGAGTGATTTGGAGAAAGTAAATCGGAATGGTGAGACCGAGAATTGACCCCGGAGTCGTTCAGAACACGAGCCCGGTGTGCTGCTACCAGGCCGTCGTAACTCGCATTGGGAAGACTAATCCTTACCCGAAGATGCCCAAAGTAACGTTCTGCGGCCTTACAACTTCGACATTAAAAAAAAGTACTGCATATTTAAACAAACTATGATATACTATGTTCACGTACCGTAAGTATATTATAAATAATCATGTAGTTTCTCACTTTAGCTATTATAAAAAAACATGTTTGATTCGCATATTTAAAATTTGATGGCGGTAGCACAGTCCTCTCTTTGTAAAAGTGGCCCTTCACGTCTGTTTGTTCATGTCACCGGTGTTTTCACGAATATACAGAGTGAATCTAAAATCATGGGAGAAACATTGAGGGGTAGTAGAGCTCACTAAATCAAACCATTATTGTACAGGAATATATGGGCGGAAGTGACGCGTTGAGGCACAAACACAAAAACATAACACATTAACGGAAACATAAAATGTTCATTAGCAGCATACTTAATGAATGATTCCGTACAGAAAATGTTAAAACAGTTGCTGGAAATGCATCCACCAACAGTCACGCATGCTTGGCGACCTCTACATATGGCGTGATTGGCTGACAATGGTGGCGTGCGTGAAATACCCGGCGTATTTAAATCTGTTCGCCAATCACTCCACCGACGCTACCAAGCTTGCATTACTGTCGGTGGTAGCAATTTTGAGCAATTATTATAAACATTGCTGTAAAAAGGCATTTAACGGCGACGTTATAAATAAACAATTTGTTGCATTTCATGTGTCATTTTTGTGTTTATGCCTCAACGCGTCACTACCGCTCATATATTCCTATACAATAATTGTTTGTTTTAGTGAGCTCTACCACCCCTCAATGTTTGTCCCATTATTTTAGAATCAACATGTATGCTTAAAACTTGTTGCGAAATAGTGTTTCACCTTCATGGTTACAGTTTACATTCCGTCAAACGTATCTGTGATATAAAACAGCTGTGAATGAGCGACGCATCAACAATGTTGCTCAAAAAAAAACCCAAAGCCAGTCAAAATTAAAATAATAACAATAACAGCTGGCGAGGTGTCTACAATAACATCAAGAGATAACAGAGTGAGAATTTGTACTATACTTTGTGTCCTAATGTTGGCAATACCTTAGAACCTACTTCGTCTTGCTTCAGCAAACAAATGAATAGGATAAGGATCTCTCGTAGTGCCCTTGTATGCTCGCTGGTACCACTTCATTAGGTTTCCATTCTATGATAACCTAGTGTCAAAGAGAAAAATAAATGAAACTTGTGAAGCGCATGTCTAATGCTCTGTTCATGATGAAACGCCTGCACTACGTAATGAACAGGCGAGTATCTGAATGAAAATATGTACTCTGTACGACAAGATTCATGGTCGTTCTGTACGTGTCATATTAAAAGTATCCTTGATGTGCAGACATACGTGTACGATATGGCGATATTTTGTTTCGTGTCGTTTGCCTAAGGCCTTCAGCCAATACTACTGCAGGAAAAAATAATTGAAAAAAAAAAAAAAAGATTTATTGTATTGATTTAAATATTTTAGTTGGAAAGGAAACTTGTTTTTTTTATATTCATAGCATATTAGAAAAAATGTGTGTGACCTATCTTACCTACGTAATAAATCACCACATAAAAAAGGAGGCTGTACTGGTTAGAATACCTGCCTCCCACCAAGATGAACCTGGTTCAATTCCTGGCGGGGCTGCCCCCGATTTTCGCACGTGGGAATCGTGCTGAACGATGCCACGTTGGTTGGAACGCTTTCTCTGGAATCTCCCGTTTTCTCCGCCCTTGCATTCCGGTGCTGCTCCATACTAACCTCGCTTCACTCTTGTCGGCTCTCAAGACCTTGATTTTAACAGCCGCCCAAATCTTTTAACTCGCCCACTACTACAAAATTAAGTTTTTCTAGTCGTGTGTAATTGGTCGAACGTAAAACGGTACATTCGCTATCAACCACATTTTTTAATGTAAACGTTTTATGCAGATGTATCTTACATACGCGAAATTGATGGCGAGACAAGCTTTAATTTTCGTATGCCTATGGTACGAAGTGGTCTGCGTCCGAGAATAAAACAGTTTTTGTACCAAAGAAATTAAAATTTTAACTCGAAAATTTGTTTTAAAAAAGTTAGTCAATTCACCTTGTTCATTCTACGCGGAAAAAATTTACCGGGGTAAAAATTTTTTTTGAATAATGTGCACGTTGTGACTCCACGTTCTTGAACCTTGGTTCAGCCTCGGCTCGTTGATAACAGGTCTGGGAAGTAGAACACACGTGCAAGCGTAGGATCGACCTTTGACATGTCCGCCTTCGCCATTTGTCGCTGTTCTGCCCATTTCAGCGCATGAGGTGTGTGTAATCTATTCACGGTCACTACCAGCTTGTCTGAAGCCCTGATAAAGTTCTACTTTCAGGATATTCCTCCGCATCATGCAAGCTAAGTTTAATCTATTCTAGAAAAGTACACCAAAAGGACCACGCACTGCATTTGTGCACACTTGGTGTAATGATATTTAGCATAAGAACTATTTATTACTAGGCATTACCAACACACACTTATTTTCTCTTTGTTTTAGTTCATATCTATTATAAATTAAATATTATAATTTATATATAAAATATGTAAAAAAGTTCAAACTAACAAAAATAATATTCTCTAATGTTAATACAAGTATAAAATGCTTGTGATACTCGGCATATTTAGGAAATAAACGCAAACGTCATACACAGGAATGATTTTTCAAACGTTTGATTCAAAAAGTGCTAAGAAATTGTGAATAGACTATATTATATTGGCACAAAGGTGGAATAGCCTCTTACGCCGAGAACCCCAGGCGCACACGCCAGCAAAATGGCGTCACTGACCAACAACATGTCGGGAAGCCTGGAAACCTACTCGTGAGNACCCCAGGCGCACACGCCAGCAAAATGGCGTCACTGACCAACAACATGTCGGGAAGCCTGGAAACCTACTCGTGAGAATGGGTGCGCCCATAACAGAGGAACTGCAACGCAATTTCGTCTCTGTGTACTTATCTACTGTGTGTTTTTTGGCTTGGCCGCAAGGAATTGACGCGGCCTTTGTCCCCGAAAGTGGTTTGGGAGGGAGGAAAAGAAATTTCGTTACCATAGAAATATGGCGTTTTTTTTTATATCTCGGTTTTCGTGGGAGATTTGCATGTGCAAGCGAAGCACCAATTGTCATTAGTCACTCAGTCTAAAAATAACATTACCTTGTTTCAATAATGTTCCAGTTCATGCTTTGTCATTTCATGCCACCATCTTATTTCTAGAATTTTCCAGTTCATGCTCTTATCATTCCATATACTACCACCTTGTTTCACGAATGTTCCAGTTCATGCTCTGTCATTGCACCTCGACATCTTGTTTCTAGCCATAACATGTGTGCCAGCATAGGTTTTAATGATATATATAATATATATAGAAATTATTATTTTATCAAATGTTATAGGCATGAGTATGTTTATTCTAGAAGTATGTGTTCGTTATGTTAACTCATGCAGTGCCCATGTCGACAATACACTGAAAATGACTTAACATGTTTTATAATTATTGCCAATACTCTGAATTACTTATTAATATAAATTAGAAACAGTATAGGCATTATTATGTATGTTAGACCTCAGACCAGGAAGTGGTATGCAGCCACGAGTAGCTAATTATCCTAAAAATAAAATATTTGTATTCTGAAAAAAATTTTATTAAATAATTTTTTGTTTGTCGTGATAATACATTTTTCTTTTAGTTAGTTTTTCACAAAACCATCTTATGTCCGCTCACCAATTCCAATCTGAAGTGTAGTCTTCTTTTTTTTTCATCTTCGCAGACACTTGCTGTAAAATAATACATTATTATTTATCTGTGATTGCATCCTTGTCAATCCAAATATTCTTTTGATCTGGAAATCCCATCCAACGAACTTAGATGTCATTGCCTTTACATTTCAAAACTTTTTCTACAAGATAAGAGTCGGTAAATTTCGTGAGCTGTATTTCCTCACTTTAAAAGCCGCCCCGAATAACTTGGCCATCCAGGTCATCGAGATAATAGGTACAGAGTTCATAATGACGAATTTCGACAAATGTGTACAATTAGTTTAACCATTTCTGCGCATATCCTTTATCAAATATCCCTTTCATTCTTAAAATGCGTGCGGAGTTTCCAACATTAGCTTCTGGCTTCCAACTCAACAATTTTTTCATTCTTGTAAACTGTTTGTAGAAGCGAGTGCCTTTGACGTCGATGGGACGCATACCTATTGTACATTGTATTTTGTTGTTGTACTCGGAAACCAGTTCTGGTAATATTCCCAACCATTTGTAACTTCCTTGTGCAGAGTGAGTGTGTGAGTGTGTGTGTGAGTGAGTTAGTGAGCGAGTGTGATTGAGAGTGAGTGAGTGAGTGAGCGAGTGAGAGTGAGAGGGTTTGAGTGTGAAAGTGAGTGTAAAGTGAGAGTGAGTGTCAGCGTGAGTGCGAGTGAGTGAGTGAAGAGATTTGGGCGGTTCATTAACATCGTGGTCTTGAGAGCCGATGTTGGTGAAGTGAGGAGAGAATGGGGCAGCGCCNAGCGTGAGTGCGAGTGAGTGAGTGAAGAGATTTGGGCGGTTCATTAACATCGTGGTCTTGAGAGCCGATGTTGGTGAAGTGAGGAGAGAATGGGGCAGCGCCGGGATGAAAGAGCGGGATAAACGGGATATCCCCGAGAAAACCCGCCGACCAATGGCATCTATCCCCCACTTGAGAATATCCGGGAGCGACTCCGCCGGGAATTCAACCCGTTTCGCATAGGTGGTGGGGGGGGGCGAGTAGTTTAACCACTATACCACAGCGGCCCCGGCAGGACGTGGATTTTAAACAAGGTGCAAAGCAATTCACACATCAGGCACGCAAAATTACGTTTTTTTTCCTGGTCGGGCCTAATGGTCGTTCATGATTTTAGCACCATCCTAGAAACAGCACTCACTAAATGGCTATTAAAATCGAAGTTTTCTTTCCAGCACTAGCTATCCGCGGCATTAAAGTCGACAAAAAAATAATGTGCAAGATTAATACGGAACAGCGTTGGTATCAACCACAATAATGGCGATACACCAAGGAAGTTAGTATCCAGTTACCAGTGGCACAGAACATTGCGTAAATATAGCTGTGTACATTTCCCAGTGTCCACATAAGATAACACACGCTGACTACGCCCAAGAAGTTTCAATTCGAAGAAACATCGACTAACTGGAAAGTTGGTGTGCATAACTGGGAAACGAAAGATTCCATGAATTAATTTTAAAATAAACTAGGCTTCAAACTCGTGTGTATTCCAGAGAGCCTTGTAAACGAATTACAGTTTATTAGACATGACTAAACCTTGAAGGAAACAAGGTCCGAATTATAATGCTACCGGGTCTAGGCTTAAATTGGTTTCTCACTGAAAAAATAACCAATAAATATCTTAGGCTTGAATATATAGGAAGCTGTGTGAAGTCTATACTCTTGGCCAGAATCAGTGATAGCAGTTGGTGAAATACCAGCTACTGAAAGCCAATCAAGAGGCGGTTACGGACTGATCATTCAGTCGAATGAATGGGTACATTGGGTCACCATGTGATATTCACTGTCATGTATGCAGATACCACGTAAGATGTGCTTTTATTTTTTCCGTTCTCTCGTGCTTGGGATGTGACTTTGATATTTTGTTCGCAATAAATCACACATTCTAAGAACATTTTATGTGCTACAACACACGATATGTTGCAGCAAAGCTGTGTTTGGTTAAATATGAACCACTGCAAAGTAGGTTTGCTACAAACGAGAATTTTACTTGGTCTACATATTAATGGCCATGATAACCTTGCATTGTCATTGCAGTATTCTTTCTAATGAAGTCAGTTACCGAATTTTGAAGGTTAAACCATTATGATGATGATCTAGAGAAATTGTTATTTAGTGATGTAGCATCTAATGTGTTTCATTACGCACTAAATACTACAACGTACGAAAGATATGTTTTAATAATTTTAACCCTTTCCTTTGGTCACATCAATATTTCTTTACTGTGTTAACAGAACAACTCCACAGAAATATTTTTATTTGTTATAAAGGAATGTAATAATGTCACAAAACAAAAATTGGCAAAGAAAAAATGTACAACAGCAAATTTATGTTTTTTATTTCCTTTTGAACTAAAGCGAGATTTATTACATTAAACCAAAGAGCTTTAAATAAATGTTTCCTTTTTATACAGAAAACTTTCGACGTATTGTTCACAGCGCATGAAAGTATGTTTGTTGATACAAGAATAAGCAGATTTATTTTATAATCCGTAAATAGTTTGGGAATGGGTGGAATTGTACCGTGACCTAAAACTTTTATAACATTCACGTTCGGAAGGCAAACACAATTCTCGTTAGGTCTACTCCGCGTNTTGTACCGTGACCTAAAACTTTTATAACATTCACGTTCGGAAGGCAAACACAATTCTCGTTAGGTCTACTCCGCGTCCCCACATAACACACTGTAACAAAAACATTGCCAAATGGACATCATTCGTTTCGCCTCGTAAAACAATTTATTTCATCTTTCCGTAACGAATGTGTGTTGTGAATTTAAACCGCTATGCAAAGTTAAAAATATAACCTATTCGCAGGTATCCACCGTTTTACGTCACGATGCGGCCGTTAAATCAGTGCAACTCATCCACCGTAAAAATCAGTACGTTGCAACTAATATCAGGCGGAGCCAATTTCACTTATTTTCACTGATTTTGCTTAATTTCCTAAATCTAATGTTTAGTCTATCCCGTATGTCACTGAAATCAAGCAACTTTCTTTTTCTTCTGCATAACCCGCCTACTGGTAGGTGTTCAACATCTAAGCAATAGACTTTATGCCATCTATGAATAAAAACGTTATCCCCAAAACGCATAAGGGCTATGCTGTTCGGCGCTTGTAATACAATTTCGCCTTTAAGTGCAAGGCGCGCAAATACATAATTTCTTTGCTATCACACTAATATTTTATTGGAGGGAAATCTGTAGCAAATTTCAGTGCAGTCGTATTTCTTAGTTTCGATCATATCGTATAATTTTGTTTCAGACGTTAGAGTCTGTAACCACAAATATAAGGAACGTCCGAAGACTCAGAAAAACGTTCGTACAGGCAAATTGTGTTAAGCTGAAGTTGATAAATAGCGGTGATTTGGGATTCGTGATCTCGATCTTCAGTAGACAAAATATTTACCTGTATAATACGTTTATATTATTTTACACTGTAAGAGTTATCGTCCATAGAAATATTTCATTAACACAGTTTACCATTTCATACCTGCCCTGCAATCAAACTCCTCCTCTCATTGCACCTTAAGGAAAACTTTCCCCATCGTACGAAGATGCCTCTTTATGTTTAACATTAAACATTTGTAGTGGTAAATAATATGATGCTACTTATTTCTATTTGAATTTGCTTGTGCAACGTTATAATGTTCATAACTGACTCTACAATTATTTGCTTTTTAGATATTTTAAATTTATTCTAGTTAAATTTTGTGCAAGTTGGTAGGGTTTGTCGTCTCATACACACTACATCGTACACCCTGTAATGCGTTACGAAATGTCGCACTTGTATTAAATTAGTTTCTTTCGTATCGCAAAGAAAAACCTTTAAGAAGANTTGTACCGTGACCTAAAACTTTTATAACATTCACGTTCGGAAGGCAAACACAATTCTCGTTAGGTCTACTCCGCGTACCCACATAACACACTGTAACAAAAACATTGCCAAACGGACATCATTCGTTTCGCCTCGTAAAACAATTTATTTCATCCTTCCCTAACGAATGTGTGTTGTGCATTTAAACCGCTCTGCAAAGTTAAAAATATAACCTATTCACAAGTATCCACCGTTTTACGTCACGATGCGGCCGTTAAATCAGTGCAACTCATCCACCGTAATAATCAGCACGTTGCAACTAATATCAGGCGGAGCCAATTTCACTAATTTTGCCTAATTTCCTAAATGTAATGTTTAGTATATCCCGCATGACGCTGAAATCAAGCAATTTTCTTTTTCTTCTGCATAACCCGCCTACTGGTAGGTGTTCAACATCTAAGCAATAGATTTTATTCCTATCTATGAATAAAAACGTTATCTCCAAAACCCATAAGGGCTATGCTGTTCGGCGCTTCTAAAACAATTTCGCCTTTAAGTGCAAGGCGCGCAAATATATCATTTTTTGCTATCACACTAATATTTCATTGGAGGGAAATCTGAAGCAAATATCAGTGCAGTCGTATTTCTTAGTTTCGATCATATCGTATAATTTTGTTTCAGACGTTAGAGTCTGTAACCACAAATTTAAAGAACGTCCGAAGACTCAGGAAAACGTTCGTACAGGCAAATTGTGTTAAGCTGAAGTTGATAAATAGCGGTGATTTGGGATTCGTGATCTCGATCTTCAGTAGACAAAATATTTACCTGTATAATACGTTTATATCATTTTACACTGTAAGAGTTATCGTCCATAGAAATATTTCATTAACACAGTTTACCATTTCATACCTGCCCTGCAATCAAACTCCTCCTCTCATTGCACCTTAAGGAAAACTTTCCCCATCGTACGAAGATGCCTCTTTATGTTTAACATTAAACATTTGTAGTGGTAAATAATATGATGCTACTTATTTATATTTGAATTTGCTTGTGCAACGTTATAATGTTCATAACTGACTCTACAATTATTTGCTTTTTAGATATTTTAAATTTATTCTAGTTAAATTTTGTGCAAGTTGGTAGGGTTTGTCGTCTCATACACACTACATCGTACACCTTGTAATGCGTTACGAAATGTCGCACTTGTATTAAATTAGTTTCTTTCGTATCGCAAAGAAAAACCTTTAAGAAGAATGGAACTAGATAGCGGTGATACAATAAAATGCCCACTATTATACGCACCTCAAAGAGTAGCTTTGTTTGTCCTTTGAATAACTGCACCAGTAATAAAGTCCGACACTTACGGTAGAAAAGTATGCTTCGTTATATAATCATTGAAGCAAAAATAAATTACAAAACTTGACACAAGCTCAACATATGCCAGATGTAGCTTCATCTAAAGGTAAACCAAAGTAAAAAAAATATTTTTTTCCCACAAAAAAATTATCTCGCAATTGCAGTATTCAGACGCCCGCATACCACACACACTGACTGCGATTGACGGTGTTTTGACATCCACGTTTTCCTATGATGTTACCCACGTATTCCTAGAACTTTCGACAACGTGAAAACGCTTCAAAAGAATCAGGAACGGAAATTTCAAGACTTTACGCATATTATTAACAGTTTCATGGAACCCTCAACATTACATAACACTGCCATCCCAAACAGTTGTATTTAAAAAAACACACTAGTCGGATAAGCGTAAAACTGGGATAGACAACTGCATTGAAGTCTCCTGCAATATTTCACGAATNTGGACAACGTGAAAACGCTTCAAAAGAATCAGGAACGGCAAATTTCAAGACTTTACGCATATTATTAACAGTTTCATGGAACCCTCAACATTACATAACACTGCCATCCCAAACAATTGTATTCAAAAAACACACTAGTCGGATAAGCGTAAAACTGGGATAGACAACTGCATTGAAGTCTCCTGCAATATTTCACGAATAATGTTATCGCGTCTTCACTGGAAGTTCCGTAGTTGCATGATGTACTCGAAAAAAAAAGTCAGTTGAACGATTCGCGCCGAGACAGTACCGCATTGTATGCGCCCGGCTACGTATTGCCTCTCGCTCACACGAACAAGTCACCAAGCAGGCGGGGACCTTAAGGCGCTAAGAACGACGACGGAGTGCGAGACAAACTCCTAATCACCTTTTTGCTTAAGGCTGAAGTCTGAAGTACTTTCCTCGGCTACGCGCCTCTGTAAAATTTCCAGCTGCGATTTTATTATTTTGTGGCGTAATAATTAAGAGAGACGCAAGCTGCACGTTCTTATACAACACTTTAATATTTCTGTACCACAATTTTCACACTAGCAAGAGAACAAACAACATACTTTCGAGAACAACCGAAAAGCCGACATATTAAATTTATCTTAAATTATATTCGCGAGTAGACACCGTTACAAAAAACCGTGCAGTATTCTTAAGACAGGTTTACAGTTAGACATGCGCATACGTGTCGCACTAACTACTCCTGTGTGTTTGAAAAAAAAAATTTTTTTAATGAAAATTGATATTCGTGTTAGTAATCAGTTACGAAAATAAATCGCACTTCAGACTGGGCCGGAATGCAATTTCCACATCTCACATATTGAAAACGTTATTTTGAAAGTNTGCAATTTCCACATCTCACATATTGAAAACGTTATTTTGAAAGTTCAACACGACGAAAGAAACGAGGCATACATTTTAAGATATATTGTGGAAATATTTTCGATACTAGAAAGTGCCCTATACAGAACTTTGTTACATACACAGTTTCACCAATCAATTGTAGTTACACACAGCACAGCGATAAGCCTGCTCAGTTCAGAGCCTTGCGTAGCAGCGGTGTGGCACTGATGAGCAAGCCGTTGTCACCCTTATCGACTCCTCGGTTCCGTGCCTCAACTAACTGCGTCGCAGAGTGTTTTAAATGCGCATTTTTCTACGAAACTATTAAACGCACACCAATGTGCTGATCTACGAAAAGAACGCAAACTTCAGACGTCACGCACATTAGATACACCTCTTGAGAGCACTCCGGCTTTTTGAAAGCGCTGTATCTCGAAATATACGCGTCAGGTACATACGAAAATACTCGAGGGCCGCGCATTGAACTTCCTTACAGACTTTCCACCAGTAAAATGATAGGGTCAAAGCTGAAAGTCCCGTAGGTACACGCAGCACGACGAGAACACCGCACGCCAGATGGAAGCCGTGCGCTTAGTGGCGACGGCCCACTTGTTGCGCGTGGCAGCGTAGCCCTTATCGCTCCCGCGCGGAAAATAACTCCAAGTAGGCGGGTCCCGCAAGGGAGAACGTGATAGCAGCTTCGTCTTCAGCCGGCACTCGACTCCATACGCGGGTGACCACTAGAAGACCTGGAAGGAAACTCCCCGCTGAAGGAGCATTCCACTATACGCCTCGCCACACCTCCTCCAGCGACTCAGGGGAAAAGTGCACGCTTTACCAGGGAGAGACGGGGAGATCCCGCGCGTGTGGGGCGATGGCGGCTGACGGCAGCAATTGGAACGCCTCCTCCTAACCGTTCGGGAAACCCGACCTCCAAAC
>NQII01001932.1:301298-315853 GCA_002778355.1 Clitarchus hookeri | reverse complement strand
GCAAACAGAGCTTAACACAATCTAGAAAATCACACCAAAGGGACAACGCAACGCATTCGTGCGCACTCAGCGTAATGATATTTTGCATTAAAATTATTTCTTACTAGGCATTACCAACACGCCTATTTTCTCTCCGTTATTACTCACATCAGTTATAAATGAAATATTATAATTTATAGATAAAATGTAAGTGATACGTTAACACTAGTATAAAACGCTCGCGATACAAGACGTATTTAAGAAATAACAAAACGCGTTACACATTAGGTGTTTTTTTTTTCTTCAAAGATTTTATTCCAAAAGTGCGAATAAACCGCGAATAGACTGTACCTCTAGCTATAACCCAATCCCCAATAGCTTGTCCGCGCTCCAATGACACACTATGTGCACGGACGCGTGTTTACAATTACGACGTCCGAAGCCAAGGTTTCAGGCACTCGACATCTCTGCACCAAATTCGGCGTGCCAATAAATTGTACGCGATTATTCATACATATTCATGTTTTACAATTCAAGTAATTTGAAGTATTTTGGTTTAATTTGACTTAATTATATTTTTTATAGCTCTAGTCAATGCTTTCTACGGTTTTATTTAATAAATTTACGTTTTTGCAGGCTGTGGACTAGGTTTCGAACATGTAGTTTTTTTTTCAAACTTCGCGCCTCGACACCAACACGGCGTTATTTACCTCTACGGTCTGCGTACGCTAAAATGTAAACAAAACCACTTCGGACACGTGCGAGAATGAAAGTTGAAGTTGGTGAATGATCTTGGTACATGGAGTCTTAGGATCCCCGTGACCTCGAGTTGTGAAGTCCGAGGGCCACGCGCCCTAATCAGCAGTTAGGTGTCCGCGGAAGAGCTATTGTGAACTAGGCTTATCTCGCACTCAGGCAGCCGTTCAGCTCCTTGCTCAGGTATACCTTCACAGCAGTACCAAATCCCTACAGACCCTCTTCACTTCGCACCATAATTCTGTACCAAGACAGGCGGCCTACATGTAGGTATAGCCTATAGATTATTCAAGGTAAAATGAGCACTTTGAAAGCCCTCTCATTTGGAATAATAACATTAAATACATTTTTTTTTTTCAGCCGTAGAAGTTAACTTCCGAGTGCGGTGAAATCTTTACACTGTGTTTATTACTTATATGGCAATATTCATTTTAAAAAGAAGTTAAAGAATAAAAAATGGCTTAAATAAAAAAGATGCCCAAATCACTCAACTCAAATCCTTACATCACTGCAACCAAGAGTACCACAGGACAGGAAATACAAAACTTACATAAGCTTACGTAGCCCTACTACAGAAACAACCGAGATTGTAACAAATAAATACGAATTAAATGTTATGTGAGACAAGAACAATTAATTTTTTATAACGCTATAAAATATTTTCCAGCAATAAACTAATTTTAAGGTAAATAATAATATACATTCGTGTTTATCTAACACGGAAAGTTGCAGTTATCACAAGAAAACAACTTAGGCACCGCAG
The DNA here is from genome assembly GCA_002778355.1 of Clitarchus hookeri. NCBI lineage: Eukaryota > Metazoa > Arthropoda > Insecta > Phasmatodea > Phasmatidae > Clitarchus > Clitarchus hookeri. Next base: position 314,355 of record NQII01001932.1, on the reverse strand, counting down.
AAGTTAAATTCAAAACAAATGCACGGAACTTCCNGGAAAGTTGCAGTTATCACAAGAAAACAACTTAGGCACCGCAGAAGTTAAATTCAAAACAAATGCACGGAACTTCCAAACCTGCTTGCATACAGGCTAGCAGGTCTCGTCTCGTGGAAGCTTCCCGCTGGAGTGCGCACGGAACACTGCATCGTCGTGGCTTTAGCCGGGACTCGAACCCGCGTCTCCCACACAGCAGCCCGGCGCGCTCCGGGGAGGGTGGGCCTGTCACGGTCAGCTAGAATGATCTCCCTCGTCGACCTTCGACTGTTCCAGAGCGCGCGGTTTCCGGGTTGCGTGGCGACAGGGCGTCAGTTTTTACGTAAGCGCCGGGCGTCGTCTACGGGAGAAGAAAGTGATCCGTTTTCGCCCGCAGTTCGAATTTTTTTCTCTCTTACTGCAAAAGAGACTGACCACAAATAACAGTCCTCGGCCATAGCGTACTTAACCGTTGGACGACGCGACGGCACAAGTTCACTGGCGCTGAGAACAAGGTCGAAGTGAGTGAGCCTTCTTGTATTCTCCGCTACAGCAATATCAGTTGTGTTTCAGTTTTTATACTGCAAATTTCCATCGTTGTCGCGCGCCTATAAGCTGTTCACGGTAAAGTGAGCACTTTTGAGGTCTCAGTTACTCTTTCCTGTCAGTCATTTCTTATCCTTTAACCGCCATTTTAAATAAATATCGCCATGTGAGTAACAAGCACAGTGTATGTATTCCACCGCACTCAGAAGTTTACGTCTAAGGCTAAAGTAAAATATATTTATCGACTATTATTCCCAATGAGAGGGCTTTCAAAAGTGCTCACTTTACGGTGACTGGTCTATACTTCATATGCAACTTATCATACACGCATTATCTCCGGGTGTTGTACGCCGCAAATTTAAACACAGTTATTTTATATATAAAAAATACGTTTCGGATGTAAGTGTATAGGGCTTTTGTGTTGATATCGTTCAAAAGAAACTACGCCTGGAGTTGGGGCACCGAGTTTCCGAACATTCTGTATAACGTACGTTCCCCGTCCTACTTCCAGTAGCTATATCACCTCGCCTTCTGGAAAGACGTCATCGGCGTCCTCGGTACATTCGCGGACTGTGTGTGTCCTTCGTCGACTCGTTGACCTCTTTTTTCGTCCCGTCGTGCGAAACAACCTAATTAGATGAAGCCGTTGCACACGGGATGACGGNGTCTCGCACGCGCCAGGCCCGAACAGCTCAAATAGGGAAAATCATAAATCCCTACGGAAGTAACCCGATGACGAGGCTCTACAGTCTTACAACTTATACATTCAAAAAATTATCCGCCATATTTAAACAAAATAATTACTGTCTGAAAACTGTGTAAATATATCATACACAGCCGTGTAGTTAGATATAATAGAAACACAGGCTTGGTTTATAACTTTTTATATTTTATTTCCGATGGTGGTAGCACAGCCTTTTGTCTATGTGGCTTTCACGTCTGGTAGTTCGTGAACGTGTATTTTCGTGAGAATTTGCATAGGATGTTTTACGAAAAGTATTTCCTCACGATGATTATGATTTATACTCTCAAATGCATTTGTGATATGAAATAGCAGCGGGTGAACAACGCAAACAACAGAATTGCCCAAAAAACGAAGGCCGCGTCTTAAAATTAAAANATATGAAATAGCAGCGGGTGAACAACGCAAACAACAGAATTGCCCAAAAAACGAAGGCCGCGTCTTAAAATTAAAATGATACATTGTCTGCCAACGTAACAAAGTGTTTAGTTTACTCTGTGTCATAACGTTGGTAGTTTCGTGGAACCTTCTTCGGCAAACACGTAAATAAGATAAAGTTATGTCCTAATACTGTTGAGTTGCATTTCTGTCCTTGTATACCCCTTGGTGCGTGACAGGGTCTTGTAGGGATACACAACACACGTCCATCTCGCTGTCCAAATACTGAGCCAGTCAAAGGAAATTGCAAGCGGTGGGGGCATTCCTGATAAATTCCGACTTATCTGTAGCCTTTCGACCAGCACAATTAAGCTTCCACGTATACGGTGACTCACGATGTAGTGCGCGTAGTTTCAGTGTTTTCGCAATATTTTAAAGTACAACTATACCGGCTAGCCACGTTTATCGCGCACAGAAGAAAAAAAATACTCGAAACGCTGGAAGTTATCTCAATAATTGTAAAAATATGCCCTTGTAGCTGTCAAAACCAACCATCGGGGTTTATTGCATGTGTTGTAGGAGAAAAGCACAGTGCCTCACTAGTGCTGTGTACATACACGGTCACAAGGTCACTAGCCTCTACTCCCACTTCGTCACTCACCTCTTGATCTGGTTCTGGGTTCGAATCCTAGATAAGCCACGGGTGTTAGTTTAAGTTAGGTCATAATATAGTTTGTAAGCCGTCCCTTGACAAGCCCTCGGGCATAACACCAGGGGGNGGTGTTAGTTTAAGTTAGGTCATAATATAGTTTGTAAGCCGTCCCTTGACAAGCCCTCGGGCATAACACCAGGGGGGACGTTAACCCTTTCAGACCTACTTTAATTTACTGTCTTGGGTGTTGCGAACAAAACTTTTTAATGATGCGNGGGGGGACGTTAACCCTTTCAGACCTACTTTAATTTACTGTCTTGGGTGTTGCGAACAAAACTTTTTAATGATGCGTCCCGTACTTAAGTCGACGCGACATTTGTTTCGTTGCCACAGCCGACGAGCTGTGAGCTAACCAATTATGACTTGGNTCCCGTACTTAAGTCGACGCGACATTTGTTTCGTTGCCACAGCCGACGAGCTGTGAGCTAACCAATTATGACTTGGACCAGTAAGACCGTTTGCGAATTATTTACCCAAAGGTGAGATCATTGGTCACTGAGCTTCACAGTGTGCGGTACAGACCAAAAAAGTGCGTTTGCACGTGCGTAATGTACACAATCGCATACACTGCAATTATAATCGAAGTGTTAGTTACGTTCGGAGTTCACGAAGAAGTGGTCGGAAGTAGTTTGCATTGGAGGACGTGTTACGGGCTGTCCGGGAAGACTGTCGGGAGGNTCGCACGCTACTTGGGGATCCACGCTAACTTCAGTGAGCATCAGTGACACTGTTATAGCGACTGCAAAAAAAAATTGAGCTTGTGCAAATTTGAATGGAAAGTTACGCCTGTCCAATTGCAGAGGTGTTTCATTTCTGTGACGTAGGTAATCCACAGTTTGACACAAGAATGCCCAAACTTCGAAAAAGACGCACAGTAATAAAGTTTTCAGCAATCGAGACAAAGTTAAAACAGAACGAGTGCCTCAAATAAACGAAACCACGAGGTCGTTATGTACGCATGTGGGTTTTCAACAAATAGGAAAAAAAAAAAATTTTTTTGTTAGGACGTTTGTAAAATAACATTTTCCTTTGAGTTACTCAAGCTTATTGCGAGACTCGTTCCAAGAATTCTTGTGTGCAACAGTGCAGACGACGCGGAAACTGACCTCAGAACTTTTAGTGTCCAGTAAGAACGGCGTTTATCATCAGTTTTATGGACCATTTGTGCAAAAATTACGAACATCCTGCGTAATAAGGAAACACTGATGATAAGTTGCGCAACTCAAGAGACAAATCGGGCACTCCACGGACAAAATCGCGGAGACGAATACTAGGCAGGGAAATTACACTGGAAAACAAACTGAGATACGTCTGAAAGCAAAATAGCCATTCTTGTTCTACTGTAGAAAATATTACATTCCTTTCACTTGTTTCAGCTTATGTTACACTTTTGTTACTTTTTACAAGCTATTCACGGTAAAGTGAGCACTTTCTGAAAGCCCTCTCATTTGGAATATTAGTCAATAAATATGTTGTATTTTTAGCCTTAGACGTTAACTCTTGAATGCGGCGGAATACACACACCGTGCTTATTACTTCCATGGCAATATTTATTTCAAAAACTGGATATACGATAAAAAATTGCCGAAAGAAAAAAGTAACTAATGCATCAAAAGTGCTCACTTTACCGTGAATAGCTTATACCAAATAAATTCTAGGATTTATATTGATTAAACTAGTTCCCCGTTAATTGAGCACTTTCGAAACTCATCTTTGAAAACCGAACTATCCTGGCCTTAACTGCATAAGTTTCTAATTTTTCTATGGAAACAAGAGTAACGTTGACAGTGAGTAATGAAGCGTAAATTTATTTATTAGTCTTATTAAAAGTGTTACTTCAAGTTCAGTGTCAAGTGAAATAAATTATTTTTGCAAAAATTTAAAGTAAAAATTTGCGTAATATTAATTTTTTTTTAATTTTTAATTATTTCTTTGGGCCACTGTGATGGGCGCATTGAGACTAACCAATACATCGACGGCAGAATTGAGATTTAATACGGCGGAATCAGAGCTTCTGAAAGCTATCGACGGCAAACAAGCTGGCAGCGCGAAAGTACACGAACGAAGGTATGATGGAAAATAAAATACTTTTAACAGTCATAACAAGGAAAATGTGTGTGTGCTGCCGATAGCCATCCAGATCTTGTAGCAAGACAAAGTGGCCAACAACACCATCAGTATCACAATCATAACATCAGGCTTTTCGCTACAGAAATAAAAGCCCGGAGTGGCTTTGCCCACTCCCCTCCTCCAAACACAAGCAATCTGCTAAATTGCATATTATCAATGATGACAGGATAATATTATTATAAACTTAATGATATCGCTGACACAGCAATGTAGTTGCGAGGAGAGGAAATAACACATGTATTAGTTCAACTAAGATACGAAATAATGTTGAGCTATAAATACTACACAGATTAGCTGAAAGTTAAACTAAATCTGTAGTATGTAACAAGCTTGAAATAAAATTCGTTGAGATAATAACCACATGTACAACTCGAGAACTAAATCTGTGTGCGTGGAAATGGTGCCCGCCACTAGAGACGGCCCTGCGTAACATCTTGTTATTCGCCCGGTAAATGTGACCACCAGAATGGTTTTTATCGGAGAGTCAACCTTTGTTTATCGGACGGGATGCCGCCATCGAAAGATTTCAGCCTCGTCAGTTTGAAACGTTTCATGGAAGTTGCGTTCATGCGTGTTAGTCCCATAGCTTCTTCTCTTTTCCTTCTAGACACCGGCTTCAACTATCCTCTGTAACTCACAACGGTCTTAGGATTCCGAATTAAAGTATTGTCTGTTATGAGATTTCAGTCTCGTATCTAAACATGTAGGATTTGATCAGTCGCTAATGAACGACGATACTTGAACACGCGTAACGAAGGTAAAGAGCCACAGTAATTCTCGATGGCATAACCATTTTATCTACAATACCTTAAAAGAATACATTTTAAAGATGCTTTTCCTATTTATGTTAGACAGAAGGCTTATTCGGATGTGCAAGATCAGATTTCTAACATATTTAAATAATATATCTGATCTTGGATATCAAATCGGGTTACCAATGACCTACATTAAACAAATTACTAACACTGCCCAGTTTCCCAAGGCATTTTGTGATTCTGTCAGTAAAAATTTCAAAGAAAACGTTACGTTTCATTTTATAAGGTTAACAGTTATTTCGAAACCCAACATACTTTTCTTGCGTGTATTTTCACAATTGTAACCGTAATAAAATATCACCTAAATATTATATAATATCAATCCCACGTGGGAAAATATAGGTATAGTTGAAACCGTACAAATTTCAAAAAATTCGCTAAGTGATATTCTACGTCGTCTAACTTTGATATTTTGTCTGGTCATAAATCTTCATTACGAAGATTTAAAAGTGGACATTTTAATGCCTCCTAACAAATACGTCAGACAACTTTCATCTGGCTTTAGCGCTTGTGAAATGCTGTTTTCTTCGCTGACCAAACCTCTCGAAATTCAAAGTCACATGCAGATGCCTTCGCTGCCAGATCACGGTTTCACTTGGTCACTATCTTGTTTACGCTAGGGCCGTTAGTGTGGGGTTCACAGTGCTCCCTCGGGACTGTTATCACTGTAGCTGCTACGCGCAAAGAGCGAAGCAGTCGCACCAACAACCCGACTCCTGTTTCCTTCGCGAAACACCACACGTCAGTACGACACTTTCACTCCCCCGGCCACAAGGCTTCCGTATTTACCGACGGCTGCTGAAGTGAGTAGGTATAGTCCAATCATGGTCGCTTCCAACTTTTCTTAAGTCCTGCTTTAAGTTATACTTCCAGGATATTCCTCTGCCTCGTGCAAACAAAGCTTAACTGAGTCTAGAAAATCACACCAAAGGGACAACGCGCCTGTTTTTATTCACATTAATTTTAAAAATCAGTTGAACCCAAAAAAAAAAAAAAAAAAAAAAAAGGTAATTTTTATGTTGACACGCGTATGAAACGCTATTAATACAGGGCATACTTAGGAAACAAACAAGAACGCCATACACAGGGTGATTTTTCAGAGGTTTGTTTCAAAAAGAGGGAAGAAACCGCAAACAGAACATAGTGCCTGTTGCACGATCCGACACATGCCAAGCAGGGGCGAACGGAAAGTGACATACAGGGTTAAACGCGCCCACGTATTCCTTCTCGCGGAAGATAAACAAAAAGAGACGGCGTGTAAAGATGCCGTCGTGCTCGACAAAGTTGTCAGACCTGCAGGATGTTGAAGAAGGAGAAAGAGAGGGGCCGGATTATTCGGCTGGTCCCCCCCTACACCTCTTCGGACTGGTAACGCGTATCGCATCGGCGATCGAACGTCGAGAGGGGGTAATTACGGACGGGGGGCACCTCCGAAGAGGCACTCGCCCCGATGTTGTGATGACACCTCATTAATGCCGATAATCGAGCTGCCAGTCACGGCACGCGCTACGCGCTGATGGGGCCACGCTGGGACTGGGTGGAGTGAGCGCACAGCCACAAGCGGTCCAGGGACATCCTGCGGGAGCTGGGGCTATACCCGCCTCCCTCCGCGAGGACGACAAGCTGGGGCCGAGCCACAGACGTCCCTCGGCGAGCTGGACCTGCTGGAGGCGGGTCGGAGGACGACTAGGAGTCGGAGTCTGTGGCCGGGTCGGCCCACTACCACCAGACCCCTTCCCCTGCCCCAGGAGGTAGTCGCACAGTTGAGACTAGGGGCGGGCCATTACTGCTATTGAACTTAACGACCGGACATCAAATATCGAAGCTCGACATGCCACAGGAAACTAATTATAGGCTGTTCGTGGTAAACTGAGCCTTTTTGAAAGCCCTCCTTAAGATCTAATTGTATACACGTTGTTTATTATTCCACTTTATGTGAAATTAACATTGCCATGGGCCTCATAAATTTGTTCATGCGTCGGTCAAGTGAAACAAAATTTTTTAGAAAAGTACATCCCTTACAAATTTGCTCATTTTTACACTTCGGTGCATTTAAAAAACAGGAAGATAAAGAAATAATTTAAGTTATCAGGTTAACTTACCAAACGCTTTTTATTTGACGTTAAGATATGCGACTACTTTTCCTCTCGTCATTACCAACTCTACTGGGCGCATGACACTCAGTGCGCCCGTTAAAATAAATGCAGGTAGGAGAAATGACTTTTTTCCAAGGTTGATTTCAAAAGTGCTCACTTTATCACGAACAGCTTGTAACAAAATTTCTAAAAGTATGATGACAAGTTTGTATACTTAAATACTCTGTGACTGAAGCCAGCGTTCGAAAAACGACCTCGTGACCATCTCATTCACACCTCGAACAGATAAGTCAATTCCCTTTATCGGCTCTCAAGACCTCGATCGCTTCTCTAACCCGTTTCCCTTTGCTCGTATTTACCCGAATCAAATTTATTACTCCAACTTTTACGTATAACAAGTTTGTCGCGTCTTATTTTCGCATACACTACTAAAATTATTTAAGAATTTTTTTTTTACTTGAATAGTAGTGAGTGATTGTAGATGTTTTTTTAAAGCTATATATATATATGTGTGTGTGTATGTGTGTGTGTGTGTGTATCATTACAGTAAAAAGGTACGCGACAAAATCTTAAAAACGATAACGCGCAGTTTTTGTAATCAAAATATGTAGGTATAAAGTGTGACTTAGATAAATTTTAATGCATTTGTGGTGTAGTACATAATATTTATTATTAACTGTAAAGAATTAGCTTACGTTAGACCTTTTTTTAAGGGCGATGAATATATACTTACTCATGCTCAATTATGTGACCAAATAATTCGTGGCAGAGAAATAATTTTTTCTTGTAGTTAGTTTCGCGGTCGTCTTATTTTCGAGGTTGTGTTTATTATATATATATATATACACACACACACACACGTATATTACTGGGCTTGTTGACACTCCGTTTTATACCAGCATTCTAATTTATTGGGTAGAGAGTGGGGTAAAAACTTCCACAAATGTAAAGTAAACTAAACTTACATCTGAAACGACGAACACACGCGTTTTATCCGCGAGTCAAACCCGAAACTTAGTGGTCCAAAAGCACAGCATTTACAGCAGGGTCGTTGGCCGCTTTGCCTTGTAGTTGAAAAATTTTTGTTAGTGTTGCGAAATTTCATTTGTTTACGTCAGGCGAGAGAAGCCAATATTTATCCGACGGATGCCGAACGTGCACCATAGTCTAGACACTTCTCCCAGCGACTCTCCAGTGCAAAAGACGAACGGGATTAGTGTTGCGTCACGCGTCCCTGCTCACTTCTGACATTTCTCCCCGGCGGATCCTCGCACGCTGGCAGTTGCGACACACACGACCGCAACAACCGCCGTAGGTGAAGACACCCCCCTCCCTCTCCCTCTAACACCCTTTTCCTAGACACTGCGAGGGAATTCGCGAACCTTTCGCGCGGATCACGGTTTCATCCAAGGAGCCCATTTGCCTGGGCCACACACCGCTCAAGATAACAGTAAAGAGACCACCCATTAACCGGAAACTACAGCCGCACACGCCAGCAAAATGGCGTCACTGACCGGCAACATGTCGGAACGCCGTTCGCCAATCAGCGCCTGGGAAGTTATTTGCCAACCGGCAGTCGAGCCAACAGCGAGCCAATTAGACACGAAGCTTGTTCCAATCAGCTAATGGATACGCCAACATGAAAGGAAGGCATTATATTCCTGGATCTCGTACTTTCACGATGCGAGATTATTTTCGGGAAGGACAAAGCTAAGTGAACTCCCAACAAAGTCTCGCTAGGCTTATACGTCCCGTCGTATACATGCATAAGACACTGGCGGACATATAAGGCCAATGGGCATTCGGTGATATTCATCCTTAATACGATAAGCTTGCGTGTCGAAGTCTCGCTAGGCTTATACGTCCCGTCGTATACATGCATAAGACACTGGCGGACATATAAGGCCAATGGGCATTCGGTGATATTCATCTTTAATACGATAAGCTTGCGTGTCGAAGTCACATGGTCAACAACAGTATAGTGGTTGGAACACGCGGAGAGTGGCTACTGCGCACTTCGTATCTACACACTACCCTGTTTCCCTCCTTACGGTGTAACCCAGCAGCAACGGAGGGGAACGGAGGCATCGTCCTTGCCCGGGAACCTCGCGTTGGCCAAGTGGTGTCGCCGTGACATTACCGCTGAGTCCTGATGCAAATAGCGAGCGCAGAGGCTGGAATGTGTCCAGCGGACTAGAGGTAGAGAGAGAGAGAGACAGCAGGGGGAGAGACAGCTACACGTGCGCCGTGGCCTTGGGGAGGCGGGCACGCTGCAGTGGCCGCAGCTCCTCGCCGTCACGCTTGCAGTTCGCCGCTTGACAGCGCATCGAGTTCACCTTGCGACACGCTCTCGGGGCGCGGTCCGCGCTTAGGCACGCGATCCCGGCCTGCAACCGCGCTCGCGGCATTGCGCGTGCAACCCCTCACCCTCCTCCTCCGCCCCCCGGGCCTTTGCGCACGTGGTTTGCCCGCCAACGGCACGATCCGCCACGTGAATGAGGTTATCACCACCAAGAAACACTCATTTTCCAATCGTTGAGGGGCCACTGCGGTGTAGTGGTCAGATTGCTCGCCTCCCACCTAGGCGAACCGGGTTCGATTCCCGGCGGACGATGCCGCTGGTCGGTGGGTTTTCTCCGGGACCCCCCCCCCTAACCTCCTCACTTCACCCTCATCGGCTCTCAAGACCTCAATGTTAAGAGCCACCCAAATCTCTCCAGTCCACGCAAACCGTTGCCTATGCATTAACTATGCCCCTCTCACGAACTAAACTATCAATAGTGGCACTTAACGTCTTAGCGATCTTGGTCAAAAATTCCGCCGGTGACAGATAAGTGGGACATCCATGTAGTGATTGGCCAGCATGGTCTGTGTTACATGCGTTTGGAATGAAAATGGGGACGGCACAGCAGCGCCCAAAGATAGGTCCTTTCACAACGGTAGTGTCCTCCACAGAAGTAGATGTCATAGTTCTAAATATTCACTGCATCAGCAGAGCACTTCCCCTCTCCCCGGAAGGATACGTTATTTTGAAACACGGACATTCCCATAGTGAAGAACAGAAAAGACTGAAATGGCGGGACTTTCTGATTAAAAGGTCTTCCAGATACTTGTTTGAGGTCTCGGTGCTCGAGTCTTGTAGTCAGAGTCAGTGGGTCTTGAACAACAGCGTTTTCGATCTCCTCACCGCAAAAGCAGTCACATGGGACCGTGCAGTCGGAATATTTTGGGCACCCCTGGGTGAAAGCGCGCTGCCAAGTGCGGGGGCAGGGATGGGTGCGTACCTGCCGCGGTGCGCGTCGCGAGGGGACAGTTTCGGGGCTTGGTGACCAAGGTCATCGCCGACGGCGCAGGTGGGCGCCTACCTTCAGGCAACCCCGGAAGGTTTGGCGACAACAGGCACTACAGTAGCTCTCGTCGGCTCGGCGTCCTCGCGAAGTGCAGGTTCACTGGGAATTAAGGTGTCCGCCTGGGTTAGGCCGCCGAACGGCGTGTAGAGCTCCAGCAGAAAACTTTTGTTAAAAAAAAACGTCCAACGTGTCTGAGTGAGGTCTGCTTGCGAACAGCATTTCAGAAACTTTACGCGTCTGTATATGTTTTCCGGTTCCTCCGTTTCTCTATAAAGCATGTTTTTGTGATAGTGAAAATGGCTGAAACGGGTGTTTTTTTACGGCGAGACTGCACGCCAGTTCAGTTTTGCGCGTAGAGGCGACGAGAGAGTTGATGCGCATGTCTCGGTCAACCCTATCGCTTCCACGCATATTAGCTTCAGACGTGCAAAATTCCTTGAACCAGGCAACCACCTTAATACAGACGATCTAGCAGGTTTTTTTAAAATGCAAAATATGATTACACAGAGTGCACAAGAATGCGGTGCTTTGTCCTTTAGGTGTAATTTTTTAGACTCGGCTAAGCTTCTTTTGCATTAGGCGGAGGAATATTTGAGGAAGTAGAACTTGAGCAGGACTTCAGAAAAGTAGGGAGTGGCAGTGAATGGACTACACTCGCCCAGTTAGGTGACTACCCTGGCGACGTCCTAGGATGGCCGAGTAGCTCGACGATGCTCCGCGCCGCTGCGTCCTCGTTGGCGACGTCGGCCAGAGGCGACGCTCCTGGGACACCAGCCTTCGCGGAGGTTGCGCCGCCCGCGGTTATGTAACGAGACGTCCAGCCAATAATTCCTCTGAGCCAAGGACGAGTTTCACCTCGATACGCATCGCGCGTGCGCCGTCCGTAATGAGATCCCCCTCGCGATAAGCCAGGAGGTCCCCTCGTTACGCAGGTTCTCAGAAAGACAGGAAGAAAGAAGCAACGAGGCTGACAAAGCTGCCGCTAGAAGTCGATTTAGGAAACGCCTGCCTTGGAACACGATGTAAAGTATGCACTTACTGTGTCGCCAATATCTCAATAAGACTAGTAGTGCATTTATTATCATGTGTTTCTTACTGTCTAATTATTTTCTGTAGGCTATGCCCCCCCCCCCCAAACGTCCGTGGCACGAAACGATTTGTTGATCTCTATACAAATATTTTATATAAAAATTACTTACAAAACAGTGAATTATTTTAAGCAGTCATCCAGTTGTGTCCTAAAAAAATTGGACAAATTGGCAACCTTTTCCTAGTTGTGTATTTAAATGCCTACTCATCTCTTCAAGGGAACGTTACGCGATTTTTCAAAAGTATTTACTATTGATATGCGTGGCAGCAGAGTAGTACTTCAGCTACTCACGTTACATTTACCGGCCTCGTATCCTTTAACGGGCAGTCTTAAGATTCATGATGCAGAATGATGACTTCGTGATGAAGTACAACGGTGTTAAGTTGTACCACAGTGTAAGGGCAACGCCGTGCGAATAATACTTTGTTTATTAGGGAATTATTTTGCCCAGCGGTAACATTATTTCACTTCTGAACGGAAGTCAGATATGAGAAGAGCCGAGAAGTGTTTTTCCACGACACTTCTTTTTACAGAAATGTTTGTGTTAGTCGCGTATTTAAACAATTTCAGACTAGGAAGAATTTTCGACGACTGTAGGAGTCAAGAATTAAAATCGAATGCCAAGTAAGAGTAAGAGAAATAATTTCAGTTTTCACAAATATTCTACCTAACACTTCTTATTTCAACGTTAAGACATGGGGCTACTTTCCCTTCGCTGTCACCAACTTTACAGCACGCTTGCCACTCAGTGCGCCCGTTAAAATAAACACAGGCAAGGGGCAGTGACATTTCTCAAAGGTTGATTTTAAAAATGTTCACTTTATCGTGAACAGTCTTTAGCTGGATATAGGGGTGCTTTAGGACTTGATTTTTTTTTTTTAAATATTAACTAGCTAGAAAAACCAATAACCCAATATGGCTGGGAAAAGTTAACCTTAAAGAAGGAACGCAAAACACGACAACCTACAGTCCCGTCGTAAAATTCCTTGCAGACGAAGCATTCAAGGCCGCGGCACAAGCGTTTTGTTTAGCTTTTCGCCTTCATCCGAACACGTAGCCTGTGCCGTTGGAGGGGGAACGACAAAGGCAGAATTTTTTTTCTCCCACGTTGTTTAGTTTCCACGAGCTACCGCGCAGTAAGCAGTTAGAACGCATCGCTGTTAATTGATGAGGGGAAAGGGGGGGG
>NQII01001932.1:204027-301278 GCA_002778355.1 Clitarchus hookeri | reverse complement strand
GGAAACAGGTTTGAAGGCCGTTCATTCTGGTTGGCGAAGACCTTGCGTGCAAGCCCCGGTTCCCGGAGGAAATATCGTGCACGACCACCCACAAACCAGACAAAAGGAACTAAGTGGTAAAAGATGGAGGGGGGGGGGGATGAAAATACACTTAAGGCATTTATAAAATGTATCATTTGGCTTTACGCTTTGACGTTGTGTTTCCTACGGAGCATGACACATTGGAGCTGCCGAAGTTATTGACTTGACGATTTCAAAAATTTTAAACTCGAATTAAAAAAAAATGAACCCAGAGGTTAGGTTGAAGTAACACATGCATTAATTCTATGATTTATTTTAATAAATAGGAAAATAAAATACGTTAATTGATGATGATATATATATATATATATNCGAAAGTATTCACATTTTCACCAAGAGTGCAAAACCGATTTTCGTCATCTGAACTTTGACTTTACGTCTGTCTTGCGTATTGGTGATTTTGTAAAATGGGCAGATAGGCAAAGTTATAAACTAAAGTTTTTAACTTTGAAAAGGCCTTATTTATTTAATTATTTATTTTCCACTTTATCTGTACTGCCGAAGTTAGGGGTTGAATGCCTTTTTTATACTTAATCAGGTGTGAAACTGTACACTTTGGTAAACATAAAAAGAAAGTCTTAAATTAACAAAAGGATAAACCAAAATATAATAATTCAAATACATTAAAAACTTAAAATTATCTGTGGTTTCTAATTATGTAAATACATTGAGCGGGACCAGAGAAAAATGAATGTTTAACGAAAATAAAAACTACACTAGCACAATCATACATAACGTAATTTGAATTGCCAAACACAAATATAATTGTGCAGAACCTACAAAAAATGTAAGAGGAAAATGATACGTCTCAACCAAGATTGAAGCTCAATTACTGAAATAAACTGATTAATCTACAGTAAGCACTTACAGATTAATCAAATTTAATTAATAAATCCACGATTATAGTCTACTCACGTCATCTTCACACTTTTTGAATCAAACCTTCAAAAATCAGCCCATGTATGGAGTATTTGGTTGTTTAATACATCGTGTATCACAAGCGTTTTATAACTTACGTTAACATAAAAGTATAGTATTTTGTAGTTAAATTCAACTTTTACTTAAATATATTTATAAATTAGGCTTATTATATATAATTTATAATATTAATATGATCAAAAAAAGAGATAGCATGTGTTTGTTGGTTGTGCCCAGTAAGAAATATTTCTCATGCAGAATGTTATTAAACTCAGCGCGCGCGAATACGGAGCGTTGTCACTTTGATGCTACTTTCTAAGCTAAGTCAAGCTTTGTTTGCATGAGGCGGAGGAATATCCTGGAAGAAGAACTTAGGCAGGGCTTCAGAAAAGTTGGAAGTAACCTTAAAATAAAAAAAAAACAATTATATTAAATATTACACAATAATGATGTGTGTGTGCGTGCGTGTGTGCGGTTTGTTGTCACTCTCCGCCATGTCTTGCGAGCAGTTAGCCTTGCGGGGGCTGTTAATCGAGCGGGATACTTCGAGTAGCGGGGGAAAATAATTTCCCTCGTCCAAGGTTCTTCCTGTCTCGCTCCGCTGACCTCGCGATCTGTTTTCACCTCTCGCAGACACGCCGGATTACGTGGTCAGATGAGAAGCGAGTCGGGCACCCGGCTCGTCGCGGTCCACCGCTGCCAGAGGCTGCAGTCGAAGGGGAACCTCGCTTGACCCGAAGTCTCCAAGGTGTTTTCGCTCAGGACTAAGCCTTGTAATTAGTTTAAAGACGACATAATAAGATACAAGTAGAGGATAAATGGTGACATTGGCACAAGGGGCTGGGGTCTCGGAGCGTCAGAGTTGTTTATGCTCTGTCACTCCAGTCACCCGGCGGCCATATTGTCCGCCATCCTTGTGAAAACTACTCTCACTAGCATTCGGCTGGGGTCGAGCGCAACACCTCCCGAACCTTGGGACAGACATGTTACTATTTCACTAAACACGCTCGACCGTAGTGCCCGTCGGTGGGTTTTCTCGGGGATATCCCGTTTCTCCCGTCCTGTCAATCTGGCGCTGCTCCATACTCAGCTTACTTCACCTTCGTGGGCTCTTAATACCACAAGGCCAAGAGCCACCAAACTGTCTCCACTCCACTCTCCACGCTCGACCGTACGATGTAAAAACTGAACGGGTGATACGACAAGTTCGTGAATTCCTAGTCAATCCCTTGGCGTAGAGGTTCGCACGCTTGTCCTGGAGGACACACAACGTCCTGCCAAGGATCCCTCTCTTCAACCTCTGAGAAGACAACAAGAAGCCCCTGTTTAGCAGCCTGTGTACAGTCCATGACTGATGAGAAGCATCCCTGGACTTGGGATATCCGGAGTAGTGTTGCAGGTCAGTTTCAGGAAAGCCCAGGCTGGTATGCAGTCGGGTGCTGTCAAGCTAAGGAAAATTCCTTCCAAGGACGTCCCCGTTAGTCACGAACAGTGACTCTCTTCCAAATAGAGGCCAATTTCTGGATAGCAGCGCGGTTTCTAGAAGGTCAACTGCGATTCGACAACGTCACCAGCCATATCCTCGTCCTTGTGGCAATTGTATCAGGACCTAGTAGAGTCCTTTGCGCCTGGAGATCCCAAACTGTCAGATTGGCTCCGCAAGTATTTTACTCTTTCGAATCTTTATTTATTTATTTATTCGGAAATGTGACGTTCAGGTCAAGCCTGCACGTCTGATAGTTGTCCACTGAGATCACACGCTATATAATCATCAGTACTTATTTGAATGTTTAGGAATTTCCATGTTGCATCAATGTGTACATACAGGCTTGTTATCGCGCATGAGTCATTTACCCTTGCTTGTGTCACTATCCAAGTCAAAACTGTTTGACGTAGGACGAAGAAGTCGCTACGGGCTCATTTTAAAAATAAATGGAATGTTGGTGCCTGAGTAGGTCACCCCGCGATGGTTGGAGAACGGCGTTCCAACGTGTTGCTGGCCAATGACGCCATTGACGTCAGCGACCTTGCTCGCGTGACGCGAGCAGGGCGAGAACTGTTACGTGGCTCGCCGCCAAACCAGTCTTCACAAAGCCGTAGTCCTGGACGTGATGTTCGTTGAAGGGAAGGGGGGGGCAGGGAGAGGGGTGTTGCAACCTGCATGCGCGTTCACTTAAAACCACACTCATGGTCGCCTCAGTCACTTCAGGAAGCCGGGCCAAGGCGCTGCAATGCGTCACCGAGCCGGAGCGGCAATGCCTGGCCCGACGAGGAGCAAAAGTTCTTCTTGGGGCCGCGGTGGTGTAGTGGTTAGACTAATCGCCTCTAGGAACGGCGCGAAGAACCAGTGTGTCACCTTATCAGGAAGAGGCTGTTATTTGCCGTACCAATCGAAGTTACTGGTCACCTTTCTCAGTCACTAATACAACACGCTACCAAGTCATTTCTCAGCTATTGGCTACCGCTTTGTCTTTTGAGCGGACGTGGTCCCAACACACCTGTTCAAAAAAGACCGACCTGATTAGATGTAAGTTGGGTGCAAATCTCTGCGGAGTCGAAGCCGGGACCCCACAGGAAACGTCATCGAAGTCTCGGCACCCCGAGGGCACACTCAGTAGCCGCCTCACGCCCGAACCTGGCGACAAGGGTATTCCATTTCCGCGCTCACGTCTCCGCCGATAAAAACAACTGACGGGGTAAGTGTCGCGTAGGGGAAGGAGTAAGGGGGGTAGACACGTCGCTCGTACTGCGAATATTTATCACCGGATATCCTCGGGTTCGTGCCACTCGAGCGGGCGCGTGATGTCGTTCATCATACCCGTTACCACATAAAAAAAACCCTCTTCTCCAGTTTTTACAGGGTAACGCTCCAAGAGACGTGACCCGTAGGACTTTATTCTGATTGGCGCAATGTATAACGGGAGGAAAATTCCCGTGCGGTTAAGAACAGTGAAGCCCCCTATAGTCCAGTCACGATTACTTCACACTTTTCTGAAGCCCTGCTAAAGATCTTCTTACAGTTCATTCCTCCGCCTTGCGCAAGCAAAGCTTAACCAAGTCTAGAAAATTACACCAAAGGGTCAACGCACTGCATTCGTGCGCACTCAGTCTAATGATATTTTGCATAAGAACTATCTCTTACTAGGCATTACCAACACACCTATTTTCTCCCTGTTTTTATTCACATCAATTATAAATGTAATATTATAATATATGAGTAGAACGTCAGTTAAAGTTCAATTTAACCAAAAATATGATAGCTTAATGTTACCACAAGTATAAAACTGTCGTGATAAGCGACATATGTAGGAAACAATCAAACACGTCAGGTAAATGATGTTTTTTCAAAGGTTTGATTCAAAAAGTGTGAAGAAACCGTGAACATACTTTAGAATAATATACCATCTAGAACTTCGGTCTGATAAGTTCCGCTTTATATAGGCATAACCGGCCAAACAGAATTCGGTATCTTTCATCGTGTGGCGGAAGTTAAATCCTTGAGGACACAACACGAGAGTGCCTTTATGGAAGCATCGTTTTTATACTGAAACCAGTGGAACTTACAAGTCATTCCAGAGGTACAATTTTATTGATTTAAAGGTGGTTTCTTCTTATCATTCATCCAAACACATCAGCAATTTACTGTGTGTTGTACTCATATCTCGGGCAATTTAAATTTCAAAGTGTGCCCGATTAATTAGCGTCGACACTCGTATTTGTTCCGTACAGTGTTAAATGGTGAATTGCTGAAAGATATTCTGGGCTCTTGCTTGCAATTGCACCACTTATTATTATTATTAGGTTTCTCGCAGTAGGACGCAAAAACCACCAAGTCGCTGGAGGGACACCTGAACAACTGATACCGTTGATGAGCAATCACCAAGGCAACCATTATATACACGTTCATGACGTCAACTGCACAATTAATTTTTAGTAGTCGAGTTGAAAATTAAAAAAAAAAAAAAAAAAACGACCAAGTAGAGTAAAAATAAAAAATCAAGCATACCATTGCATATCGGTTTAAAAATCTTGCCGGCGCGGTAGGTTCAATGCTGAGAGAGGAGGTTGAAGCAATCAGCCCATTGCCAAAGTGCATTGTCACAAGGGCGACTGCCATTCGCGGCCACGATCAAAGCCTGGTCGGTGCTCATGGCACATCCTGCCCGGTCCGCTGGAACGGGCCGCGTGATTGGCTGAGATAATATTTGAACCTAAGGGCGGCAGCGCGGATGTTTGTTCCGGCAGTAAGCTACCCGGAGTTTGCTCGTCGTCGGCCGAAGGGGTTGAAGGGGTCGGGGGAGCGCCCCTAGTACCGTCGCACGGGGACCCCTACACTCTAAAAATTATTTTCCACTTTTGCAATAAAAATCGTTGGAAACCCAGATGCCAAGAAAATCATCTGTAAAACTAGACATATTTCTCTTGTAAAATCTGCAAAACGTACATTTGTAATATTACAACTTACATTATCGAGAAGTGTACATAAAATTATTTTTCTTCTTCTAGAAAACAAGTGTGATGAATTGATAACAGATAATAACTAGAAAAAATATTTCAAAATATAGTTTACGAGAAAAAAAAATAAAATTTGCCAGCACGGGGACTAGAACCCACATCCCTTCTGTTACCCGACCGGACCTTTAACCATATGACCAAGTTGACTTAGATGCTTAATACTTATTTTATATGAAATAAAGCTTTAAGTACCTACAAAATATGAGGGAATTAATTTATTAAGAATAATATGTTTATTTAATTTTAAGAGTTCTGTTTAGCTAGAAAACATTAACAGTTAATGAGTAATTTTATTGAAATTGTCGTTTGATTATGGTTATTTGAATTACAATACTTTTTTTTAACGCAACTACACTTTACATCACCCATGTTTTTTGCAGAAACAGCTATATACGGTTTAACGTTGTTGAGTGTCCGCCATTTTGCTGAAGCTCGTAGATACGGGTCAGTGTAGTACAAACATTTCTTGAGGTCTATTACAAACACGGCCCTTGTAGTTTTACAAGAGAAATCTTTGTACTGTTACAAGCATTTGTAAAATTACAAGCAATTTCTTAGTAAAAATTACAAATATTTTTTACAGTGTACTACCACCCCTTAGCAGTGGAAAAGCCCTTAAACCCTCGCACGCGGTCAGTCACGTTTGTTTACGCCTACGTTCCACCCTCTCTACCCCTCCCCGCCCTTGAAGTCCACCACTTCGCGATCACAGCCTCGGCCGATATCCCGATATCAAACGGCAGAAATAGAATCGTAGTTCGGACCCGCCCAGCGAGCGATACCGGATTACGGGTACTGCCAATGAGGACGTGACACGAAAGTTAAAACTTAAAAATGCTGATTGCCCAAAAAAAAATCGTTATTTTAAATTTGTACGAAATACTGTTAAAGCAGTAGACATTACTGAAGTACTCTTTCCTCGCATAAAAAGAATTAGATAGCATAGTTTTCACATCACGACATGTCAAAATCGTAATTTTAATGTTTCTGGAACGTAATTATATTTAAACGAAAATATTTACAAAATGACTGAAAGGTCGTGTGTCTTGATTCATTTTAAGATATACCCAGCAACATAAAAAAAAGTCATAGAAGGCTACAAATTAAATATATACATACAAAAATTTCCTTATTTTAAGAAATTTTTAAAAATGGATAAAAATATTTCCAGCGCGATTTTAAAGAATTCTTGAAGTAAATCATGGTATCTTATTTTAATGTGAATTATCTCATTTTGGCAATAGCGTTAGTTTGTATTATCTGTACATCCCAAAGACACTAAATTGCGATTTTTACACGCCATTATGCAAAAATATGCTGGAAAATGGTTCTTGTAAGAAATGTCTACAAGTTGAATTTGTGCAGATACCAAACGATTTATTTGATGACCATCAGCTAAATCGTATTTAAATAATCTCAGTGCGTGAAGATGGAGTTGCATACGTTTGCGAATATACAGTTATTTATTAATTAAGTTCTTATGTTGAAGCCTACAGGAATATCTGGCGTGAGAATAACATAATTGGGTTGTTTGAGAAATTTGTTAGTTCTAATAGAGATACGAAATCGGGCTTATCGTGCACAAGAACAAATCCAAAAATTCAAATTTTGGTTTAATAGTGTATTTCAATCTTAGTTGTGGGAATTGAATGTAATATATCTCAAAATAATTTTTGCGCGATATTCAGTAGGCTGGCAAAATTTGGAAATAATGCAGCCATTTCCTAAGTGAAATCATGTCAAAAAGTGTATATTAACAGGTTTTAATTTTAAATCTGTGCATAATGAAAGTAATTATAATTGTATCATGTTTTGCAGCCATATTATGTTGCTGTTGGATCAATTGCCAACCAATTGCGAGTTCTCAGCTTTCTAGTTAAGTCTTCACAATACCATTGGCATAAATGCCTTTCAAGGCTGCGCTCAAGGCTTTACGCAAAGATTCGAAGCGTGTTTTTTTTTCGAATAGCCTGCAATCATTTTCTTCCATTTCACTTATTCCTCCCCTTCCACGACACCCCTGTGAGGTAATAACGTCTGCTGACGCGTTCTGCAGCCTGCTTATAAGACACGTATGTGGTACTCGGAGAATGATTGTTTGCTATCGTCTAGAACCATTCCGCCTGCAATTATTTTGTTAGCAACCAACCTTTCGTATTAGTATTAGGAGAAGTCTAACCAACAAGGCGTTTTCGTCATTTTTATTTACAGCAATTTCAATATTTGGCACATTGAGCAAACTTTTATTTTCTGACAATAATAAAAGTTTTATTGATTAACAAAAGAAAAAAATTAAAAATTGCATTTATATGAACAGCTCTCAGGACAGTATTTAAGGAGATGTTTCCAATGCAAAGTGCTTCTGAAAGTATGGGGCTCTATATTTTGAGTATTTATTCGCCAGTAATCTATACTCCGCACTAGATAAAATTCCTCACGTATTACCAAACCATTACGAGATTAGGTGTTAAATGATGCTTAGTCAATCGCCAACTGAACTCGTGGTTTTAATGGTCATTACCTAAAAGCCCGAGAAAACTTTGAGTTAAAACATTTTCAGCTTCAGCTGTCTGAAGAGGATTTCACTTACGAGTCACTGCGTGGAAAATGTTATCCGCTATCTACCAGGCTGTATGCTGCTAAGACGTTCCCAGTAGCGTGGCTCGAACTACCTGGCCACAGAGTAGTTAAGAGTACAGAGGTGGAACGACCACTTGTTCCGCGGACTCCAGTCGCACACGCCAGCAAAATGTCGGCCCGCCCGGTTACCAACTTGCCAGCTGGCAGCCCAGCCAATAAGGAACCTTCCGCAGCACGCAGTGACGAGGCCAGTTCCCCAGAGACTGGCGCGGCCAATCAGCGAGTGCGTACGGTCGCATCAAAGGCACCGCCACGTAATTTCGCCTCTGTGTACTTATCTACTCTACGATCTGCCTTTGCTTAGGTGGGGACAAGTACAGGAGTCACAAGAGCGATCGAAATAACAGTGGTTAAAGGGGAATTGGGGGGGGGAGAAGAGGTGGAGGTTTAACTTTCTTGTAAAGCAATTATCTCTCTTCTAATTCCTTCTTCGCGGGGGTTTTTGCTCCGCGGCAGGAGGGCAGCGGTAATTGGGAGACGGGGAANGGGGGTTTTTGCTCCGCGGCAGGAGGGCAGCGGTAATTGGGAGACGGGGAAAGAGGCAGTGAGGGGAGGGTCTCACAAAGGCGCGGAGGGGAAGGGTGCACAAAGTGGCTGCGGAAGTGCCCTCAGCCATTCCGCACTCGGCTGGACCCGGAGACTGGCAAAGTGCTGCCGGGCTGGCCATTNGAACAGCACCCCTCCCTCCCCCTCCCACCATGGCTGTTTCCCACCCACGCCTTCAGTCCGACCAGCAATTTCCTTCTCTCTGTACGTGCGAGAACTTTTAGCGGAACCCTTCCAAATGCCCCACGAACAAATCGCCGCCTACTGGAAATTTCCGCGGAATATTGAAAAGTGATGGGGTGAGGTCGAGCTGTGAAATGCTACGAAATTTTTTCCAAAAATAAATTCTCGTACTTTTTTGAATTAAAAAAATTTAAAAATTTTTTGCGCGTCTGCTGAGTCAAGTTTGAAGATTCGTTTTGCTTTCGTAACAAAGACACCCTACATGCCATTCCGTTTCTGTTTACTTATACATACTCTCTGAGAATGCATGTGCCCTGTAGTTGTAGTTTACCCGCGGTTTTTTCTCACTTTTTAAATTAAACCTTTTAAAAATATAAACATGCATGACGTGCTTGGTTGTTTCGTAAATATGTCATGTATCGCAAGTTTTTTGTAGTTGCGTTAATTTTAAAATGCTTTACTGTTGGTTGAATTAAACATTTGCTTATATTTTGTCTATAAATGATAATTTTTCATTTATATTTAACATTAATAAAAACAGGGATAAAATAGGCATGTTGGCAATGCCCAGTGAGAAATAGTTCTTACGCAAAATTTTATTGAACTGAGGGCGCACGAATGCGGTGCACTGTTCCTTTAGTGTAATTTGTTTCGATGAGGCGGAGGAATCTCCTGGAAGTAGAACTTAGCAAGGCTTTAGAAAAGTTGGAAGTAACCGTGAATTGACTATAGAATATTTCCTGCGTATCTGGGCGTATGTGGACGCACTTAGGTTCCACCCCTACGTAGGACCTCCGACTCCCCTCTCAGTTTCAAAGTACGTTAGAGAAAAAATCTACTCTGTGATATCGGTGTGTGAGGATCATGGTTCGTTCGATTCGTCTGACTACGCGGACAGGCGTCTTGAAAAAAGCCGAACAAAAAAAAAAACAATAAATCAGCTGCGGCGGCTGGCGACGGGGAGTTTGTCCAGAGCATCTAAAACGCCGGCGATCCTATTGTCTCACCGTCTTCCGGTCGATGAAGCTACGTTAACTCGGGACGCCAAGGATTACGGCAGGACGCCGGAGGACGTCGCGATAGACCACACTCCGCGGATGATCCTTTGAGACCGCGAGGTGTACGAGGTGAATCAGTTTTCCAGAAGCCCATCGCCAGTAACGATCGAGCAGCAAGGTCACGTCTTCGTTTACAGATCCCTTCAAACCCATCTCGTAGTGATCCATCCATGGAACTGCATTAGAAATATTTTGGAGAAGAGCTGAGCTCAAGATGATAACCAATAAACGAGAAAATTTACGTTACTATGTATTACGGCAATTGTAGGTGTTTTCTGCAAAGTGAATTTGAAGCATTCAGAATAGAAATACTCATGATATTTTTATTAAAAATATCATCCTGTTAATTATTTTCAAAAACGTATATTCCAGCAAAGATTATGTATTATTCTTTTATATGCAGCATAAACTGTGCTTTTCTGATAATTTCGGTAGTGTGCGTACTAAGTTCTAATGAGTTCTGCATGTTGTACAGTTGGGTCTCTTAACTCCATTGAAAGTCACTCTCCTTCTCCCTTGAATCTCTCAGACCCTGTGCTCACTACAATGGACATGTTGAATATCTTAGACCCTGTGATCACTACAGTGAACTGTTAAACAGGAATAAAATACATGACAAGAGTTGTACGCAACTAGGATTGTTGCCCAATACCGTTTCTTCCCTGCATGTAGTTTGATTTGTGGACTTTTCTACAGCCCTGGCTCGTGAATGGTTTCCCAAATACTTTTTTTTTTAAACAAGCACGTAGTTTATTGGTTCCATAAATGAAGCAAGTGTTAAACCGGCATGAGTACAGTACAAACAAAAATATTACTTGGTTGCAACACTTGAAGCTATGAATTAATGCGGGAGTTAAGGGGTCAACAGGTACACAGACGCCGTACCTGAACTCTAGAAATTATGTTTGGTAAACTTCCCAAACTGAATTGTAAGATTTCAACCCATATATCGTATGGAAATAATGTTACATCTCGCTACAAATACGGAATGTTTAGCGTCGCTACTATACAAAGTTGGGAATTTTCCTACGCATTTGACTGTTTCCTGAGCAAATGTAGGAAAGCTAGCGTGAATGTATAGGAAGTGTAACTTTACCGCTCGTCTTTCTCACTCTACGTATAAACTCATATATACGATATTAAAGGTAAAGTGAGCACTTTTTGAAACCCTCTTATTTGGAATAATAGCCAATAAATACATTTTAGTCTTAGATGCTAACTTTCGAGTCCAGTGAAATATATACTGCCTTTTTTTACTTACATGGCAATATTTATTTTAAAAAATAATGGACGGATAAAAAAAATGGCTGAAAGGAAAAGTAACTAGAGCCTCAAAAGTTCTCGCTTCACAGCCTATAGCAAATTTTTGAATAATTTCTTAGAGTGTGAGCAGTAATTATAATGTCGTCGAATCCCAGGCGGTTCTCCTCAGACAGGAGTGCTGTGTTGATGTTCTCTCTACCGTCGATCCCGGGTCGGCGAAGGTTAAGATGGCGCGTGGGTCTGGCGGAGTCGTCGGCAGGAAATGAGATCCGCGCCTGGCGTCCCGACCTGCCAGGCGCAAGGCGTAACCGCGGGCGCCGCTTTGCGACCGTAACTCCGGGCGTGAGAGATGGCGAGAGAGTTCCACGCGATTAATAAGCTTGGCCCCGGGGAGGGAGTTGGACGAGATGAAAATAAAACCAAATGTCACCACCCTTCAGAACGACGTCTTCGGAACAGCTCCCCATTTTCGCAGTAGCTGAACTATTTCTTTAATAATCTTTGTTTCCTTCTACACATAAAAGCTACGCCTATATAAAGCTTTCGGACAGATAAGCAATCGAAATTTGACCGACATTAGTCTGAAATGGGGATGGAAAAACCGTTTGGATAAAATACCTCGGTATAGCCAGCCGAGATCGAAACTATGTACTAACGTCTTCAATGCAAATTATTTTTAATCACGTTCTACTCTGTTTTCCTATTAATCATTACGCTAGGCTGTCCTGTACTAATTCGTCGGTTTTCTTCGATGTAGGCTGTTCACTGTAAAGTGAGCACTTTTGGGGCCCTAGTTACTTTTTACTTTCAGCTATTTTTTTTTTTATCCTTTTACCACCTTCTTAAATAAATATTGCCATGCAAGTAATAATCACAGTGTGTAGATTCCACCGCACTCTGAAGTTAATGTCTAAGGCTAAAATAAAATATATTTATCGCGTATTATTCCAAATGAGAGCGCTTTCAAAAATGATCACTTTGCCGTGAATAGCCTATATCAAAATTTATTAACAGTTCTTGTACATCATTCCTGTACGATTATTTAAACTTTTTTTTTGTAAAAATACGTTCCTTCATTCTGACAAGTATACGTTTTTCATCGTAAACCGATCTTAAGCCTTATTCGAAACCTTATACAGTTGGCCACACTGTGCTCATGCGAGCTCTCATGGGCAGACAGACTACTTGCAGAGGAGAGGCAGCAGGTGTGTGCAGCGGGTTGCTTACTCAGGCTCACACAGGCGCACAGGGGGGTAGCCGAAGAAGGATGGGGAAACTGCCATCCAAGAGAATCTAGACCTAGATCCGGTCCCTCGAGTCACGTCCCTGTATTACTGTGCGTGCATCTTACCNCATCACCCCATCCCTTTCCCCCTTCTCCTGTACCCAATCATCTGTCGTCCTTACATTTCTCTTCCGAGAATACTCCATAGCGCTGCAGCTGGAGGTAAAAAAGTGCTATAAAAGGTTTCATTATTTTTTTTTTAAGTAAATCGCTTTAAATTACTACTCCCTGCACAAGCAATGTCGGTAAAAAGAAAGAATTTTATGTTGCAGCACAGCATTACAAATACGCTTATTGTGGTTCCGAACTCGCTGTTAACCATTTTGCATCGTGTTGCTTGGACTATCCATCCGTGGTGCTTCGTTTTTTAAATCCACATATTGTAATTTTCCCTTGAAAAAAGCGTTGCTTGGCGTAGCTGATCCCAAAACCACAAGGACTCCCATTAAGTACTATTAGCTCATAAAATAAATTAAACAAGACTGTCTTTTTTTTTTCAGTTTTTTTTTTTTTTTAACAATTTTCTCCATCTTTTAGAATATTCATAACTGTTTAATTGGTATTCAGTGTTACAGTGTGTTTTCCCTCTTTCGCATGACAATTTATATTAAATACTTTTGTGATCGGGTTTCAGCATAGAAGCAACCAAACTTCAGTACGAGCACCAGAATATTGTGTACTTTGTTAGTACTTTGTTCGGTGAACAACACAAATATTGTTGAATGTTTAATTGGTGGAAACTTCGTTTCTCAAACAGTAACAGGGTACTTTACTCTAGCAATTGTATTTATAGCTACAAGTCAATCAAACTTAGATGGTACCACGATGCCATCAGTTTCGAACAATCTTGGATAGTTCTGCGTACAGAAGTTGGTTTCTTACATTTTTCTCGGTGCAAGTTTATCTTAAAGTAAATTTAGTGGCAGGGTTGGTAAAGGCTCTTCACGATAAAGTGAGCAATTTTTAAATCAACCTCAGAAAAAAGTCACTGCTCACGCCTGTGTATATTTACGGGTGCACTGAGCGACATGCGCAAAGTAAAGTTGGTAATGATGGAGGGAAAGTAGTTCCGTATCTCAACGTCGAGTTAGAAATTTTAAGTAACCAATTTTGATAACATAAATTATTTATTTAGCTTTTCTTAATGCAGGCAAGTGTAAAAATAATTATATTTTTAAAATGTTTGTTTTATAATAATTTTACAGTTTGGTTTGACTCACGCATGAATAAAGTGACGAGGCTCATGTCAGTGTTAATTTTACAAAACGCGGAAGAATATAGAACGTGAATACAAGTAGATGTTAAGCAGGGTTTCCCAAAGTGCTCAGTTTACCGTGAACAGCCTAATAAGTAAAGGCGAGTGCCATGTGAACCTTGTGCTGCGACGTAGTCTGGCTTGACTGACATCCTGTCGTCGCTTCCTGTTCCAGAACGGGTACCCAGCCCGCCGCAGGTCCTTGGTCGACGACGCCCGCTTCGAGACCTTGGTGGTCAAGCAGACCAAGCAGTGCGTGCTCGAGGAGGCCCGGCAGAGATCCAACGGTGAGTCCGACCTACCCACCCTCTCGCCCAACCGTCGTCGAGTCGTGGAGAAACGTCCCTAACAACACGCACTGCTGACTCAAACCTTACTGAAAATACAACCCTAAGACATCGTTCTTTGAGCTAACCATTTTTATATCTGTTTCTGGAAGTCTGACGAAGAACTGCCATAGCTTACTTAACATTTATGGCTCTTTGCCTCTGTTGAATTCGCAAACCAACGTTTACAATATTTTCCCCATCGCGCTGTTGAAATGGGGAATCAATGTTTAAAAAAATTAATCCTGAATGACCAATTTTAAAGATAACCGTTTCCAACAAAAATAATTCTACACGACATTTCTTAAGGGGCACTGGCGGGTTAAGAAATCTTGCTAAATGTTAAGTTACATTTTTTTCTGAAATTTAACATTAAAACTTATATTTTATAAAAATGTTATGAATGAATAAAGTTTTTGAAAATATCTTAATGTGGCAGTATTTTTTACCGTGGCATTCTAATAAGCAAAAACAGTTTTAAAGTACTCTGACAAACGTTTGAGAAAAAAAAGAAAGGCATTTTTTATAAAATTTTATTTTTGAAAAAAAAGTTGGCTCTTTTGTACTCGTCAGGAATATGGGCTTAGACTCTATTCCTATCGGGTAAGTTGAAGCCTCAGAACTGGCTTTACCAGCAATCGTTCGCTGCAAAAAAGGTATCTGTAAGCACGTCACTTTATTAAATTTTTGGTCAGAAATATTAATTTTTTTCGATTGCCGAGTATCGCACGAAAAAGTTGGCATGAAGCTTTTTTTATTTCCTTCATCTTGTTTGTCTGTAGCTAGGCTTTAGATGTTTTGCTGTTGTACTTGGTGTTTTTGTAATAGTTTTGAGCTGGTTGTTGTGGTAGTTGTGGCATGTAGCACGTGTGTTGTATGTTGTATGGCACAGATGTGGCAGTTGAAGATACGGTACTGGAGACACTGCCCGCGCCTGTACTGGAAGTCAAGGTCACACCACAGGAAGAAGTTTTCACAGGTATAGTATTACTGCTACCTCCCTGTACATAGACTAGATGCATCCCTTAATCCCGTGTCCTCAGTTTCTATCCCTATGGTCAATAGGTATATAGCAACATTGCCGTTCTCTGCCGTTGTGATTAATGATCACAACAGTAAATCACGTTTAGTTTAAAGATATCTGATAATAAAAAGTACTGCCGACAGTGTTGTTACGGGAAATATGCGGAACCGTTTTGTGGTTTTTGAAGTGAAATTATTCCATCAGTTTTCTGTACTCGTCAGTTTCAGCTTCGCTAAACTGATACTTTCCACTTCTGGAACACAAGATTTTGAAACGGAATTATGGATACCTCGGGCGTGTTTCTCGATATTACTCCGTACACGCTCTTCGTCAAACAGCTAAGTTGAGTTCCTTTGCTTTAGACAAGGCACAAGAATTTCACAAATGTGTTAACAGCAAAACACAAATAAAATCCTACGCTGTGAACTTTAGTGCTTAACTAGAGCACAGTGATGACCGAGAACATCGATGACAGCACTCCCATAAATATAAGTTCTCGTATCGGTAACTCAACCCGGTAACATCTCCAGCACCAACTCGAAATGGTGTTCCCCTTTTTAAGATGTCAAGAACAGACTCAAAGTAATTATTTCTGAAAGTAGAAGTTATGTATCACTTTAAAAATGTATTTGCCTTGCCTTATAATGTGTTCTCTGTTACGTTAAAAATTTAACTGCTACTTTTTTTTTTAATGAATTTATATGGTGGTCATCACACAGAAAATTTAAAAACACTTTCTGATGGAGAACGTGTAGGCCTACTCGAAAAATAATAGTAATAATATCACGTCAGCTCTGAAATTTTATCTGAGGTTCGGATTACACTTCACCAACGGTCTTGTCTCCGTCAAAAGAAAAAGCTTTAATATCAGTGTTTTGAGAGTGTACCGAAAAATTAATTTGTTTATAATTGTACCAAATATTTTTCAACTTATACGCACTGTATGTGATGACATTTACGCTTTATATCGTTTGAATAATTTAATGTCAAATCCGAAATTTTTCTGTTTTACTGCAGCCATAATAATAAATACTAATTAAGAAGTACAAATGAAAAAATTTACAACCTAAACTAATGTCATGGGCTACCGCTTGACATATATATATATATATATAATCACCAATAACAGTTCATGCATTAAAAAAAAAGATGTTGAAAATATGTAAAATGTTTTTTGTGGGAAGGATAATAAAAAAAATGATTAAAATTGTAAGTAATAGCCATACAGGCTTTCTTCTAGGGTGGTAGAGGCAAACCCATCACGGTTATCAAACCTATCAGGGTGATCAAACCTATCACGGTGATCGTAACCAGGTAAAAGGGTTAGGATCCCTACCTATCCTTGTGTGTGATTAAGTGTTGTGTACCGCTGTTGTTTCGTAATCGCAAAGTAGCGCTAGTTGCCGCTTGTTGTGGCCTGCTATAATCTATTCACGGTTACTTCACACATTTCTGAAGCCCTGCTAAAGTTCTACTTCCAGGATATTCCTCCGCCTCGTGCAAACTAAGCTTAAATAAGTCTAGAAAAATACACCAAAGGGACAACGCACCGAATTCGTGCGCACTCAGCTGTAATACTATTTTATATGATAATTATTTTTTACTAGGCGCTACGAACACACGTGTTTTCTTACTGTATAAATATTTATTAGAAATGAAATATTATAATTCATAAATTAAACACTGGTGAAACTTCATGGTAACGAAATATAAGATACTTTTATGTTAACAGAGGTGTAAAACGCCAGTGATACATGGCATGTTGAGGAAGCAAGCAAACGCGTCATACATGGGGTTATTTTTCAAAGGTTAGATTCAAAAAGTGTGAAGAAACCGCGAATGGGCTATATCGTCAGTGTGTTCGCTTGCATGAGTTTGTTGTTGTTGTTGTTGTCGGTGTTCGCTTGCATGAGTGTGTTGTTGTCGGGACAGACTCTCACACCGTGACTGTGAACGGTCACGCCGAGACTGAGCAGGTGGACGAAGAGGTCCAGCCACAGGTCAACGGACACGACGGCGACGGACACCTAACAAACGGACACCTCACCAACGGTCACCAAGAACCTGAGGAGGAAGGTCAGTAACACCCCCACTCCTAGCTAATCCCCCCCCCCTATGTTTCCGAAGACGTAACTTCTGAAAGATTACAATACAGATAACAAAATAATAGTTTTCTATAGGCTGGTCACGGTTAACTGAGCACACTCCTGAATGTCATGCTTAAGATATACTTTTAATTATCATTTTGTATCCTTATGCCATATTTAAAATTAACATTGTAATTGACCATCTTACTTAATTTGTTCGTCATCCAAGTTAAACCGTGGAATTTTTTTGGAAACAAATTTGTTAATAATATTTAAATTAGTGCCATTATAATATCATATACAATAATAATTATAAAATTGTAAAACAAGAACGAATTGTCCTACGTAGCATATCAGTCCTCCCGCTGTAAGTCCAGTGTCACTGTAAGAAAACCACGACAATCCTACATATAAGTAACTTTATTTGTTTGTTGTTTGCTCTTCTGGAACGACTCTACCTCAGATTATAAAATTGTTATTACGTTTTCGGGCATGTTATTGTAGTACTTTCCGCTTCTAAAGTAATTATAAAAAGACGGTAAATATGAAAGGTACCATTATAATACCGTGACAGTAATACATCAGCGCCGAACTGAATCACGCAAACAACGGCAGGATATTTTAATCAACTATAGAAATTTATTTTGTACTTCGTTTTCGAAACTGGGCAGTAAATAAAATGTCTTAAACACAACGTTTCACATTTTAAAAGATAGGAACTAAAGGGTCTAAGACAGGATAGTTTCACATGTACAACGAAGACTCCTCGTGGTGTTAAAGTGCTCATAAGGAATCATTGAGAACCTTAAATTAATTTTTGACAGCTTTTAAAAATGATAACGTAGTAAATTATTTTAGTTGCATTGGGAAATAAAATTTTTGAGCTGTAATGAAAGATCTTTGGGACTTACTTTACACTAATGCACCGGAAGGTGGCAATACAAAGACTTGGAATTAGATTTGAAAGGAAATTCCCCACTCCGCCGTCTTTCTTTCCTTTTACGAGTATTTCTTTTTTCGAAGATCGATGGAAAAACGGGGATGTAAAGGCTCTCTCGCCGAGAATGCTTCCATTTTCTTCCAGTTCGCGAGCGACAGACACCCCCTTCCCTTCCACCGCCGTACTTTCCCACTTCTCTCGCCGTCAAAAGGTGAATTACCCGCTTCACCTCTGTTCTGTGAGAGCCACTCGGCGCAATTAACAAGAGCCCAGGGGGCTGGTTGCGTGGTTTTGGTGGGAGGAGGGACGATATGCGCAAGTGGGTGACGACCACTACGCCCCCCTAGCGGCGTATGCGTGAACTACCACAACTGTGCGCCCTGCCTCAACGCTCGGCTTCGCCTCTTATGCAGAAAGTCTTAGTTTTCGTGTACACAGTATTTTTTTTTAAATATTTACAGCAACGCCTTACAGTAAATTCGTTTGCCATTACCAATACGCCGAAGAAAAAAATCTTTGTGCCAGTTATTGGCCAACAATTTTGTACAAACCGGCTTCATTTCTAAACGTTATGTAAATGGATACATTAATTAAAAAATATATTTTTTCTACCTGTTAAGTAACATTTTTTGTAATAAAAACATTATCTTGGTGTTCACAGACGTTCCAGTTTCCACTAAAATACCACAGTTTTTTATAAATATTTATATAAATATAATATAAAAGTAATAATCCGCGACCGTGATAAATTTCGCTCGTGTAATTACAATTCTTGTTTACGTACGCCTCTGTGTGTGACGAAAACCTAACCGGGGCGATCATAAACCTTACCTCGAATTTAAAACGGGCACACATGCCCTGTAATACCCGGGATTCGAACCAGTTACCTTTCGTGCCGCGGGGTGGTATTACAAACGTTGTGTAAAAATTGTACCAATTCCTTCCAGTTAGTTTCGGAAGAGGAAAAGATGTTTGGTGCTAACTGAAGCTGCACACACTCTCGGAAGGAAGGAGATGAGAAAGATAAATGTCTTATCCGGCTCCGTCTGTCGGCCGGGGAACTCAATTTGAGCGCAAAGCGCCCCCGGAATCTACTTTTTTAAAACAAAGTTAGCAAGGACACTCGACGACCCTTCCGATTTGATTCGATTTGAAGCTCGAGAACAAAGGCAGCGCGGGAATGCGACAGCTAGAGCCATTTTGCTAGTGCCTGCAACACAAATTGTCAACTACAAAAACTTTTCTTTTAAAATGTAACCAAAACGCTTTGATGGACGATAGCTAGAGACCTGAAAAATCCGCGAGTTCAATGTGCTATGACCTAAAAGGACACATTAAAAAAAAATTCTCAAAAATTAGTTATGGCATATAAAAATATATATCCAGGATTGTGTGAAACTCTTCCCCTTATCCCGGGTATACTCATTCACATTTGATATGTCAGAGAGCAGCTAAAGTAATGGACGTTGCTATTCAAGGTCAAACGCTAGCACCAATACAGACACCACCTTTCCTGGGCAATGCTGTCGGTTGCTGCTGACACGCCAACTGTTCTATAATTGGTTGCTTCTTGTGCTATGGATCTACTGAAAACCTTTCCATAAGTTCCAAAGTGTCGGTTCGTGTACGGAATACGTTAGTACTTTTCATACAGTATATTTCCTCTTTTGCAACACCCGGAATTAGAAATTAATGTGTACGTTAAGGGTTTAAAGCTCACAGTAGTACGTGAAACAAACTCACGATGCTAGGCTTCCAGGTATGCGCTACTTCCACATGTTGTTTGAGCGAACCGACCGGAGGGAGTGACGGAAGTGTTGTACGTCGCTGTTGCAGACTCCGAGCTGACGGAGGAAGAAGTGATCTTGGCGAACGCAGCCTCAGAGAGCCAGGAGGCCGAGGAAGCCATCCAGAAGGCCGTGCTAGTCCTGCACATGCGCGAAGGTGTTAGCTCCTTGGCGAGGATCCTCAAGACCGTCGAGGTGAGCATCCGACTGCATCTCCGAGTTACCTTACCTCCCTGCCTCCCTACCAGCCTGCCAATATACCTACATATCTCCTTACCTACATCCCTACCTCTTTACCCACCCACCTGCCTACCTACCCACCTTCCTACCTGCCTACCTGCCTGCCTACCTACCTATCTCCCTACATAAATCTCTACCTCCCTACCTGCCTACCCCCTACCACCATACCTGCCTACCTGCCGACCTACCCACCTACCTTCCTACCTACTTGCTTGCTTACCTGCCTACCTACCTATCTGCATCCCTACCTCCATACCTCCCTTCCTGCCTGCCTGCCTGCCTGCCTGCCTGCCTGCCTGCCTACCTACCTATCTGCCTACCTACCTATCTCCCTACCCACCTTCTACCTGCCTACCCACCTATCTCTCTGCATACATCCCTACTTCCCTACCTGCCTACCTACCGACCTACCCACCTTCCTACCTGCTTGCCTACCTACATCTCTACCTCCCTGCCTGCCTCCCTACCTGCCTACCTACCCAATTTTCTACCTGCCTACCTGCCCACCTTCCTACCTGCCTACCTATCTCCCTTCATACATTCCTACCTCCCTTCCTGCCTGCCTGCCTGCCTGCCTACCTAACTTCATGCCCTTATACACATACTTACTTGCCTACCATCCTACCTGCTGCATACCCACACAAACCTATTATCTAAGGGCCGTCGTGTTGGGGGTGGGGGACGAGGTGGTGAGCAAGTGTGTCTTGTGCGGCAGAACCTGAAGGGGTCGGTGACACACCTGGAGACGCGGCCGTCGAAGCAGGCGGGCGCCGCGTTGGACGTGCTGGTGAAGGTGGACATGTCGCGCCGCACCCTGCTGCTGCTCGTCAAGTCTCTGCGTCAGAGCGCCGCCCTGGGCGGGGTCACCCTGCTCGCCGACGAACAAGACAGCAGCGTCAGCGTCAAGGACCCCTGGTTCCCACGCCACGCCGCAGATCTCGACAACTGCAACCACCTCATGACCAAGTACGAGCCCGAGCTTGACATGAACCACCCGGGCTTCGCCGACAAGGCGTACCGCGAGCGCCGCAAGCAGATAGCAAGCATCGCCTTCGCCTACAAGTAGTGAGTAGTCGCCTTCAATAAGTAGTCTAGTGATTCGCCTCTCACCAAGGCGAACCGGGTTCGATTCCCGGCGGGGTCGCCCCCGGATTTTCGTACGCGGGAATCGTGCCGGACGATGCCACTGGTCTGCGAGTTTTACCCGGGATCCCCCGTTTCCTTTGCCCCTTCATTCCGGCGCTGCTCCGTACTCACCTCGCTACACCATCATCGGCTCTCACGACCTCGACGTTAAGAGCCGCCCAATCTCTTCACTCACTTCACTCTTCACTCACTCGACTGTCCTTAATAATGTATCTAAAGGCTGTTCACGATAAACTGAGCACTTGTGAAAGCCTTGCTTAAGATCTAATTTTGTGCTCTTTGTGTATTCTTCCACCACGTGTAAAACTAACAATGCCATGAGTCTCATCAATTTATTCATGCATCGACCAAGTGAAACTGTAAAATTATCACGAAAGTAAATGTTTTACAAATGTGCCAATTTTTACATTTTTAAGGCATTAAATAACCCGAAAGCAAAATTAATAGTTTCAGTATTCACAATTTTAACCTAACGCATTTAATTAAGCGTTAAAACGTGGAACTACTTTCCTCTCTGTCGTTACCAACTTTACTGGGCGCGTGCCAGTCAGTGTGCTCGTTAAAACAAATGCAGGTAGTGGCGGTGACATTTTTCCAGCGCTGCTCCGATCTCACCTCAATCACCCTCATCGGCTCTCAAGACCTCACTGCCCAAATTTCTTCACTCACTCATTTCTGCATTCACCCGCAAGAAATAATTACGCATTTCTTGCCAACAGTCACAAGACAAAATAAAATAAAAAACAGTGCAACTACAATAGTTTAATGAAGCTTGAATATGCATTTTTTATGCAGTGCCATGTGAAAAACTTTGTTGTCCACTCTCAATCCCTTCATGCCCATTTTGGCCAACTGTCAGGTTTGTTTTATTCACAGGAAGATTATATTTAACCGGTAGCCTACTACTGTATAGTCCGGGGTTCATTGTCCAATGTCTTCCCTGTGGATAACTGATTCGTTAACCCTGTTACTCCTCTACGTTATAACGAGTTTATATCACTAACCTCGAACGCAACGCCAGCAGCTTATTGGATGTGATAGCAGGAAATTTCTTTACCAGCTTAGTTATAGCATGTATCAAGAAAAGCTATATTGATGTGGGAAACGTAAGTGTTAAATGCGAGTTTCGTGCCTGTCCGCAGCGGGGACTTGATCCCGCGCATCGACTACACGGAGAGCGAGGTGTCAACGTGGACCGCCGTCTTCAACACCGTGCTCGAGCTGTGCCCCAAGCACGCGTGCGTCGAGTACCAGCGCGTGTTCGCGCTGCTGCAGAAGGAGGGCATCTTCCGGCCCGACCAGATCCCTCAGCTGGAGGACATGTCCAACTTCATGAAGAGTGAGTGTCCCGCCCTTCTCTACCTCTACCCCATCCACGATTTCTTCCCGATTTCCTGAAGCTCTGCTCGACATTCCTCCGCCCAGTGCAGACTAAGGCCGTGCTCGAGTTGACCATCTGGTATTTTAGGATTCTAGTGTTTAGTGGCGTTCAATTCGGACGCCGTCAATAGTCACTTGTTCAAAAATAGATGCAATTTGGTAATTCAGTATTTCATAAAGTTTAATTACATACTAAAATACCAAGTACGTCATCATTTCAGTCGACTTATTCTGGTCACGTGACCTTTTAGTAAACTAAAAGTGCCAATTCGGACACGGCCTAAGCTCAGAGAACTGGTGGGTGTAATTACGATGGTGTTTTGCAGAATACACCGGCTTCACGCTGCGTCCGGCGGCTGGCTTGCTGACAGCCAGGGACTTCCTGGCCAGTCTCGCCTTCCGCGTCTTCCAGAGTACGCAGTATGTGCGACACACCTCGTCACCCTACCACACCCCCGAGCCGTGAGTATATTCTCTTTCTCTCCCCCTCCCCTCATTAGCTTAACCATTTGTGATAAAAGCCCTTCTTACAACGCCACACCCCTGTATTTTTCGGAAGGGTGCTGATTTTGAATAAGAATTTCAACACTTTTAGTTCAGCCAAAAATTTNCCTCCCCTCATTAGCTTAACCATTTGTGATAAAAAGCCCTTCTTACAAGGCCACACCCCTGTATTTTTCGGAAGGGTGCTGATTTTGAATAAGAATTTCAACACTTTTAGTTCAGCCAAAAATTTTCGTTTACAACATAAATAAGTTGAGTTGAGTTGAGTTGATTTGAGAGATTTGGGCGGCTCTTAACAACGGGGTCTTGAGAGCCGATGAGGAAGAAATGAGGTGAGAATGTAACGACGCCAGAATGAAAGGGTGGAGGAAACGGGAGAACCCCGAGAAAACCCGCCAACCAGCGGCATCGTCCAGCACGATTCCCACTNCTCGCCGACCAGCGGCATCGTCCAGCACGATTCCCACTTGCGAGGATTGAACACGGTTCGCCTTGGTGGGAGACGAGCAGTCTAACCACTCAGCCACCGCGGTTCCTACAATATAAAGAAAAAAAACGAGGAGTAATGGTATTAATATAATGCCGTGTCTCAATTAATTAGCTTACAGTCGTGAAGCTCCTTTTCTCTCGCCGTCTCAATTTACGATTAGTTACCAATTTTCAAAGACGTGTCTCTGCCTTAATCACGTTAGGTCATAAGGTCGTATTGTTTTCTACCCCATTTTCTATAACGAATTATCCCACGAAGCTTGTACCTCTAATCCAGTATGATCGCTTATAACTCATTGTACAATATCACTAAGTTGTTGCTGCAGAGCCCCTTAACATTAAAGTTTGTGTAGTTTGCTTTACTCGCTGTGAATAGTGCCATGACCACTGTAGTCTGATTTCTAACAATTAAGAATTAAGTCGTTATTATGCACACTATAATATANTCGCTGTGAATAGTGCCATGACCACTGTAGTCTGATTTCTAACAATTAAGAATTAAGTCGTTATAATGCACACTATAATATATGATTATTAAATTTTAAAAGAGGCTTGTTCACCTTGAGGTGTGACGAAAAAAAGGTACTGGAAAGTAAATTTTGGTATCGTTTAACGNATTTAAAAGAGGCTTGTTCACCTTGAGGTGTGACGAAAAAAAGGTACTGGAAAGTAAATTTTGGTATCGTTTAACGGCACAAACAACTATTAAATTGATAGCTTCAGTATTATGCTATACTTAGTATCTGCAACTCCATGCCGTGAGACGGGACTTACTCTACAGTAAAAAAAGCTCACACAATCGGAGACCTACAAAAATGAAATGATCTTCGAAAAGTACCAAGTTTGAAAACATTTTGATTTAAAGTGTTTGATAAATTTTGTTACCTGTAAGGCTGGCCACTTTCAACGGAACATAACTTAAAGAAATTACTGTTAGAGAATGCTATGTCAAATTCAAATACTCCACAAGAAAAAGCGAAACACAATGCTTTGATAGTTAATTCAGTAAATTTCATATATATTTTTGATATCAGGATAAATGAAAATTGCGTTAAATTAAAGAAAAATTTCTAAAATAAAATAATGTACCACATATACACTTTTATTATTGTTATTTTTGGTTAACAAGTGACATGCTGTATTGGTAAAATAGGGCTTATATTTTCGTAGGGGATGTCCCTGACCCATCGAACTTCAGCCAGATTGACGGTAAATTAGCGACTGCCGTTCTTCGATTCCTCCCTCTTCTGTTCGTGCACCTCNCCCGCGCGGTTGAGCACTTAATCCCCGTTCTTAATTTGCCAGTCCTTGGGGTCGCGAACAAAAGAAATTAAAAGAGAGCTTCTACCTGCACGACGGCAGAACCACGCTCCTTAGAGCAGAAACTTTTTATCCGAGAGTACAGGCGGGGCACGAAGTAACGTTCCGACACACACGGAAGCACCAGCGGGCGAGAAAGTGGCCTTGAAAAGAACTCCTCTAATATTACTATTTTTTTATAGACTTTATTTACACTGCTGTGTAATTGACTCTGAAGTTGAGTTTTGCATGTGAATTAGGTTATCGGGATCTTGCAGGACGTAGTTAACTTGGCCGTAACTTACCTTCAGTGGTCGATACTTATATTCGAACCAAGGAACCCGAAAAAATGCATCACATTACTACCTCCACAGCATCTTGCTAAGCGAGTTTTAAAAAATGCCGCCTAGAAAGTTTGTGCCAAATAGCAGATATTACAGTGTTTGTTCATCACTTTATAATCCATACCTTTAAAAAGCCGAACGTGTTAAAATCGCGTGTTTAACATAAGACTTAACTGATTTTGCTCTGCGCATTTNCCATACCTTTAAAAAGCCGAACGTGTTAAAATCGCGTGTTTAACATAAGACTTAACTGATTTTGCTCTGCGCATTTTCTGTTAAAACACGCCGCGAATGCTACCACACGTCCCCACGCCAAGAAATGCTGCTTTGATTGTTTAATGTGATTCTCACAAACCAAGTAACATTAAATGTTATTATCCGGGAAAAGAAAAGCGTAATACAGTAAAAGCGAATTACGGTGTATTTTTCCCTCTTCTGCAGAGGACAGAAAGCGTTACGTGTAGATATTTGCTGTACCTGGTTTTTAAAGTACGTTATCAATTACTTAAGCATTTCAGAAATCCTGCTGAAGGTCCACTTCTATGCCTATTTTGTATCGTAAAACTAATGTTTCCATGAACCAGATAGCTATACTTAAAGCGTGAAGTTGTTAGCAACATAAATGCGTTACTATAATCCTAGTTTTTAATTTTACGCGCACAAAACGAACTGAAAATTAAGTAATCCAGTATTCGCAAATTTAAACATAGCATTTTTTGGCATGGCGTTAACACATCAACATAATATTTAAGATCGCTGCCAACATTCCAGTTAGTGTTTTCGTTGAAATATTTTAGAGGAGATACTTTTTTTGTTTCAACGGTTGTCAGCCACTGAAACGTAGTTCTAGAGCTGACGTCACATCGGGTGTGGGAATGGGCGGCTCGCAGCTTCGCTAGCCGACTGGTCGCAACACGTTCCGTTTCCCGCGGCTTGGTGCATACTGCGTTCCCCCGAGACGTACATTCCCGAGTAAGCAGCAGCAGCAGCAGTGATCTCGCCTGCTAGCGCTGGACCGTCGTCCTCCTGGAAGCCGGGCCGGGCCGCCCCACGCGCGCTCCAGCACACAGCAGTTAACTCAGTTACCGCCGTTATAACAGGCAATATGCTGCCTCGCACCCTCTCTCCCCGCCTCCCTCCGCCGGCACTACGCCCGTGCTCGATTAGCGGACAAGCTCCCATCTTAACGTCGTTAACTGCAGGCACGTCGACGAGGGGAGAAACTGGGGATGGGAGTGGACTTATGGCATGACACAGTCCTGGGCCTATCGGTCGCTCGCAAGTCACTGAACGCACAGCACTTCTGTGGCTGATTGGCGGTCGAGCACATTTGGAAACCCTGCCCAGTTTTTACCCTTTGATACCCACGCATAAAAATTAACATTGCCGCATGAATCTGATATTGTAAAATAAATATATATTTTTTTTTTTACCAATACGTTAATACACTGTACAAACAGTATAAAACAAAAATAAGCTTATTCCAGTAACCACAAACAGTTTTCCGATAAAATGTAATTTCTCAAATACGTGCACGAACTACCTCATACAATATTGATTTCTTTAAACTGAGTGGTACAAACGGACTTATATTTCAAGGAAGTTGATTGCAATATTTCGAAGAGGCTGACTGCATCGTCTCGCTTTCTGCTTCCAGAGACTGCATCCACGAGCTGCTCGGACACATGCCGCTGCTTGCTGATCCCAGCTTCGCACAGTTCTCCCAAGAGATTGGCCTGGCTTCCCTTGGAGCCTCAGACAAGGAGATCGAGA
Source organism: Clitarchus hookeri (assembly GCA_002778355.1). Lineage (NCBI taxonomy): Eukaryota > Metazoa > Arthropoda > Insecta > Phasmatodea > Phasmatidae > Clitarchus > Clitarchus hookeri. The sequence goes on along the minus strand of NQII01001932.1, from coordinate 274,195 downwards.
AACTGTCCACTGTAAGTATCGCACTATCTTGCAACTGATGTGTCTTTACGCCTGCGAGAAGTCAGTTACACGTTGGCAGGAGTGTTTTGCAAAACAGACAGGGAAGATGTAACTGTTAGTTCTTATTAAATATTTTACTTTAGTTGAGAAGTTTAAAGTGGGAAATGCAATGTTCTCTAACAATAAACTATTTTCAAAGAAAGACCTTTGTTAAATATCTGACACGTAGATTAGGATTGCCATATCTAAAATATTTGATAGAAATGCTTTTCGTTATGAAATAAACGCAATCAGTTTTCTTCTCACTTACGATGTCCCACAACAATTTTTCAATAGCCAGTTCAGTTTCACTACTTAATTAAAGAATGAAGTACATTTCACTCTTTTATACAACAATTATTTTTTGTCATCCACTTTATTAATCGTACCTTCACACTGCATTTTGTGCGGATAATAGTCTCTCCATCCACAAGGGAAACGTTCCGAGTCTAGAACACAGAAATTACCCAATCTGCAATTTGCTGACTATTCACATACTACCCTAACAACATCCAGGACTCGGCTGTAGTGCTAATTATAGCCACATGATGCTCCGTACATCCAATTCACAAAGTCTCTACACAGATATAGCATATAGGGCAGAAATCTTGTTAGCGTTTTAGCATATCCAGAGTCACGATAACAGAAGCCAGAGAAGTAGTTGGAAATCGCCATGAGTTGTACAAAATTGCAATCGTATTGCCAAAGCTCAGATTCATAGTTGTAATTTACTGCAACATGAGAGCTCTGATAGTATCTGGTTTAATGTTATCTGCAGACAGCAGCTCTAACTTCTCTCGGTTGTGCCCACTGATATCAGAAAATGAACTGACGGTGTTTCCACATCTTAATACATAAATCTCCGCTGCTTTAGGTGTGTAGATTTCGGCCGATATATATGTCTAAATAATTTCTTTGTAACACTTGACGGTGTATCTGGTCAGAAATTTCTATCACTAACTCAGAGCTTTTCGTGACGGCAGACGAAGGGGTGCTAGAGGTAAACAACACGTCCCACCCATGTTACGATGGTAGAAAGTATTTCTTTGAAGTGATCAGCCAATGCGAGTGAAGTGAACACGGTTGCTAACGACGGGGATGCGTCGTTGCAGGTGTACTGGTTCACCGTGGAGTTCGGCCTGTGCAAAGAGCACGGCGAGGTGAAGGCCTACGGAGCTGGTCTGCTGTCCAGCTACGGCGAGCTGCTGCACGCCATCTCAGACAAGCCAGAGCACAGGGCCTTTGAGCCCGCCAAGACGGCAATCCAGCCCTACCAAGACCAGGAGTACCAGCCCATCTACTACGTCGCCGAGAGCTTCGAGGATGCCAAGGAGAAGTTCAGGTGAGGACTCGTCCTTTTCAGGCTGTACATTCCTTCTGGAACTTGCTTGTCCGCTATTGACAAACAACTAGATCGGTGCTGGTGTGCAGTAACCTCTGTTGGTCGAATAGCGCTCTTCCTTTGAGTTATGTCATTCGTGCCTTCTTTATGAGTCTTGATTGTAATTCATTTTTATGGAACAAAATAGTGTCTTACATTATTTTTATCTCAAATATCTGATTCTACCTTTCGGTTGTCCATAAAACGTCTTAAATATCAAACTAGTCCAAATTATTAATTCAAAAGGCATGTGTATGTTATCCTTACATTTAATTCAAACTAATGACCACTGAAAGAATTCCTGTGACTCACAGCAAACCTTGTAATGTCATAATCTGCCATCATAGCAATAATGTAAACATACCTGAGGGAGTCACTGTCTTCCTTTACGCTCTTCACGAGTTCAAAGAATGGTTATAATAAAACGATGGTTCTTATGCACTGCAGGAAGTGGGTGTCTATGGGAATGAAGCGGCCCTACGAGGTGCGATTCAACCCGCACACCCAGAGGGTGGAGGTGCTGGACTCCGTCGAGCGGCTCGAGAACACCCTGTGCCAGCTCAACCTCGAGATGATGCACCTCACGAACGCGCTCGAGAAGATAAGGGCAAAGTGCTCGTCGTCCTAGAACCTCCCCGCGAACACACTATAACTCTTCACGCCTTCCAAAACCTGTCCCTCCCCTAACTCACCACTCCGACACTGGTCTGGCGTGCTGGCGTCCGCAGTCTCTCCTGCGCGCCGCTGAGGAAGTCCTCGCTTCCACAGGGCCCCTGCTCGAGGGTAGCTTTCGGACGAGGTGTTCCTCTCGGCTTGCAGGAGACACGGGGTTGGAGACGGGGCACCCGAGGGGCACGCGACTGGCCCCAGTCCTGTCCATGTGTCCGGATGGTAGTACACCCGGCTGCCGTCAGCTGGGCACCAACCGGCGCGCGACTGAGAGGGGGTCTCTTGTCCATGTGCCCCGACGGTACCTCACCCCGCTCTCCCCCCTTCCTGCACCTGCGCCAAGAGTCAAGGCCGAGTGGATACATCACATTCACCCTCGCTCCCTGAATCAAGACCTTGGCGGTCAGGCTTGCAGACCGCTCTCTGACTGAGGTGTCTCCCCAACAGGGGGCTCAGTCTTCCTGCACACCACGGCGCAATGCCCTGATCGGCAAGGTCTCTCTAGCACCTGTGTATACTATTCCTAAGCTATGAGTGTGAGTATGCGTGAAGTACATTTCGTAATGTGTTCCTCACATCAAATTTTCATACCAAATAGTTCCACGTATTGTAATTTAAAAGTATTTTTTCGCTAGTTTCGTCCCAGGTTATCTTCTCTTCGACTGACTGAAAGCTTGTGATATGTTTGTGAATATATGTAATTTCGTAGCATTAGTTAATTATTTTTTGTATTGTGTTGTGTACAGTATCTGTATTGTTTGTTCACTTCGTCAATAGTGTGGGTTGGTTCATAATGCACGGGCCATGGATAGCCAACGTGTGAACTGTAGCGTAGACGTGATCTCGAGGCGATGTCGAAAAATGCCGACGTGATAAGGTCTATAGATCTAAGCGATGATGTTCCCAAAGACGACGAAAAGAATTAAAGTGCAGTTGGCATTTTGTTCTGAGTACGAATTGTTATGTAGCACCATTTTATTTTTCCATGAATATGTTTTGAAATACTATTTTCATGTAACTTTGTTGGGATACATGGGGATTATATATATATAATTTTGTTGTGTGCTTATATGTATTTATATTGCATATCGACCAAAGTAGCTATTCCTAAAAATGTAAAACATTTGTATATTTCATTTTGCATTTGCATGACGTATGTAAAAATCACTGCTGTTTTCTTTCATATTATCTCAAAAGTTGAAGTGTGTAATATTTATCACATGAAAAAAAAAATTGTAACTTTAAATTATATAGAAAATCCATTATTGTACATTGCAAAAAGATAAAAATACAAAAACCACTGCACTAAAAAATATTGTTGTTTTATTTACTTTATAAGCTAATGAACTTCATCCTTATTTCTTGAGGTGTTGGAACCACCAGAACCATGACAAATGGTTTTTTTTTAAATCCTTAATTACGATTCATCCTCAAAATGTAAAGCAGCACACGTGCAGTTTATTACTGATTGCAATCAGCGTAAGAGCACATTTAAATCACGTTCGGTGCTATTGCGTCGCTTTGTTAGGTTAAGGTTTCGCAATAAAAATAATGGAGCGCCAACCTTCAGGAGAAGCTTGTGTGGTGATAGGCCAGGAGGGAGATGCTGTTGATGAACTCTACAGTGTAATGGACTGCATCATACATTTTTACAGCTGTATCCACAGATTTGTACGCAATTTATACCCCTTGGAACTACTTAAGAAAGCAACGTAATGATTTATTTTATTGTTAACATTGTTCAATCCTGGTAACATCTCGTATAACCATTTTTTTAAAGTAAATTTTCGTTGATTCGATTTAAAACTACAGAAAACAGTTTGTATATACTGGTTGTAATGCCATTGGAATATATTGAAGTTATGTTTAATATAATTATGGTAAATAAAGGCCCAGGTCTGCTGGAAAACCAAATATAAATAAACGGTCTCGCTATTGTATAACATGTGAATTAGACATTCCTCTAGGCGATTCGCAAGTAGTTCTGAGAGTTCTGTTTGCAAGAAACAAATTAAACTTTACAGCGTACACAAGGTTGCTGTACAGCCGGAATGGACACTATATCCTAATTCACTCTACAGGGAAAATGATGTAATATGCAAATATTAATCGCGGAATAAAATGCGATTTAAACAGATATACAGGGTCTTATAAGGACAAACAGATATCTCGATGCATTTCACTAACCACGTAGTCTAAGTAAATCAGCTATTTAATTATTGATTGAGTTCCAACAAATTTTTTCTGCGACTGTAGCGGAAATTAAACATTTTTTTCTATGTAAAAGACATGTTTCATTTATATTCAAACTTTTTCGGTATGAGAAGTTTTTACAAAACATCTTGGTTAGCAGAATGCAAGTATGGAAACTATCTAACGTAGGCAGCACATAATCGAAAACACTTTGTAATCTTTTTCACCTTCTTAAAAATTTTAATTTAGAAAAATCCTGCATTTATTTGAAGTATTTACGTCGGATACCTTTTGAAACTAAGAGCACAACGATATATCATAGGGTTACTGAGCTATTGAGGAGTTCTTTTCATCCTCTTAAGGGTTGAATTTCGAAAAATACTGAAAGGGTTTTTTANTGTTTCATTTATATTCAAACTTTTTCGGTATGAGAAGTTTTTACAAAACATCTTGGTTAGCAGAATGCAAGTATGGGAACTATCTAACGTAGGCAGCACATAATCGAAAACACTTTCTAATCTTTTTCACCTTCTTAAAAATTTTAATTTAGAAAAATCCTGCATTTATTTGAAGTATTTACGTCGGATACCTTTTAAAACTAAGAGCACAACGATATATCATAAGGTTACTGAGCTATTGAGGAGTTCTTTTCATCCTCTTAAGGGTTGAATTTCGAAAAATACTGAAAGGGTTTTTTANAGGTTACTGAGCTATTGAGGAGTTCTTTTCATCCTCTTAAGGGTTGAATTTCGAAAAATACTGAAAGGGTTTTTTAGGTTTTTGTTTTCACTTCGTTATGAAGCTAATATCACAACGATATCGCATGTGGTTAACATAATGAGATATCGATGAGTCTTAGAAACCACACACAGACCCTTTTCTCACTCTTAAGAGTTGATTTTAAAAAATCCTGACATTTGTTTTTAGTTATTTGTACAGGCTACCTTTTGAAGCTAAAAGCACAGTGGTATCTCATATGGTTAATGATATATTGTGGAGTCCTCGAAAACACATCTGTCCTCTTTTCGCACTCTTAGGGGTCGAATTTCAAACAGTCCTTTCTGCGTGGGTGCCTGCATCCTAAGGGAAAAAAACCATTTCTAAATTCTCATTAATTTGCGTCCAGTGGTTTGGGCTGTACTATTGATGAGTGAACGAGTGTCAGCCAGTCTGTCGCAACACTTCAATCTATACATAGAGATTATAACACATGTTTGGGTTCTCTGCTTAATACAGTTGGCTTACACATTATCTTCGATTACCTAACTGCCACTTAAAGAGTGGCACATACCCTCTCAGCAATAGTTGGCATTACCTACTGTAAATCTGCATATTTTGCAACATTATGGCCGCTGTAAATACACATATCAGAGGCCCTACTGATAATGTCAGAATTAATTTAGGCGATACATTTTTACACAGAAATTCTTGTGGCATCGGTACCACTTTCTGTACTTTTTTCCAAACGAATCGGTGGTACCTGAATGTGTGAAACCAGTTTCGTGAAAACGCATTTGAAAGCCAATCAAAAAAATCTTCGATCCTTAAAAATACTGATNGAATGTGTGAAACCAGTTTCGTGAAAACGCATTTGAAAGCCAATCAAAAAAATCTTCGATCCTTAAAAATACTGATAATAGCTTACGACAGATAATTTCAAGCAAGCATATAAGAGCAAATTATTTGCAAGAAAACGTCAGAAAAAATTAGCNGAATGTGTGAAACCAGTTTCGTGAAAACGCATTTGAAAGCCAATCAAAAAAATCTTCGATCCTTAAAAATACTGATGATAGCTTACGACAGATAATTTCAAGCAAGCATATAAGAGCAAATTATTTGCAAGAAAACGTCAGGAAAAATTAGCNGATAGCTTACGACAGATAATTTCAAGCAAGCATATAAGAGCAAATTATTTGCAAGAAAACGTCAGGAAAAATTAGCAGTATTGGAAAAATAATAGAATTTTAAGGACTCAACGTTTTTTTGTCATAAATTTTCTTATGAAAGCTTATCAAATCAGTAAGCCTGAAGCAATACACACTCAGCTTTACAATTCGGTAGCACATCATACAGTAAAAAATTTCTGAACCTGAAAGTGACGAATTTTTGTAGACTTTCAGACTTAAGTAGGTTCGCAAGATCACATCTTGTATAGTATTTTATTTTACTTACACGAGCATTATTTGTGACGCTTACGACAAAACGTTCGTGTTGTTATACAGTTTCACTAAAAAGGTGAAAATCAACACGAAAATCGTCATTTTTGGGAATTCCATTCACTTCAGGCGTTACTGAAGGCTTGCTGACTGAGCCTGGCCTGAATATGACTGCNCGTCATTTTTGGGAATTCCATTCACTTCAGGCGTTACTGAAGGCTTGCTGACTGAGCCTGGCCTGAATATGACTGCATTTGTTTTACAGCACAAATTCCAGTGTCGTAGCGTCGTAAGATGCTGAGACGTACTGGCGTTCTCTTGAAAAAACATTGAAGTCACAATTTTTTTTTTTATACTGCAAGACCTTTGTAAACTTTCTGCAACGTAAGCGTGCAACATTTGCCAACAACAGTCGCATATGACCACCTCTGTTTCGCCGCTCATCGCGCATTCCTCAAGCATGAGCGAAGTGCTTGAAGCACACACACACACACACACCTTCGGGAGTCTGATGCAAGTAGTACGCCTACTACACTGGTCAGCCTTAGTTTTGATCAGGGCTGGCAACAGTCTTGGTACGTAGGGCGCCAGTAAAGTACATTAATCACTTGCAACTTTTATTCACATACGCCGCACGATGAAATGACCGGAGAATAAGAGCGGGGTCAGACCTTGACCTGCAGCACCGTAAGGGCCGATGACGAAGAAACTGGGTTGTCGATGAGCAGCGACTCGGGTTGCAGGGACTCGCACANTGCAGCACCGTAAGGGCCGATGACGAAGAAACTGGGTTGTCGATGAGCAGCGACTCGGGTTGCAGGGACTCGCACACGCACTGCACGCGAATTCAACTTGCCACTTGCAAACAACACTACAGCATGTTCTACAGACATCACGACACTACAACAAGCCAGTCGCGGGGACTGGTGGGGAGCTTCACTCCCTCGCCGATACACCAACACGTCAAATTATTAAGTTAGCGATAGTGGTCAGCAGCCATAGATGAGCGCCCGGAGCCCGGCTGGAACACAAACACGGCAGCTCGCCACCGACTCGGTGATAAGACCCAAGTGTGTCGGGCTGCAACTAGATTTTTGTTAACCCTCTTAACGAGCTATGGGAACTTCGGTTTCCGGTCTCGTGACAGCACGGCCTTCCGGGGGCATATGAGAGATCGGCGGCGACTGTGCGATCTGCCCGAAATAAGCAGACTAAAATCAGAGGTGCTGTTATTCAGAGACAGCTGATGTTCACTTATGTATGACTTATTCAACAAATTCACTTACCTTATAGAAAAAAAACAGCGAAAACAAAAGTCTTAAATAAATCTAATTGACTGAACACGTAAAAACAAACTATCCTGTATTCTAAATATTCAAATCAAAGCATATGTGTTTTACTTGTAGAAGATATCTCGTTTTCTTGTAGTTTATTAAGAAAGTAATTAAGCCTTTTCAACNCTCTCTGCCTTTTCAACCGTACCTCTAAGAACACTATACTATTTTCCATAAATATTAAGTTTGAGTGCGCTTCAAGGAAGTTAAGGTAAAGAGGGGCAGTTTTAGATAAAAAAAAATTATCAATGTCAATAGCTACGTACACAGAACTGAAACACTGATTAGAGTAGCATCATATTAATAAGTAATTTGTTTTAAATGAACTCAAATACTCAATAATAATAAACGTTAATTACATAATCACTTAGTATATGAAATGATAAATTCATTAAAATTGATGCCTGTTTTTTTCCACGTAATATCTAAAACATCGTACTGGATCGCACTTCATTTTAGAGGATGAAGGAAATAAAAGCAAGCTCAGTTGTGTAAACTCTGCAGATATTCTTAAATCCGTATTTTTTAAAAGTAATTATCTTTTAAATTAGAACATAATTCTGCTGTCTGCAATGCGTATTTCTAAGCGTTCTCAAAGCTAATCTCTTGCACCTCGTTCGCCGGATTTAACTCAAGCAATGTCAGTTCCGAACCAACCCTGGTAATTGGAGTCTAATAGAGAAAAATGTATATTTGTCTCAGTTTGTATTCGGAAGTCAAGAAAAACTGAAAATAAAGTTGTCTACAACCTCTAAATTAGGATAACTTTGCAGGGGGAAATATACTTAGAAGTTATAAAAAAAAAATTAAATCACCATATACATTTAAGCATGAATTCGATAGACCTACACTTCTTTACCTACGCCAGCCGCCTGAAGATGTATTACGATATTCAGGTAAATTAAAATCCTGCATTGACCTGTAACATTATCAAAGACGAAACACATGAACAATATTATTGCCAGTCCCCTCGAAACGATAAAAAAAAATTACAAACAAATAGGCTGATGATGCCATCGGCTTTTTCCTGGCCGATAATAAATGCCACTCTACTCGGTAACCCGGCCCGTTATCTTCTTAAGTACAGTTCCTCGGGCCGTCCACAAGGATGGTGAGGGGGTCAAATGGGGCAGTTTTTTTTCCCAGGCCCCCATCCAAGGGAGGGCCTTCAAAGCATTTAGACATAGATGTATTATTCTTGACATTATATAGCTATTGTCATATGCCCCACTCAGGAAATGCATACAATCAGTAACGCGATGATGTGGAACATTGGACGTTGTAAGTACAGTGTGGGGTGTCGGGGGCTCGTTTACAAACGGGAAACTCACTGGGTCGGCTTGGTCCCGCACAGTGCGATACGGCACCGACCAGCCTTCTCGAAATGTATTGCTTAGCGCGTTCCAGTCGGGGCAACTGACTTATTAAACTGCGCATAGGACACCTGGGTGTCGTTACAACGCTACACAAAGCACCGAACTAGAGGCGATGGATGTCAAGGGCTAGTTGCAGTAGTATACACGATTTGAAAACGTGCACCTTTAAGCTCACTAGCTGTGTTGTTCTTATTTCTTGCATCAAAGCGGATTCCCTAGTGGTTGTCATACGGTCTCATTGTATTCTGTTGCGTCTACTATAATTTAAAAAAAATTAGGGGCAGCGGTGGCGTAGTGGCCAGGGCGCTCGCCTCCCACCACGGCGATCCGGGTTTGATCCCCGGCGGGTTCGCTCCCAGATTTTCGCATGTGGGAATTGTGCTAGACGATGCCGCTTGCCGGCGGGCTTTCTCGGGGTACTCCCGCTTCCCCCGCCCCCGCATCCCAGCGCCGCTCCATACTAGGGCCTCATTTCTGTCATGCTCGGAGATGACGGTCACCTACGGGTCCCAGTTGGAAAGACCGTCACTCGGAGGGTGTTGCCTTGCCCTGGGTGCACTCCCCACACGCCATTATTATTATTATTAAAATTGAAACAGTTTAATATAAATAATTTTTTCAGGAGAGAAATGAAAGTCGATATTTTGTTGCCAATTTATATATTTGGTTATTGAAACATACACGTGGTCGCTGGAAAGTGTCTCAAGTCAGCAAAAAAAAATAGCTGTTTACAGTGTTTATTCTTCTGTAAAACAGTGTATTAAACTATTGCGACAATGCTGTAACTTTTCCGAACAAATCGTTGTATTAAAACTCTTTAGTCACTGCTTAAAAATCTGTGAAAACAGATCACATGCGAGGCTTGTTTATGATTTTTTTTTATCGCCGTTGCAATGCTTACATACGGCCATGACGTGACCATGTGGTGTTACATCTATTTTTTTTTCTACGGAGGCCACTAAAGGACATTTACAACAGTAGCCAAGCATTCAGTTATCGTACCGGTTACATTCACCGTATTACTGCAGATATTTTTTTTTTTTCTATTTACAGAATAAACACCGGGGAAAAAAAATTGGAGATTATTGAACATTCACTAACAATTTATTAAGAGCGAAAATATATCAAGTTGTTCAGGATATTTCAATGTGATCACTGCATATTTTCCCTTGAAAACACCAATATTTATTAACGTGACAGCAAACGATAATCCTTTTTTCAAGCAACAAGTTTCGTACCGGTAAACGTGGAATAAAAAAACTTAAGCAATATTGGAAGTACCCGGTATCAGTCAAATAGGGGTCCTCATAAATAATTTTGCGCCNGCTATCAGTCAAATAGGGGTCCTCATAAATAATTTTGCGCCAGGCCCCCAAAATCGTTTCGGCAGCCTTAGTTCAGAGCACTGATAGACAGTGCTGAATATTAATACATATTTTTTGCTTGAAAATTATTGTTGTATGTTTTTCTTTCTACTACGCTATCAGTTTGCTTTTTCCTGGAACGTCANAATCCTTTTTTCAAGCAACAAGTTTCGTACCGGTAAACGTGGAATAAAAAAACTTAAGCAATATTGGAAGTACCCGGTATCAGTCAAATAGGGGTCCTCATAAATAATTTTGCGCCAGGCCCCCAAAATCGTTTGGGCAGCCTTAGTTCAGAGCACTGATAGACAGTGCTGAATATTAATACACATTTTTTGCTTGAAAATTATTGTTGTATGTTTTTCTTTCTACTACGCTATCAGTTTTCTTTTTCCTGGAACGTCANCATTTTTTGCTTGAAAATTATTGTTGTATGTTTTTCTTTCTACTACGCTATCAGTTTTCTTTTTCCTGGAACGTCAAAGCGTCTCATGACAAGACTGTATAAGATCAAACAAATATTATTGCGGAATGCGTAAGACGGGAATAGACAACGCTTGTCAGTGCTGTGCTGTTGTCAGGCAGAGATGCCCAGCCGGTGAAACTGACGGCCCTAGTTCGAAGTTCGCCGAGGTGCAGTTTCCGGTTGTCCTACCAACGCGCTGACATTTCCGGCCCTTTGTCCTGCCGACACCTTCTGTCCGGTCAACACGTTGACACTCCCTGACACGTCAGAACGTGTTGCCGTTTCTCTGCGGTCACAACTCAAGCCAGTTGCACCATAGGTTAAAAACGAAGTAAGCCTGTTATCGCATTTTGCGCATGTATCCCAACATTGACCCACCCCAAAACAATACAACTGCCAAAGTCACATTATCAACAGTGATGAACGTGTTAGTTTATCTCTCTTAATTTTCAAATGACAAGCACTTTTATATTAATCAAATGCTTCTAGTAAATAAAATTTAATCAAACTGCATTACAAATTGATAAAGGCTGTGTTTATTTCCCTCGATACTTCCCCAGGGCGTCATCAATCAAGGTTCAATTCCATATCCTGAATCTCCCAACGAAACAAGATTGATCAAATTGCTCAGGCGTTTACGAACCAGTGAATTTTCCCACACGAACAGACCTGGGCCAACTCGCATCTACACTTGTAGTAAACATTTCTCGTGCATCGCAAGCAGCCTGTGCATTTATACTTGCAAATGCTTTCCTGTTTACGTCTTCGTAGCCATTTGGTGAACGGAGTTTTTTGGATTCGTACGACGGGTGTAATCCACAGCTCCTGTGCATGTTGGAAATTTGAACCGATTTTGTCGGAGCTCCTTAGCATAATACGCTTGCTGTGGAGAAGAAGAAAACTTTATGCAGGCATGAGATTTCTTGATTATTTCTCCAGAANCTTAGCATAATACGCTTGCTGTGGAGAAGAAGAAAACTTTATGCAGGCATGAGATTTCTTGATTATTTCTCCAGAAACATATTTCACAGTTTTACGTCCTGTAGTATGGTGTGATGAACATTTATTTCTTCTGCTATTCCCGATTGCAATCCCGGGTCTGAATTGTACTGGAGAAATATCTGCATTCTTTGTAATGAAGTAAGTGCTCCTCCCCATTCATTCCATACTTTCTCCAAGAAAGTGATCACTGATCCACATATAATTTTGGTTCACAAAATCGGTATTATGTTATAATTCCTACTGTTTGGCTCTAAAAGGTTTTTTTTTTCCTCACGGCGTAGATTTAGAGCCTGCGCCTTCTTCAAATGCGTGTCTACCACTGACCAACTTTCTCTTTCCTGAAGCACTTGCTCACATTTTCAAGCAGTTACTCATGTATTCATATCAAACGGAACAATTTGTTCATTTGTAAAAATCAAATGCTCATAATTTTGTTTTGAGCATTATCACGTGCTTATTTTAATTCATATAAACTTGAGGATTTGCTTTAAAAATGGGGAGTAAAAGGTTATGCCTATTTTTNTCACGTGCTTATTTTAATTCATATAAACTTGAGGATTTGCTTTAAAAATGGGGAGTAAAAGGTTATGCCTATTTTTTATTCATACGAGTTAGTGAGATATAATTAAGCTTAAATTTAAGATGATTGTATTTTAAATTGGGGGACTTTTCTATACATAAAACAAATTTTTATGGAACGAACCAGCTATTTTCGTTTCAAATCGGTTATTTACATAGGGACCAAAAATTTTGGTACACTGCCGTTTTGAAAATATGCACCCGGCACTATCGACAGCTACAAAAATCGAAGTCAGGCATCTTCACTAAGCCCTATAAGTGTGTAAGGTTTAATTCATTTTTGTACTGGGGCTAGAAAGATTGTATGGGGTACACAGTTACACACAGACACAAACTTGGACAGCAAGGTGATCTCATATGCTTTTTTTTAAATGGAAAATAGGCTAAAAATGACACATCGTCACCCTTAAGAGAAAACATCGTAACCCCAAAAATAGAATTTTGTAGGAGAAAAAAAAAACAAAATTATATTTATTTTGAAAAGAATTTTTTCACAGTTTGAAATTAAATTGCTATTAATAATCTGTATGCACACACGCTATTTAAGCCATATTTTAAAAACAATTGCATTAAAAATTATAAATGGACGTACGACGTTTTCGCTGTTTGAAACCTCATAGTGAAGTTAAGAGGTTTAATTTTTGTTTGTTTGTAGATTATTATTAAAACTCGNTTTTCGCTGTTTGAAACCTCATAGTGAAGTTAAGAGGTTTAATTTTTGTTTGTTTGTAGATTATTATTAAAACTCGCAGAGATATCATACTTACTGTATTACTTACTGTATACTAGCTTTCCAGTCAATCAGTTAAATTTTTGTGTTATAATGACGTAAAAACCTACAACAACAAAAAATGAATTACGAAGTTTTCTTTTGAGGGTAACGATATTGTAACTACATGCCGATTTCACGTTTTTTTTCCTTCTAAAGATGAAATTGGAAAAGCTGGTTGAATCAGAAAGCATTTCCGTAGAAACACCGCAAGGATACAACCGGTTTTCAAGCAGACAGGGAGGTTGAAACCGCAAAAACTTTGGAGTGGTTTGCATGTTTCTTAAAAGAATGATGTAAAAAAGCAAAGTTTCAAAACAACTTTAACCACGAATTTGCTACTACGCGAGATTCTCGAGGCTCCGTATTTAGAAAGTAATATTAACAATTGTTTTTAATGGCAAAGTAAAACTTTCAGCAAATTACACGGCCTTATTGTATTGTATACACACAGTTTTGTTTTATAAACAGACAATTTTTTTTTATATTGACACATGGGAGGAGGGATAGAGAGAGAGGAGAGAGAGAGAGAGAGAGAGAAGAATTAGGGGAAGTTTTCGAACAAATCCCCGAGTTAACTGCGCCTAATGATATAAACGCACACATAAATTATTTTCAGACCCAGTCACAGATGTTCTGAACAAACATGCGACATTTCAAAATAAGAGGCAGTATTCCAGACAAAACTATCCTGATATATACAGAGAAGACAAATAATATTGGGAGAGTAAATACTGCACTAGTTCATCTTTCTACTTTAATCTGTAGCTATTTCGTACATAAAACTAGAATAAATTGTTCCAGGTGTTTTATTAGTAAAGACTGTTGCCATCATTACAGCCATAACCTGTTAATGTAGTAAACTGCGCTTATTAAGTAAAAAATATATTGAAAGCCTGCACGTTTTTGACGTCAAAAAAAAATATCGGGACAGTAGTTATATACCTCCCTTCCATGCGACTTGAACCGCGTACCACAGGACAGTGAACGCTGTAACCCAACAGTCTTGCCTTCATCGTAAACAAGAGCGGTTCGCTAGCCAAATGGGGCGAAGAGGCAGGAGTACTTCGTTCGAGCAAAGGCAACTCGTTATCTTCGATCACGAGGAAGGTAAAAAGCTGCAGAGAAACAGCTGGAATACTTCAAACGAAGAAAACTCCAATGGGAAATATAGACAAGAGATACAGAGATGAGGATCGGGTCGATATAATTCCGCAATCTGGCCGTCCAAGAGCATNAGAAAACTCCAATGGGAAATATAGACAAGAGATACAGAGATGAGGATCGGGTCGATATAATTCCGCAATCTGGCCGTCCAAGAGCATATACAGCTCGAGAAGATGCCCGGGTTGTCAGGAGCGTGAAGAATAATCCCAAGTCAAGTGCTTCGAGATTGTTTGCCGAGATGCACGAAAGAACAGGCAGGAGTGTATATCCTCGGATAGTAAGAAATGTTATCAAAAGGGCAGGACTGAATGATTGGGTGGCCAGAAAAAAAAGCAATTTGTTAACGAAAGAAATAGGAGGAAGAGAATTAAGTTCGCAAAATAATTNCTTAGCATAATACGCTTGCTGTGGAGAAGAAGAAAACTTTATGCAGGCATGAGATTTCTTGATTATTTCTCCAGAAGCATATTTCACAGTTTTACGTCCTGTGGTATGGTGTGATGAACATTTATTTCTTCTGCTATTCCCGATTGCAATCCCGGGTCTGAATTGTACTGGAGAAATATCTGCATTCTTTGTAATGAAGTAAGTGCTCCTCCCCATTCATTCCATACTTTCTCCAAGAAAGTGATCACTGATCCACATATAATTTTGGTTCACAAAATCGGTATTATGTTATAATTCCTACTGTTTGGCTCTAAAAGGTTTTTTTTTTTTCCCCACGGCGTAGATTTAGAACCTGCGCCTTCTTCAAATGCGTGTCTACCACTGACCAACTTTCTCTTTCCTGAAGCACTTGCTCACATTTTCAAGCAGTTACTCATGTATTCATATCAAACGGATCAATTTGTTCATTTGTAAAAATCAAATGCTCATAATTTTGTTTTGAGCATTATCGCGTGCTTATTTTAATTCATATAAACTTGAGGATTTGCTTTAAAAATGGGGAGTAAAAGGTTATGCCTATTTTTATTCCTACGAGTTAATGAGATATAATTAAGCTTAAATTTCAGATGATTGTCTTTTAAATTGGGGAACTTTTCTACACATAAAGCAAATTTTTATGGACTCCTCACTTTCTCTTAAACCTGAAGAGAGACTGCGGTGATTTCTACTTCAGAAGATCCTACCTACACAAATACCACAAAAAAAGTCAGGAAATAAATTTAGTTCCGGTAGTGATGCAAGGGAGGTGTCAAGTGTGGCTCCATGCAAAAGCTATGCTTATTTTTTTCTGTCTGCAACACACTTATTCAACTACAAATTCAAATTATGGGTGGATGAAGCCGTGGGATACAGATAGTACAGTTTGTAAATTTTTGAATTCAGCGTGGGCAGTGTTTACTGCAAACGAACCAGCTATTTTCGTTTCAAATCGGTTATTTACATAGGGACCAAAAATTTTGATACACTGCCGTTTTGAAAATATGCACCCGGCACTATCGACAGCTACAAAAATCGAAGTCAGGTATCTTCACTAAGCCCTATAAGTGTGTAAGGTTTAATTAATTTTTGTACTGGGGCTAGAAAGATTGTATGGGGTACACAGGTACACACAGACACAAACTTAGACAGCAAGGTCATCTCATATGCTTTTTTTTTAATGGAAAATAGGCTAAAAATGGCACATCGTCACCCTTAAGAGAAAACATCGTAACCCCAAAAATAGCATTTTGTAGGAGAAAAAAAAAACAAAAAAAAAAAATGATGTTTATTTTGAAAGGAATTTTTTCACAGTTTGAAATTAAATTGCTATTGATAATATGTATGCACACACACTATTTAAGCCATATTTTAAAAACAATTGCATTAAAAATTATAAATGGACGTACGACGTTTTCGCTGTTTGAAACCTCATAGTGAAGTTAAGAGGTTTAATTTTTGTTTGTTTGTAGATTATTATTAAAACTCGTAGAGATATCATACTTACTGTATGGGATATACTAGCTTTCCAGTCGATCAGTTAAATTTTTGTGTTATAATAACGTAAAAACCTACAACAACAAAAAATGAATTAACGAAGTTTTCTTTTGAGGGTAACGATATTGTAACTACATGCCGATTTCACGTTTTTTTTCTTCTAAATATGAAATTGGAAAAGCTGGTTGAATCAGAAAGCATTTCCGTAGAAACACCGCAAGGATACAACCGGTTTTCAAGCAAACAGGGCGGTTGAAACCGCAAAAACAAAAAGGCAAAACTTTGGAGTGGTTTGCATGTTTCTTAAAAGAATGATGTAAAAAAGCAAAGTTTCAAAACAACTTTAACCACGAATTCGCTATTTCGTGAGATTCTCGAGGCTCCGTATTTAGAAAGTAATATTAACAATTGTTTTTAATGGCAAAGTAAAACTTTCAGCAAATTACACGGCCTTATTGTATTGTATACACAGTTTTGTTTTATAAACAGACAATTTTTTTTATATTCACACATGGGAGGAGGGGGGAGAGAGAAGGAGAGAGAGAAGGAGAAGGAGGGTGAGAGAGAGAGAGAGAGAGAAGAATTAGGGGAAGTTTTCGAACAAATCCCCGAGTTAACTGCGCCAAATGATATAAACGCACACACAAATTATTTTCAGACCCAGTCACAGATGTTCTGAACAAACATGCGACATTTCAAAATAAGAGGCAGTATTCCAGACAAAACTATCCTGATATATACAGAGAAGACAAATAATATTGGGACAGTAAATACTGCACTAGTTCATCTTTCTACTTTAATCTGTAGCTATTTCGTACATAAAACTAGAATAAATTGTTCCAGGTGTTTTATTAGTAAAGACTGTTGCCATCATTACAGCCATAACCTGTTAATGTAGTAAACTGCGCTTATTAAGTAAAAAATATATTGAAAGCCTGCACGTTTTTGACGTCAAAAAAAAATATCGGGACAGTAGTTATATACCTCCCTTCCATGCGACTTGAACCGCGTACCACAGGACAGTGAACGCTGTAACCCAACAGTCTTGCCTTCATCGTAAACAAGAGCGGTTCGCTAGCCAAATGGGGCGAAGAGGCAGGAGTACTTCGTTCGAGCAAAGGCAACTCGTTATCTTCGATCACGAGGAAGGTAAAAAGCTGCAGAGAAACAGCTGGAATACTTCAAACGAAGAAAACTCCAATGGGAAATATAGACAAGAGATACAGAGATGAGGATCGGGTCGATATAATTCCGCAATCTGGCCGTCCAAGAGCATATACAGCTCGAGAAGATGCACGGGTTGTCAGGAGCGTGAAGAATAATCCCAAGTCAAGTGCTTCGAGATTGTTTGCCGAGATGCACGAAAGAACAGGCAGGAGTGTATATCCTCGGATAGTAAGAAATGTTATCAAAAGGGCAGGACTGAATAATTGGGTGGCCAGAAAAAAAAGCAATTTGTTAACGAAAGAAATAGGAGGAAGAGAATTAAGTTCGCAAAATAATTNGATTGGGTGGCCAGAAAAAAAAGCAATTTGTTAACGAAAGAAATAGGAGGAAGAGAATTAAGTTCGCAAAATAATTTATTTGTAAAGATGAAGAGTGGTGGCATAACGTAATACTGGCTAATGAGAACAAACTTAACATCTTTGGTTCATGGGCTGGGGGGGTGCATGGCGGCCACTGGGGCAGGAGAGTTAGTTTTGGTTGAGGAGAACATTAACAAAACAATATACTTGGAACTTCTGAAGAAACGTCTCCATACAAGAAATTATTACTTAGGGACACAGTTATATTCTATGAAGATAATGATCCCAAACACAATGCAGACCTAGTGCAGCTGTGGTTTCTGTACAATTGCCCTTGCTCCGTCACCCCCGCAGTCACCGGACTTGAACCCAACAGAGAATTTGTGGCATGTGCTCAATAGCATAGTCCGGTATAACTTACGCCTAATATCAAAATAACACCTTAAAAGGCGACTTACGGAAGAATGGGGTACCATCTCAATATAATATGCGAGAAAAATGGTTCGCAGTATGCCCAATCGTCTTCGTGAGGTCATANAGAATGGGGTACCATCTCAATATAATATGCGAGAAAAATGGTTCGCAGTATGCCCAATCGTCTTCGTGAGGTCATAATGCCTCAATTACACCCTTCTAAATATTAAAATTAATTTCATGATAAGAAATAAGTTGTTTTAATTATTCGCTGTTATCTGTGCCAATATTTTTGACACAAAACTATACATTAAATTTTGTTGATTATTTGTAACTTTATTTTGAAAATGCTGTTTGTTTTTTAGATATTTTTAGTCAGCATTATTTTACTGTGTGTATATGCTGTTCACGGTAATGTGAGCACTTTTGAGGCCCTAGTTGCTTTTTCTATCAGTCATTTTTTATCCTTCCTCCACTCTTTAAATATATAAAGCCATGTAAGTAATAAACACAGTATACATATTTATGTTAAGACTATGTAAACCAAGTAATTTTTATAATACTGACTGTCCCGATATTTATTTTATTCCTGTGTATAACCACTGTCCCTATATTATTTTGACGTGAAAAATGGGTAGGCTTTCCATATTTGTTACTTAATAGGCGTAGTTTCCTACATTAACAGGTTATGGCTGTATTTAGGGTAACATTCTTTACTAATAACCACCTAGAACAATTTCTTTTTGTTCTATGTGCGAAATAGCTACAGATTAAAGTAGAAACATGAACTAGTATTTACTGCCCCAATATTACCCAATAACTTCAATGAGACAGGTGCGCAACGCAAGGGCACAGTACACGAACGCCGCAGGCTACGCCCGAGTACAACACACTGAAGGCGTCAGTAACACGTAAATTAAAAAGAAGCAAACGAAGGGAAATTCGGAAATACAGTTAATTGCAGACGTCGCTAAAAACTGCAAGAAATGTGCAGACTAACTGGGGAACTCCGGGGCAGAAATAAACACATTTCCACACCAGCCATTATAACAGAAGATGGCATTAAATATCCAGAGGAGGATGATGCGAACACTATAGCAGACAAGTTAAGAGACCGAGAGAAAGAGATTGAGAGAGAGGGAGAGAGAGAGAGAGAGAGAGAGAAACGAAATGAAGGAGATACTCTGTGCTGTAGACAGTCAGGAAAATTAAATAAAGTCTGTAATTTTCTGTAAAATAAGGTGGTAAAAAAAAAGTTTCCATTAGAATCAAGCCTAGAGATTGCAGTTTGATTACAAGTTTGAATACAGTGTTCTTACCAAAATAGGATAGGCAAAAATTAACCTCTGCTCTATGNGGGAGAGGGAGAGAGGGAGAGAGAGAAGGAGAGAGAGAGAGAGGGAAAGAGAGAGAGAAACAAAATGAAGGAGATACTCTGTGCTGTAGACAGTCAGGAAAATTAAATAAAGTCTGTAATTTTCTGTAAAATAAGGTGGTAAAAAAAAAGTTTCCATTAGAATCAAGCCTAGACATTGCAGTTTGATTACAAGTTTGAATACAGTGTTCTTACCAAAATAGGATAGGCAAAAATTAACCTCTGCTCTATGCTCAAAATTTTAAGAAAATCACACACAGCTTACAACAAGATGACTATACTTAACATATCTCAGTAAATAAATCCAAACATGTAGAACAAATGTAGTTACTACTGTACTACAACTTGCTATTTAGAACGCCGGAAACAGCATCATTAACTAACCCATATATCAGATTTCATCTAAATTAAGGAATCGATTTAAGTTACACTTTCCACATCTCAGATTAAATCTCAAATAACTAACCTTTATAAAGAATTAATAACCCATACCTAATGATCTATGTAAGTGCTCTAGGCAGAATTTATTTTCAACTTCGCTAGTTTTTATATCCTAAACAATAACTTCGATTGAAAACCAAATGTATTTGTAATGCAAATTAATAAACTTTTTTTGCAAAGAACATGAGAACAGTTTTAATAATAGCTATTAAGTGAAACATATTTTTGTATAACAATTACTGTTCACGCACTAGAAAATTTTAAGAAGTGTCTACCTAAGCTTAACGCACCGAGTTATTTTCATCTTGTACGTACTGTTTTTGTCTGGGAAACTATTTAGTTCCAAGAGGTCTAATTAGTTGAATAGAAAAAATACTACGTTTTAATATTCTGCATTAGAAATATTCGTTGAGAAGCTTACCTTTAAATAAATTACGGCACTCCCATTTGACAGAAATTGCATCAACACGACAGCCCCACACATCAAATACTACTTGCGTGCTGAATGGAACAGTGCAATTTGAAATTTCCATAACGTGCTTCTCACATTGGCATTCGGCGAAAAATAATCGATAATTCCTGAATTCCATACAGGTGGGTCGATTTGAACGCGAGCTTCTAAGAGATGAACGTATTGAACGTGTATTTCACCGAATTGACCATACAAGTTTTTCATTACTATGATTTTATTTAAGCTTTATTGAGAAATGTAAAATAAAAATTACTTACCTGACTAACTTGAAATAAAACGAAACAGCTGATTCGCTGCTCGTTGTACAATTTTCACGTGGATATACTGTTTACCTGAGTATACATTTTTTTAAGCAATATTTTACAGTCGTCCTTTGTTAAAAATGACTGCTACAATTTAAAATGAAATTTACCGCAATTATAGAAGATTATTTCGTTCGTAACTGTGCACTACTAGAGTAATTATTAAGGCGTTTGTAATCACATCTTTAATTTACTGCAGTGGTTGGTGTCCATTTCTGTTAATTATGAATATTACTTTGCATAATATATTTCCTCACCGTAATCCAATGTTGGAACTATTTAAATCTAAAGTGGTTGACACACATGAAGAAAAATAAGCTATACAACACTATTGCATGGCAAACAATAAGTGCCTACTTTCCTCCCTCGCGT
Source organism: Clitarchus hookeri (assembly GCA_002778355.1). Classification (NCBI taxonomy): domain Eukaryota; kingdom Metazoa; phylum Arthropoda; class Insecta; order Phasmatodea; family Phasmatidae; genus Clitarchus; species Clitarchus hookeri. Next base: position 252,878 of record NQII01001932.1, on the reverse strand, counting down.
TCAACATTCGAAGCACTCTGTCATAGGGAATGCTTCAAAGTAAATTGAGAACCAAAGTTTAAAGAAATATAAACCAGCAAGGGTGAATGTAAAGTAATTACCAACTCTCTTAAACAATGTGATAGTGTTTTATATGGAAAATGAAAGGGATTTAGGGTTAGGCCCGAATCCTAGCATAATGTACAAAAGGCATTATTTAATAATAATAGTAGGGTAATTAAGTTTAGTGATAAAGGTTAGACTATATTTTAAGACATGTAAGGTACAAATACGATTATAATTGTTAAGCAGAAATTAAAATTTACACGAACAAAATTCAGTCCGAGAAAGACATGTGAAATTGTTACCTGTGACATAATGTAATATTTTTAATGTTAAACTTTGATATGAATTAACAGCTTAATGCAGCCTTTTCTTGCACAACATACGATACACCAGCTGATTTTTAGCTGGAACTCAGGTGAGGTACCAGGTATTTGCAGAGATGGTCATACACACACAAGAAGCGTGTTTACTTCATTGGACCAGTATCATCAATGATGAAATGAACAGAAAAAAAATTAAAATGTGTTAAAAATATCTTAGGATTTCATTCTTATGTCCTTCTGCTGTTAATACCATGATTTAGTATATACATAGACAATTTTATGCATTGCAGTGAGTCATAATATAACTACATTTTGTAAATGGCGCCCTTTTCCAATTTTCCCACAACTGCAATCACAATAAGCAACAGACTCTCCTATTGCATACAATTATAATAAAAAATAACTTTCCCAAAAGGAATTCGTTCCAAGTAAAATAAAGTAACGTGGACCACTCCTTCGTGGTCTTGCACGACCACTGTCGTCACGCCATCGGCCCACAGTCTTTGCACCAGTGCGTTCCACGGAACACACATGTCGTGCGTCTCGGTGCATATCCGCATCGTTCACTTGGGAAAGGGTCATGACCCGATACCGAGTGATCCAAACCCAGTGCCTGTGGTGTCCTTAGAGAAATCTGTGTAATTAGGATAGGAATCAAGTGTTAGAATATGTATTAAATAGCACTAGAATTTATCGCCCAAGGGAAATGTTCGTGAAATTCGCTCTTAGGGGATTACTAAGTAATCGCAGAATAAATTCACGCCACATGCATATTTAATTAAATGTAAAGCAGCAAGGCTAGGGTGTTTGAAGTGTTCTACATAATTTTCCGATTGCAATTGTGTGTCCAATCAAGCCAATTAGTGACGTCGGAAATAATTAGTTTTTCTTTCAACTTGACCGTTCTGGTAGTAGAGTGCCCCAAGACTTAAAAGACATAAATTTCCCATGTGCTCTGCAAGGCACCACGTAATCATGAATTGTATTTAAATTAGTGCTTAAGAAAGAGCTCTGAACTCTCCTCAAGCTAAGGAATGTCCATCCCGAATGTTGAACGGTTCTATTGCATGTACGTTTAACATATTTATGTAATGAAGTCAGTAGACTAAGATACCTCGCGGGATGGCGTGAGCTCTCGGCGAGGAAGCAGTTCACCCTAGCTACCCCCCGGCAGTCTGATTCCACAGGTCTTAGGTGCTGCATGTGCGTCGCGGGGGACTTTCATACTTTGGTCTGAACACTTAACTGCAATAGGTTAACGTAATTCACTGCAACTTTTATTTAGTTTACCGACAGTCTTCCCCGCGCTCGCAGCACTCCTCCGTCAGCTCAATTCGACCCCAGAGGTTTAATTACTAATGTAAGTTTTCACGCCATTCTTGGCCTTTGTGTACAGTAATGACCGCTGGCAGGCCTTGTGAGTCAGGTCCGTTTTAATTTGCAATGCATACATATAACTGTGTACACTATTTGGCAATACAATTTACTTACGTTAACCAAAAATTGTGAGTTTTCATTTAGTGTTATATTTCGGGCCCTGGCTCTATCCAGGAAGTCATAGATACCTCAAGGAGGCATCCTTCATTTATAAAGAAAAATGAATATATTAAGGCGTGCTGGGGAGCCTGAATACCCCGGCTATATATTACGTTTACCTGTAAATTTGTACCATGTGTTTCAGGGGGTAAGCCATGTGGTCGTTCGGCCCACGATCCTGAGAACTGTGACTTCGTGCTCACCCAGTGAGCTGGCGCCCATTCTATTCGAACTAGGAAAATTGTGTAATATTCTAACTTTTCTTTATATAGTCGTCGGACGATGTCAGAATTACTATCGCTGACCTCTCAAGTAACATTAAAAGCACAGATATTACTTCACGAAGCAAATTACCATACTGTAGTCATGCTACACTGTACCGAAGTGGTGCCCTTGTATGCACCAAACGACAACGAGAAATGTGGTGCCTGTGTCTAAAACAATTCAATGAAGTCTCTAGTAATCTTCTAATTTGTTTCCCAAAGTACTGTACGAGTGAGTGTATTTTAAATAATACACATAGCCAAACGAAAGGGAGCATTTTCATTACAGATATCTCCTGACGGGAGTTGCTTCAGATGGAAAGGGAGTAAGAGGGGTATTGTTGCGGAAATGAATTATTTGGGTGCCGGTTAGCTTTAGAGAATGGAAGAGCCGGAAATGGGCCGTTCTCCCATGTGGCACTTTCCTGAAGATCCCTGTTGAGTGCTCATGCTTATGATGATGACTCCAGATGATTGTTACAGAAATGTAACTGGTTCTACCAAAGAGGGTGTAGGCCCCCTCCTTATGCCACTAATGCGAGGCTGTTAGGGCCACCTCACAACACCTACGAATTTGGCACCAGGACTCTGACATCACTGAGCGAGTCTAAGTCGGAAAATCGAAGAAGGGATACAGGTAGTCAACAAAAATGTGCAATATATCTCAGTACACTACCTATCCCTAGCAAAATAAGCACGATGTTAAGAGCCTACCAAATTTGTTCACTCACTCTCTCAAATAAGCATACACTTGTGGGAGTGCATTATGAAAATTTGAGGTGGTGCAACACACACACTCACTTCACTTGTTTCACCCAAACTGGAGTGTAATCGTTGGATGAAGGGGCACATGTGGGGTCGTTTGAATGTAGTCAACATCGATGCCCGAAAGTGGCTTACATTTTCCAGATGCTTCCTCTACTGGGATTTAATTTAGAAGTTCTCAGCCAGCTTGAACGAGCACAACCCCAAACGTAACATCTTGGGGGGCCTGAAGGAGGGATGGCTGCTTGATGTTGGTGGTGGAATGGCGACTCGGCTTGACACCTTCGCCAATGCCGCTACAGCCAGCAGTATTTACAGCAGCCGTCCACGGTTCAGGTGCGGTGAACTTGGTAGAGGTGCTGCATAAGCTGCACAGTGGCGGCAGGACGAATGAACACTAGAAGCTGAGGACGATGTGCATCACTCCATCTGTTCCCCAGAAAACCTACTTGGGTCATATCATGCGTAATTTTTAAATGTATTTTATGTTAACTGAATGGTGTCGTATTTATTTAATCAATTATAGTGATATACATGTAAAAAAATTGCCGCAGATTGGGGAGTCTCTGGCTATCAGAGCATTAATCATATGGTCAGATGCTGCAGGAGTGTATAAATGATGTTGATGTTGACATGAAGTCTCATGTGCCATTTAGCTTTACTTGTCTAGAACAGGTTGCTGCAGTTCAGTGGTATCTTCACTTAAGATCAGGAGGAAGCTGTTCAAGCATTATTCTAACTGAACTAATCGCTGTTGGGCACAAGCTAAGCCTGATATGAGCCCAAACTCACAGGTCTCTGCGACAGTTTGCTACCACATAGTAGAACAACAGCCCTGGCCGAGCACTGCACTGATGACAAGAACATCGGTCGTGGCCATCAGCAACAGAATATTGATGGTGTTTGGAAACACATCCGCTTCGCCCAGCTCCGTGCGGGGGTCACCTGTCAGACTCACTGACCCGACCATGTGTGCGACATCAGAACAGTCTCGTGGTTCAAATCCGAAGCGAACGGCACGTGTGCTCATGCTGAACGCTACACCGTCAGGGTATAGCACACATTTAGGTGACACCAGGCTTAGTAGCGCCCCTGATAAGGATGTGTATGAACAACCAACAACATTTCACAACACAAAGTATTTAAGAGTGTTTTAGTGAACTCCAAAAGAAGAGCCTAATTATTCCCAGTTTACCCATAGTGAACACCAAAAGTGAACTGTGTTTTTAAACGTAATTTCAAATTACATCAAAGTCACATGCCAATGACTTCCTACTTGAACATAGGCTACTTCTATACCAAATTAAGTTTAGCTCCCACAGACATGACCCGACTGGAGGCAATTCAGATTACGTGTTTTTCTCTACGTATAGTGAGTGTAAAAGTGTATATGTTAATTTTTGCAGCAATCAACAGGTTTGCAGACTTGGATAGACATGTTAACAGCACTATGTGCACATAAACTTAATAATGCAAAAGTGCATATAATTCAGTGACTTGTGTAGTTTTTTGAACATGTAACTTTTTGTAATGGTCTATGTAAAGTTTAAAATTAGCTAAGGGAATTTTCCTACTCATGCAATGTAACAAATAAGGGTCTAATCCTATTTTGCATTTATATTTTACGCTCATGCGTTTCTGACTACTGGCATCATCATGGCACGTGGCCGAAAAGACGCTGGCAGCCATTTAGTCTTAAGAGGGCATTCATCGGAGCAGGTCACACGGTTTTCGACTCCCGGCACTTCAACTTCGCATTGTCTACCATAAAGAACAAATTGTTCACTTTTTTCAACCAGAACATTATTATTTAATGTAACTTAATTACACAGGAGGAGTACCTCTCAACCTCCTACGGACCTAAAGCCCCAGGAGTGTAACTTCACATTTTAATCAGGCGAGCAAAAGGTCAATTTCCCGCAGTAGCACCCATCAGGCTTAGTGAGTCGGGTCCATTTCGAGACAACGTGAGCATCGTCAACTATTCGTTTGTATTGTCAGAACATCAATAAATGTCTTCAATCATAAGTCAGCATTTTGATTTACAGGCCTTACCTCTTAGAGGCATGTAGGGAGCGAGGCCCCATCCAGCCACTTTCAGGGTATTCAGGGTTTTTCAGTGTAAGATGTACTTTTACCAGTGTTTCAGTGGCATGTGAAATGGCCTTACAACTCAGCATTTAGCAAACTTACTTCCAGCATAACTATCCACCTCCCAATGGGCACCCGCAGCAGTACTGGGTGGACCGCAACAAACCATAGCTAGCAGCCTATCGCACCTTGACTAACAATTCTTCAATTGAGACATAGAGGATCGGGAGAAAAGCCTACCCACCTGGGTGTTCGGCCACGACCCACAAGAGCAGAGCAGCCAGTAAGAAATCTACAAGACATCACTGGTGAGTGTTTTCAGCAAACCTTTGCACGAGTAACAGTGCATCTATGACATATCTACCATTCTACAACCCCGACCTCACATCACACCTTGCACTCTGGCCTAGAAACAACCAAGTTTAACCTTTAACAGAATATTTGTAGATAAAACGCCAATACCTAAGTTTGCGAATTTATTTAACAAATTAGCTTTAAAAATACAAAAAAGCATAATACATCCACATATGAACACACTCTCACCATCAAATAACTTAGAAATAACATGGCATGTTTTAGCATGCCGGAAAGCAAAGTTTGAAGCATATTTTCAAAAGCACGAGAACAGAAAATGCATAATCTTCCAAGCATCGGTCACCCACAGTACAGGAGCCTCAGTGCACATGTTTAATTAATTAGTTAAAATACAAACAAATACAACAATACTCAGCAGAATCATAGAATTTCAAGAACTTTATGCTTAACATTACTTTATCTTAACAGCACAAAGATGTTGCCCAGGCTGTTCCACCTATTATGCATATTGACGTTCAGACTTTTGTTATGTTTACCTGATGTAATGGTATGAAGGAAGGTTAGACTTACTGTGACAGGTTTCGGAGTACTTGTAGAGTTGTAATGGGCGCCAGAGCAGGAAAGACTGATCTAGGGGTGGAACATTCACCCATGTGGCTCCTCCTGTGATCATCCCAGGAAGAGGTGATGTCGATAATTATGTAAAGTCCTAGTTATGCCTACCTACTAGGGTGTCGCCCTCTCATAAGCCTCTAATTATCACGTGAGACTGTTAAATGGCCGTATCACATGCCAAAATCACAACATGTACAACATCATTAATTATGGTGAAGTAGTGGGTAGAAGACCCAAGAAATTTTATAAGGTCGTGAAACGACCGGCAGTGAAATAAAACAATTACTTTAACGTCATTGACTTCACTATCTGATATTTCCTCCTGAGAGGCATGTGCATGATTCTAGTGGATAAAGCCCCCTCAGCAGCCCACACAATAAAAATGGCACATGGCCGATGAAGATAAATGAATGCTTTAAAGTGCCTGTGCGATTTGAGCTGGGGGAGTTGAGAATGGCCCGACCCCCAGGCTATTCAAACGAAATAAGTAAGTTCCAGATAAAATTTACACTATTGGAACGTTAAAGCTTGACACAAAGAAGTTGGCGTGCCCGGGGGCACACGGTGCACTCCACTCTCATTAAGCACTTGGAACCAACTGTAAGTGCATGGTAGAGCCCGTAACGACCTCGGCACGAAAGCGCACCAGTTGTAAGTGAAAATACACTGGAATTTTTTATTTAGAAAATAAACATATACAAATACACACACGTCACTAGAAGACATAATCACTCTTATACATGAACTTGCAACAGAAAATTAAATACGAAAAGACAATTAATTGGTTTTAAAAAAGAAAGAAATTTAATTTTATTTGGGATCAGTTGATATAACAGGAACATTGTATATATAACAGAAGAAGAAAGTAAATGTCTTCACTAACCACGAGTGTTTCATTAACTTTACCCCTCGGGTTACTTCGGGATGTAAATTCAACTGCAGCTTTAATTAAATGTAAGTAAGGCATGCGAGGTGGTCTACAACCTCTACAGTGTAACAATTGAAACCACTAGGTATGTGCAATTATTGGTAAGTCAGTATCTACAAGCACTCCAGAACGACAAACGACACCAACGCCTCACGAGCTGTCGATTGCACAACCCTCACTAATTCATGCTCACTAAGTTTTGGTTCAGTGCAATTTCACCAGGTTTCGCCCTAACCTTTTAAGCCAGATAAGGTAGAGACTCACATCAGCACTCTTGGAACCCCGCACACACCAACGACATGTTTCGCCGATGGGCGAGTCCAAGTGCTGCAGCTTGAGTGGGCTGGAAGAGTACATCTCTGAAAGGGGTGTAGGTATCCCCACTCGTTTAAGATTTTAATAAAGAAATAACTTCAGTTTATTTGGTTACTGTGTTTGGGACACTTTGTATTGCTTCGGGATTTTATTCCCCACTGTTTAACTTCACTTGGGGTCATGTAGCACTGTTATCGTAGCCAGCAGGCCGGTCGACATCAATCAGGTGAGGAAGATGCCGATGTCGGTGCGTGAGCTGGGCCAACTTTCCCTCTAATAGCCAGAGCGCCTGGAGGCTGTGGCTTTCGGAGGGACAGAGTGTTGGACCGATTGTTATTTTCCCCTAAGAGTTGTATCTTGAGGTAAATAAAGCAAGATGGTCACTTGAGCCATGTAGTAAATACGACAAGGCGGGTGTGTTCTGTTCTCGCCGACCCATACTGACGTACTCGCGGCAGAGTGTTAACTTAGGCTCGGTGTTGGGGAGGTGGTGTAAATTACTGCTGAGGTGCAAGTGGTCACGAAGGCACACATGGACATGTGGTTAACGTCAAACCCCCCCCCCAACCCACTTCGGTGATCGCTTGACCCCGCAGTCCGCCAAGTGACCTATGATTCAGTCAGGCGCAACATGAGATCGATGGTTGTATCTGGTGATGCGGCTTCAGCTGGTAAGGCCAGCAAGAGAGTGGTGAGGCGTTGGCTATTGGTGACTCAGGCTCGTGACCCTGGCAGTGTTAATGGGCCAGGATACACCTGGGAAAGGGAGGTGCCCCTCCGCAGGCTGTGCATGCCGCTCTCTTCTGCCAGCATGGCCGCTTATAAAGGCAGGGAGGGATGTAGTGCCCCTCCTCAACCGTCTCATAACCGCTGATGCTGCGGGCACGTGGACGCCGACATGTCTGTGGTGTTGACGAGGGGGGATGAGGGTTCCCTGCAGTCAGGCTGTCTAGGCCTGATAAACTACCCCCATCGCTGTGCCAGTCGTCTCACGATGCTGTGTCAGCTGCTAAGTGTAGCCTCAAGGGCATCACGGCACAGCTGGGTGAGGAGCTTACCTGCGGGGAGCTTACCTGTGGGGAGATCCTACCCACATGTGTCCTCGGTGGCTCACCATCGGCAAAGTCTTCGGAGGTGGGCATCACGATGCAGGTCGTCGTGACGTTACAAGATGATCCGGTCGGGCCTGCAGGTGTTGCTGTGTAGTGGTATGGTCAGAGACATGGTGGGACCACATCAAGCACCTGTCAATAGTTTCAGAACGACTAGCCATTAACAAACTGACATTAGCCAACCGTTAGTGCCACATAGTAAAAATGTGTATACAAATATCTCGGATATCTGGTGGACGAAAGTGGCAGCCGACCAATTTCCGAACAGCTGTCAATCATAAATGACTAGGCAGTGCCACACCCATGTAAACAATTGAGCAAATTCTTTGGATTGGTAAACTGGCTGCGATAATATATATCCGCGACTTTTCCATAGTCACAGCACCACTCACAGACATGCTTTCACCCAACCGGAAATACCAGTGGACCGCAGAGCACGACACGTGTTTTGCGGAGCTGAAAGCCAGGTTTTCGGCAATGCACCACACTACCCCACCACAAACCGACTAAATACCTGTACCTTCAAACAGACACGAGCAAAAAAGGACTGGGAGCAGTTCTATTCCAACTCGGGGAGAATCAGCAGCGGCACATAATAGAGTTCAGTACTGCAAATTTGGAGCCACAGAACGCAGGTACGATGTGAATGAACATGAGTGCCTTGCAGTAGTGCAGGCCATCAAGAGGTACCGAGCCTACCTCGAATACCAGTGATTCACACTGCCAACAAACAATCGCTGTTTAGTATAGTTTCACTCCATGAAGGAAGCACATAGTAAATTGGCACAGTGCGCATTGCTTCTCCAATCGTATGACTTTGAAATCCAGCACGTTCCTGTAGCCGGAAACCAGTTAGCTGACGAGCTGTCGCGCACGCCTGGCGAAATAGTAGCAGTAAACGAAGACGGGGTGATGACCTACAGCAGACACACGCCGAACACCTAGCGAGTGCATAGTTCACTGCAACACCATAGAGGCACTGACGGGAGTCGAACTCAGGCTGGATGAACTCCAGGCCCACATATTAGCCACACAACAACAGTGTCCAGACACCCAACGCCACCTAGTAGAAATAAAACCAACCAATGGAGAATGGTGGCGAGTGGAATAATCTGGCATAGAAACCAGGCCACGTCAACCTGAAGCGCCATGGCATCTCTACGTGCCCAAGGACACACATCAACAGGTGTTACATCATGTGCTTGCCAGCCAGTACATAGTTCACAGGGAGACAGTGGCATTACCTGTGTAAAGTGGGATGTAGCGCAACATACAAAGGCTATTTACCACCCGTGGGCCAACCCAACAGAGCATCGAAACCAGTACCTCAAGAGCCAGTTTTGCCTGCAGGTTGGCAAGAATTATGAAACCGGGGGTGAACACCTGCATGCATCCCTTTTCACCATCAGACAGTGCATAAATGTGGCTATGTTACAATCACTTGCCACAATCCTACAAGGCAGAGAACTACCGTTGTCTGGAGAGTTCGCCAGACTGCACACAGAGAGCGTAGACAAAACAGAGGACAGCGCAGCCTGGCGGAAGCGCCAACTGGCAGACCTACAGGCCGCCTGCAGGAACCAAGCTCGCTATATAGCTAAGTGAGTGCCACCAACCACCCAGCCACCCTGCAGGTTAACACCCGGGCAGCTGGTGTATGTCCACGAGCATAAGCTCTAAAGCAGTGCAAAAAATTGTTGTGTGTGTTTCGCCGTGAAGTGAAGCGGAGTACACACAGTAATAAGTAATAAAGGTACTCGGAAACACCACCTACCTTATAAAGGTAAATAACAGGAGGAGAGTCACCATACACCATGGTGGCCTCTACCTGGCTATAGAAGAGGCCAGCGCCAATACACCTCGTGCTGCGGTGCCTAGAGCCGCGACACCCAACCAAGAGGGCGTCCAAAACCATTACAGAGCAACACCCGCCGCCCCAAGCGGCGAATCAGATACTTCATGTCTTGAGACTGATGGAAGCGCCCTCTGGCGACTATTTCCACCTGCGATGCCCGGCGTCTCGACACCCACAAGGGACACAGTGGAAACTCAGGAGCCCAGTGGAGAGTCATCCCCACCAAACAACGATGACACAACAACCACAACACCTGCAGGTCCGACCAGATCAGCTTGTAACGCCACGGCAACCTGCGTCGTGATGCCCACCTCTGAAGACATCGCCGATGGTGACCCACCAGGGACACCTGTGGGTGGGATCTCCCCAGGTAAGCACCCCAGCTAACTGTGCAGCGTCGCACTCGAACCATCGCTCAGCAGCGGAAACCGCGCCCTGGGATGCCTGGCACAGTGGTGGGGTGTGTGTATCAGGCCTAGAAAGCCTGATTGCATGGCACCCCCACCCCGTCTTATAGACCACAGACACGTCGACTCCCATGCACCTGCTGTAGCAGTCAGGAGACAGTAGAGGAAGGGACTCCTCCCCCCACTTCATGCGGCTCTGCATGTACTGCCCGGCATGCACAGACTGCGGAGAGGGAACCCTCCATTCCACATGTGTGCCGCGAACCCATCTTCATCGTCAGGGTCACGACTCTAAGCCACCACCAGACAGCGCCATGCCGCTCTATTGCAGGCCTTACCAGCTAAGGCCACATCAACGGATACAGGCACCAACCACATGTTGTGCCTGAGGGCGTGATGGGTCACCTGGGGGACTGCAGAGTCAAACAGTCCTCGAAGAGGGGTCCTCTTTACATGAACCATGCGTGTAGGTGTGCTCTCGTGACCACTTGCACCTCTGCAGTCACCTACACCATCTAGCCAACACCGGGCCGAAGTGAACAGTCGGCCTCCGAGTACGTCAGTATGGGTCGGCGAGAACGGAACACACCCACCTCATGGCCATGTACTACATGGCTCAATTGACAATCTTGCTTTATTTACCTCAAGAGGTAACTATTGGGAGAAAATAAGAAGCAGTCCAACACAGTGTTCCCCCGAAAGCCACAGTCATCAGGAGTCCCTGCAATTGGAGGGAGCGTCGTTGTAGCTCGCGCCGCGACTGCGCCAGCAGCTTGCACCGTGACTGCGCCATCCTTCAAACCTGTGTGACATTGACCAGCCTGCTGGCTGAGATATCAGTGCTACATGATTCGAAATGCGGTTAAAAAGCTGGGAATAAAATCCAGAAGCAACACAAGGTGTCAAAAACGTCATAGCCAAATACATTAAATTCATTTCTTTATTAAAACTTCAAACGAGTGTGGCTACCCACATACCTTTTCAGTGATGGACTTGTCTAGCCCACACAAGCTGGAACACTCTTGGACTCGCCCATCGGCGAAACAAACCTGAAACTGAAATACTTTTTAAGTTTACCTTTATTCCAGTCAATTTTAGTATATTAATTATTTTCAATGTTTAAAAAGGTAATTTTTTTTCCCTTCATAGCAGACTGCCTATCAACGTCTTACAGTTTTTATGTCATGTGTCTGGTGTGGTGAGATCCCCATGACATCACAGTCACAAACACAATCAACTCTTAATTAATCATGGGGATGTCACCAACATGTCGTTCACCATGAAATTGTATTGTGCAGCATATTAATTATCATTACGAGTGTTCACATTATTTTTCACGTAATTTTTTGTGCCAGCTTCGGCTACCATTGGTGGAAGTTGCCGCCATGATTTTAGTATGACTTCAGCACTCAGCCCAGCCAGCAGTCCTTTCTTGCCCAGACCCCCTCAGCACATTCGTTTTAGGCTGTAATCACTTTCAATTCAACAGTATTTTCATGTAACAGGAACCTTTTGCTTAATTTGTGCCAAGGGGACGACCATCTGTCTTCCTGTCATCTTTAATATGATTTTAACATGTACCATATAACTGTGCCTGATTTTCATGGCTTAGGCCCTTATTTAACAGCAAATGGTCACTTGAAGAATACAATGCCAGAACCCCATAATCTTATCCCATATCACTGCAAGTGCATATGTATCAAAGAAGTAAGTTAACGTCTTGAATAACCACGAGTATTTTATTTACTTCGCTCCTTGGGGTACTTCGGGTGTGGCACCCTATTGCAGTAGTAACCAGTGTAAGTAAGGCGTACGAGGTGACCTACAACCTCACCAAAATCAAGAGTGAAACCACTAGGTATGTGCAATTATTCGTAATTTCATCACTCATAAGCACCACAGATCGACAGAGGAATCCAGGGACCCAAGCACCACCGACCACACAACCCTAACTAACTAATGCTCACTGAGTTATGGTGCTGGCCACTTTCGCCATTTTTCGCCTTAATCTGGCAAGCTGGATAAGGCAGGAACCTACATCAACATACCTGGAACCTCCTACACATCATATTAGATGTTATCAGTATATGTCCACAAAACATTTTATTGTTGGCTCTCCCCCATCTCCATCTCTACAACCCCTGCACTTGATGCCAACCCCTGGGTGGTTGTCTTACTACCAACCTACACTCCACACATCTCCCTTTTCTTTTAAAGTTTAAACAGTAAGAGCAATTCTTCACTAACCTAACAGTCTTGGTACTTACAGTTGTAGAATATTTGAAAAGAAGATAACATAACCTATTAACATACTAATACAAGACAATTCGCACTCAGATAACATACTCTGAATACTGTACCAGTATACAACATTTGAGCAATACATAAAACGAGTTACATATAAATACAAGAATGTTCACATTTTTAACAGACAACTACTCACAAACATACTCCGCAAAATTGCACCTTTTGACGGTTTCAATAACAGTCAGAACCTAGATTTGGATTCAATTTATCGCTGTCGGAGGGTCTCAGGCTGTGGCTTGGCAGCGATGGCTGCCGATTACAGTGATGAAGGGCGCCACCCAGCTAGAAATTATAATTCCCTGGCTGGGACAAGGCAGGAGACTCATGGTGGTCAGAGCCATGCGACATCCAATACTGTGTCGATTTTCACCCTAACCCCGCAGGCGGTTTACGTAGCGTAACGTTGTTTACAAATATGTTAACTTACAAAGTGGGGGACTGCTAGCTTTACCAAGTCTCGGAGCGAACACCCTAAAACCCTCTTGCCAGAGAAAATGGCGATACCCAACTAACACAATAATTACTGTCACAGAGACACACTGAATAATACAACACAAAATGTAGAATAGCGATGGATGTTTATTGATATGAACTTGCTTGTGAACACGCGGTTACAGGTGGGGGCGTAGCTCGGAACAAACACTTGCCAAAAATAAAGAAAAATTTTAAAAAATAATAGTTACTTGAAGCAGGCATTAACTTGGGCATGTTGAAAAATGAGAGGATAAAATAATGTTGATGTACACGAATGCGTGGTCGGTGCACTTGCCAGTTTTGTGCGGATAATGGCCTCGGGCTGGAAATTTCAAATTAAAACTCTCCCCTGCCAAAACTAGTTTCTGCGACGGCGAGAGAGAGAGAGAGAGAGAGAGAGAGAGAGAGAGAGAGAGAGAGGGAGTGAGAGAGAGAGAGGACCACGGGAGACTGAAAACAAAACAGTTTCGGAGAAAATATTAAATGTGGCAGAATTACCAAATTTAAAAGGCAGAATTACCAAGTTTAAACGTGGCAGAATTACCAAGTCAGTTGAGATATACAAGATTGCTGGTGTTCTGCATCACACGTCCACCCTCTCGTGCGGTCCAAGAAGAACTGAGCGAGGCAAAAGGGCCGTCGTCCCTGGTCGCCTCGACTGGAAATGAGGTCTGCAGTGGAACTTAATGGTAAAAATAGGAAACCACTTAACTCTTAGTTACATACATAACACTAGCAGTAAAAATACTAAATAATAAAAACACTGAGAAAGATAATAAAATTATTAAAATAAAACCAACCTTTTTGAGTGGGTAGAGAAAAATTACATTAAAAATTAATTAGTAATTTCATTACTCACTAGGGGACAAGCTCGACTGTAATTCCCTGAAAGAAAACACTCTACACATCACTGCACTTCTATAAGATTTACAAAGCAAATTTAACTGTACAGAAAAACATTGGAAATTCAGCCTGGTGGCTTTGCAGTTGGTACTGCTCAAACATCACACAATTCAGTCAGCCTCCTTTAGCACTGCACAAACTAATATCACGTCCACTTGTAAGATGTGTCCAGAAACCTGCTTAATCCCCCTTAATAAAACATCTGCCCAATGGCAGTCCGCTCTAAAAAAAAAACACAGACACACTCTTGTGCCAGGCCATTGGAGCACCTGGATCAACACCCCACTCGCGTACAGACTAACCAGCCACGGTATAAATGGAAAGACTCTACCTGCACCAGGGAAGCACTTCCGATTGATGAAAACAGCTTTTAATAGTGGAGAAAACCACGCACGCACTGAACTTGCAGTTGCCTTCATGTAGTTTTGAATCCACTGTCTTTGCGCTCCTCGCCGAGGGTCGCAGTGGCGTTGGTTCATGCTGAATGGCCAGTGACTCGTGTGCGTGTGCCCCCGCCAGGCGGCTGTCTTCCTTTTGACGTCCGCGTGTCAGGTTAGGGCTATGATGACCAGAGTAGAAACGACAGAAAATTATCTTACATTCATTGTCAACAGGTGTGTTGGTTACAGTGGTCCCAGAACCTTGTTCAATGCCAATTAGGCTGTCCAGGCAAGTATGTAAAATGCCATGGGAACTTTCCCTGCAGTCTTGTTCTGTGAAATAACGAAAGCCCTTTGTGGGCAAGACATACTTGGCATGCAGAGCACCCTCCACAGGGACTCTACTTTCATGGCTACAATCACTATTGCTTTTGGAAACCATGGCATTCTCCTGTGCATCATCTGCGACGTTAGAGCTACCCTCGGGAAGGCCACCACTATCGCAAACCACGGCATTTTCCTCACTGCCCTCATCATTCACATCACCCTTACTAGACCACAAAAGGCCACCATTACCTGGATGAAGTACCCTAGCAGAAGTTTTAAAAATTGTACAGTTTGACATTTTCACTACATATGAGCATGGGCGATTAGCAGGTCCATCTATAACAGCTCCTTTCCCAACAATTAGCGGCCTGCACCCAGACTGCTCCAGACATTGGTGGTTCTACTGTTTTGCATGCTCTTGTATAGTTGTAAGCTTTCTGCTCATTTTGTGTTAGAAGTAGAGTATATTGCGAACTTCCTGATGGTTTGGAAGGTAAGGATCCAAGAAAGTAGGCACAACTGGAATAGATCTCCTAAGCCTGCGACCCATAATGAGTTGAGCAGAGGAATACCCATTTACAATGAGGGTGTTGCGGAGCCCGAGAAGAGCATTGTCTAGATCCTTCTGAGTTTTGATAGCATTTTAAAGTGTTTTCTTAACTGTCTGAATATAGCGTTCAGGCATGCCATTGGACTGGGTGTAGTGAGGGCTCGATGTCTGATGAACAAAATTCCATTCATGAGCAAACTGGTCAAACTATGATGATGTGAAATTACTACCTCCAGCAGACATAATTACCTCGAGGATTCCCAAGCGAGTAAAAATGTAAAAATTGATTTCATATGCCGAATAATGCATGTACTTTTCAGACTCTTGAGTTTTTGAACATCCACTCATTTTGTCAACACCTACCTTCTGCCAACGTCTTTGTGGAATTGAGTGTGAAAGCAGAGGTTGCCGACGATTGGATTTCTGAAATTCCTTGCATATTTAGCAATTTTCAACCAAATTTGCAATATCAGATGCCATCCTTGGCCAAAAAAACATAGCCATGTGCTCTTTTGATACACTTTTCTGGCCCTTGGTGAGCAGCATGAATAGAATAAAGGATTTATTATCTCAAACCTTTAGGGACAACTATTGCATCACTGCATCCCTCTTTGACGTGCACCAGGTACATCCCTTGTCGAAGGGAGACGGTTTGGGCGCTCGGTGTCCCTCGAGTTGTGAATGTGCCAGGTGCCAGCTCAGTGTTGAGCAATGATATAGGGTCGTGGTTTCTTACCTTAGGGGACTCGAGGTCCACACCGTCATACAATAGGAAAATGCGAGCTGTATGGCCGCTGCGCACGCCTGGATTAATGAATGCAATAATAAAAGATGATTATTTTATTCAACACTTTAACCGAAACAGACACGTGGTGACCGCGTGGTCGTACAAGTAAACCCACTAATGGCTTACGATTAATTAAGGCGTGTGACACTAGTCTCGCCTCGGTGCGATGTAACATAAAAACAAGTTATTTCATGGATTATGTGATGATGCGATTACTGAGCGAGGTTGCAGCCTCAGAGGCTGATACCGAGGTTCTTGTAAAACGAGAGACTTACCACGTCCACCCGCGTTGAAGTGATGAAGCCTACTAGACTGAGAACTGCGCCGGCTCGCGCTATCTAAGCGCGGCCGAATCCAAACGGTGGAAAGATGAAACACAAATGTGACTTAAAAATGCTAATGAGATGTAAAAATGATATACCTTAGATTAACATAATCAAACACAATTACCCTATACAATTTACATAATAAAACACAATTACCCTTTCACAAATACACAACAAATCATGGTTATATTAATATTAACTAATTGTATCGCAGCAGCCACTGTATTGCCAACTTAATAATGTCACATGTCCCTGGCTGGCTATGTATGTGATGACTGTCTTGACACACGATAAATATGGTATACATAAATACTGAATAAATACATATAACCCTAAATAACTGTACTGATGCGCTCCGATCAATAAATAATAATGATTTAATTATTAAGCTCTGAATAATTACTGACACTGGTGCAATTTACACAAATGGACAAACACACTTGATAATTATGACACTGAGTACACTATCACTCTTGCCCACATGCCCGCTGGTGTGGTGCATCTGGAGTGGAGGATACTACAGCGGCAGTCACAGTGGGCACAAAGGTACCAGCCTGGTTCATGTCATCTTTCTTTCACGTTTGTCACAGCACACTGCATCATCTCAAACATTTCTCCCCCATTGGCAAAAACAGTACTCTGCATTAACTTAACTGTATGTTAACCCAAGTCTAGCCTTAACACAAACACTATTCTAACAAAAACACTAGTGTTTCCTACAAGAATATTTGTTGAGGTTTCTTCACCATTCTCCCACTTTGGGTTCTGATAACTAGTTCATTCCTGCCTCTCTCGCTAGTGCCTCAAGATAAATTTGAAGACCCTTGAGTTCTATTACTCTCTCTCTCTCTCTTATTGGAATCGCCAAAAATTGCGTCTCTTCAGTAAGAATTGACATTCTCACTCTCTCCTGCTGGATGAATGTCTTCCTCTGGATTCCCTGCTTCTGTTCTTGTTTCCTGTTGCTTACTTGTCCCTGCTGTATCAAAGGTTCCACTTCTGTTTACTGTGTTTGTGGCATCGCCTATTTCCTCTTTCCTTGTGCTTCTTTTATGAGGTACCTTCTGTTCCTACGTATCACACCCTTGTTAATGGCTACAATGTATGAACTCGGTGCTACTGCAGCAAACTGAACCCATCCATAACGTCTCATGTTGGTGAGCCACACTCTGTCTCCTGCCTTTAGGAAAGGTAGATCTTTGACTTTGCTTTTCCCACCATGTATTTTTTGTTTCTCTCTTTAAGTGCTAGGTCTTGACTCGAGAGGCATGCATCTGTAGGAGAGAAGGCCATTATTGGAGTCTTCCGATTTTGACAGAATGCACTTAGCGATGTCTACTGCTTTCTCTGCTTTAGCATTTTACTAAGGAAAGCATGGGCTAGATGTCCTATGACTGAAGCCAAATTCCTTGGAAGATTTCTGGAATTATAATGATGTAAAGTAGGTCCCATCATCTGTTCAGTCTACCTCTGGAATTCCATGTCGCAAAAATATTCTGCATCATTACTATTACTACTCTGGATGTTGTTTTGTGCAAGTTCACCACCTCCAGAAACCTAGACAAATAATCTTGGATCTCTAGATACTGCTTCTGTTTCAGTTACATTATGTCTACACCCAACACTTCCCATGGTCTGCCAGGTGACTGTGATGTTTTCAGAGTATCTACTTGACGTGAACCAGGCGTTCACTGGTAACTTTGTGCCCACTGTGACTGCCGCCGTAGTGTCCTCCACTCCAGATGCACCACACCAGCGGGCATGTGTGCAAGAGTGATAGTGCACCAGTGTCATTAATTTAACCAGTGTCAGTAATTATTCAGAGCTTAGCAATCTAATTATTATTATTTATTGATCGGAGCGCATCAGTACAGTTATTTAGGGTTATATGTATTTATTCAGTATTTACGTATACCATATTTATCGTGTGTCAAGACAGTCATCACATACATAGCCAGCCAGGGACATGACATTATTAAGTTGGCAACACAGTGGCTGCTGCAATACTTATATTTAGTATTAATATAACCCAGATTTATTGTGTATTTGTGCAAGGGTAATTGTGTTTTATTATATAAATTGTATAGGGTAATTGTGTTTGATTATGTTTATGTAAGGTATATCATTTTTACATCTCATTAGAATTTTTAAGTCCTATTTGTGTTTCATATTTCCACCGCCAGGTGTCGGCCGCGCTTAGGTAGCACGAGCCGGCGCAGTTCTCAGGGTATTAGGCTTCATCACTTCAACGCGGGCGGACGCGGTAAGTCTCTTGTTTCACAAGAACCTCGGTACTAGCCTCTGAGGCTGCAACTTCACTCAGTAATCGCATCATCACGTCATCCACGAAATAACTTGTGCTTTTATGTTATATCGCACCGAGGCGAGAGCAGCGTCATGCGCCTTAATTAATCTTAAGCCATTTAGTGTGTTTGTACGACCACGTGTTGGTTTCGCTTAAAGTGTTGAATAAAATAATAATCTTGCATATAAACAAGTGCGTTCATTAATCCAGGCGTGCGCAGCGGCCATACAGCTCGCATTTTCCTACTATCTGACGGTGTGTTACTTCGAGTCCCTAGGGTGAGAAACCACGACCCTATCTCATTGCTCAACCTTGAGCTGGCGCCCGGCACATTCACAACTCGAGGGACACCGAGCGCCCAAACCGTCTCCCTTCGACAAGGGACTTACCTGGCGCACGTCATGCTCTTTGTATCCTATGTTCAATACATTCCTGACAGTTTTCCACCATCTGCTTCACTTCAGTACACATGTTAGACAACCATACTGACTCGGGCGCCCGACAACGACACTTCACTATTCCCATGTGCCTTTCATGTATTCTCTGAAACATTTTGGGATGTAGCAGCACAGGAATGAAAATTTTTGTCCCTTTTATGATGAGCCCATCATTATATGTCACTTATCCTCTCATTGACCCGTATACAGAGACCTTGTGCCAGGATCCATGAACGATACTTTCCTTCAGTTTCTGGCATTCCGTATCATTTTCTCGAGCCTCTTTGATGGCTGCTAAGCATTTGTCCGAAAAATGGTGTTTCTGATATGACATTGTGAATGTGCAAGTCTTCCTCCAGGATATCTTCCCCTTCATCCCTGGCTTTCTCGATTGGGGCCAGAGAGAGAGAGAGCATCTGGTATGTGGAAATCTCTTCCTGGTACATGCTGAACTGTGTACGTGAAGCACATCAATCGCATTCGTAATCTCTGCAGTCCAGTTATCAGATCTGCAAGTGTCTTAGATCCCAGTAGTGTCGCCAGTGGTTTGTGGTCCGTGAGAATTGGCACACATGTACCCAATATGTACTCCTGGAACTTCTCACATACCCACGTGACTGCCAAAGCTTCTTTCTCAATTTGGACATACCTGGTTTACGTATCCCTCAGGCTCTGTGATGCAACCATGATGGGCTTCCACTACGAAACCTTTCGAATTGTAGTATCCATTTGTTCCATTCCGATGGCGAACGAAAATCGAAATTTTCAGGAGGCACAATCAATTTTAAATTGCGTCGCGCTCGCCATTGTGATGTGCGCTGCACTAATTATAATGCCTTTACGAGTATCTAAACACCTGACACCATGTAGTGTTTAATACCAAACATGTCTCGCCCCCCATGACTGAGTCCCAGACTGCCTAACCTCGTTCAGGTCTGCCAAGCTCTGGATTCATAATCTCCCTACACTACAGTAACGAACGCCACTTCCCGACATTCAGGATATACAAGGATATGTAGCAGCAAACTTACATCCACAAGAACAAAAGATATCCAAATGTCCGCCCATTATCAAAATGTGACAGATAATATGGATATCATATCAACATTTTTTATATTATTGTTCGAACACAAATAACAATTAAAAAGTATAATAATAAATGGGGTTGCGACAATAACCCATTTTTGAGGAACCGTGAAAAATTCTGTAAAAATAAAGCAGTGCATATCTAAAAATAGATACCGCCCTATTTTGAAGTAAAGGGGTTGGGGTTGGTCAAATATGTAAAATTTTCCAAAACCTCTATTAAGACTATCCCTATCCTTGAAAACCACGAGGTGTCTTAACAGTGAAGTTCTACTGTATATGGCAACCCAGCCAAAGAGGTACGAGACTAAATAAGATCAGCCTTCTTGAAGAAATCTTTGAAGTTCAATATTATCTACCCAAAAGCAGATATAAAAACCCCTAGGGATTGAATCCTGTAACGGTCCATATTTAATTGCTTCGGCCGATAAAATTATGCATACAAAATAAATTGCCAGCTTGATCAGTTTACAATTCTAAAATAACCATACACAGTACTTCAAAGTTGAAGGCAAAAAATCCAACCCTGAAAAATAACCATAAAGCAAAAACCAACACTACACTTCACAACACTTAGTCTTGTTTATAACGATAAGAAGAAAATTAATGAAGACATGTTGGATACCAGAGAGGAGGGAACTCATGTAGGTGAAAAGAAAAAAAACTAAAAGGCAAAATTCTAAGGTAAAGTTCATTTCATATAAGAAGGCCACTTTCTAACAGTCAGTGAGTGGTAACATAATATATTGAAAACAAATAACCTGCCATTTACAAAATCCTGTATCAGCTGATGCATGAACGAACAAAAGTTAATATTACGTTGGCTATTCTGAGAGCAGTGCCGAAGCACATCACACAAGCAGAAGATACGCGGATAAGAAAGAGTTCGTAGATTAATTAATACATTTTATTTTACGTGGTCATAAAACAGCAGTTTTTAGTTTTAGAAACGAAACTTCGTGATAAAATAGTAATGTATAGGTGTTCAAAATGAGATGCACAATAAAACGATACGTATCCAAATGTGACGAAAAAATCCAAAGTTTCCAGACTCTCAAACCAGGTGCTGCCATCTTGTGAGTTAAAAGCGCACCATCATTTGCAATATGCCCTTCCATGCCATCTGTTATCCATATCCCGAACTACACCCAGAAACATATTATAGATTTGTTGTTTAAAATAACGTATTCACGCGCATATACAAATAATTTTATTTTCCCGCGAGCTCTGTATAATTTTTAAAGTAACATATATTTCGTGTACCGCGTTTACGAACGACCCTACACACGTCCACCAAGTTCCGTTTACGAATGCAGCACCTCCTGGACCCGCTGACTCGCCACATCAAAGCCTATTCTTGACACGCCTGTTGATGGCGAATGGATACATAAACGAAAAGACACGGCGATTTTCAACTGTCAAGAATGTGGCCTTCTTATATGGTACACAGTATAGCAATATAGAAGCGCAATTTTTGTCTTACACTCAAAGATGAAAGTCCTAACATGGAAACGGTAGACACCACTGTAGGCGATATCAGGACACGAGAACATGCCACAAAAGACTCATGCCTTACGGAAAGCTTTGCCCACTTCCAGCTGGTACTCTGTGCCTTTTGAACAACACTACTGCAGAACCTTATCCTCAATGACCAGCAATCCTGGTACCGCCCTCTCTTCAAATGCTAACACTTTACTCCTTACTAAATAGTGCACTGTACCTTTGGCTAACAGAAGTGGAGTCTGTAATAGTTGAATAATTCTTGCCGCCACTAATCAGAATGTTTTTCTCTACAACTGAACCAACATGTATGCACAGTAACTGCAACAACTGATATTGAAAAATGCAACAAATTAAACAATATGAGTATGTAACTGGGTTGTTTGCAACTCATGATTAGTAGGAAACGTTTGAGGATTGATCTCAACTAGGAAAATACATAGAAAATTTCTGCTTGTTGTAGAGATAAACTAATGGAATTTTGAAGGAATATTATGAGTGTATTAGAATTATAATGGGCACAACTGATCTATAGCTTAAATCAGCACAAGGACTCATAGTTTCATTCTCTGCTGACTGAGCTAACCGAGACATAGTCGTAATCATTGCTGATAAATTTGCAGGGAAGAAGGATGAACTGTACAAAATCACAGCTTAGATTGGCACTCTCCCACCTGCTCTAATAGATTTGCATATTACATATATTTCAGTTTGGGTGAAAGTTCTATTCTCAATTTATTTATTTATTTGTCTTCAGGAGGGGTCCGGCCCCATCTGGGCCACCCCCATCGCTACGCCTCTGATATCAACATTAACTGTGTTTGCAGCTTGACAGCATCAGCTGGTCATAAACAGTTTACATTTTACATTTTTGAGGAAATTCTAATGAGACAGTGTATCAGAAGAAGATGTGAACATTACAGTAGTTGAGTAATAACATAAGATAAAAAAAAAACAGCACCTTACAGAATGCTCTGAAAAAGGTATATTGAGATGGTTAATCAAAGCAAAAGTGTATATTCCTGACGTGAACCGGACGTTCACGGGTCCTTTGCCCACTGACTGCCACAGTATGACCACACCACACGCACCACACCGACAGGCTTGTGGGCACGAGTGCATGAGCGTTCATTATCAGTTTATTTCGTCAGTGTATTTGTTAATAGTGTCAGTGTGTGATTAATTAATAATTTGTTTTGTCATCGGAGACAATCTGCCCAGCCACAGCCAGAGACATGTGACATTGTACATTTGGCAATGCTGTGGCTGGTGCAATGAAAACATTTAGAATAAGTATTATCATTTTTATTATGTATTTGTGTAAGGGTAATTATGTTTTCTTGTGTTAATTTAGTTCATATCATTTTCCATCCCATAATCATCTTTCAGTGTATATTGTGTTTCACCGTTTCACCGCATGGCGTCAGCTGCGCCTAGGTAGCGGAAGCCGGCGCACATTTCCTTCCAGTATTCACCAGGACTTGGACAAGCTCGGACGTACGCTCTCCCCACTCCGCAGAAGCCCTAGCAAGGACATCACCTGTCGAACAGTATCCAGTCGCATCCATAACGTTATAAATCATTATCATCATCTCTTTCCTTATTTAACTTGCATAGCGCCGAGGGGAGAGCGACGTTATTATTTATC
This sequence comes from Clitarchus hookeri, assembly GCA_002778355.1. Taxonomy (NCBI): domain Eukaryota; kingdom Metazoa; phylum Arthropoda; class Insecta; order Phasmatodea; family Phasmatidae; genus Clitarchus; species Clitarchus hookeri. The sequence goes on along the minus strand of NQII01001932.1, from coordinate 229,278 downwards.
GGGAATCAAAAGTGCATTTCGAGCTTCACATGATAAGACCACCTGGTCGCTTGTAGTTCCGGGACATTCAGGCCACGTGTCTTCTGTATAGTTGAGTGTACATAACGGGGTAATAAATACCTTAACAACCAGCACCACTGTTTTTATTGATAATCAAGTAAGGCGTGCGAGGTGGCCCACAACCTCGGCAACGTGTGTATGACGGAGTGTTTGCCAGAGTCCCTAGGCTGTCGGCCGAACGACCCTACATCTCATCAGCTCACCGCAGATTTGTGGCGCTGGGCACACACATATTACTTCACAACTCTGGAAACACCACAGATCAAGTTGGCTTTATCGTCGTAGCCAAGCTTGGTCACGTCATTCCATACAGTAAAAAAATATCAGATACGAGTTTCCAGTTTTCTGGGCCACACGACCAGTTCCATATTACAAATACTTTAGTTTAATTTATTAAGTACTTAAACTTTATGTGCAAAGTATTTTTTTTTTTAAATTGCAGTTGCAGTATTTAAGCTGCTAAGTGTTTCTTAGTAAATTACGAGTATTCACAAAATAATTTCATTTAAGTCAAATCTATTTGTTTTTATACTAGTGCTAATAATGACAGTTCATACTTTATACTATTCCCCATTCACCTTAAATATAATGAACAGAATGTTAGCATTTGACTAAAAAATATTGTGTAACGTACTAAATTATCAGATATTTTCTCATCATTACATATAAACACACCAAATGTAAATAAAGTATGGTACCAAATGTATAGTGATGGATACATCATAGATAAAATCAAGAGCATTTAATTTTATTGTAAAAATTTTAATGAATATTAAAATTAAATTTTAGCTGTTTTAAAAAAGTAAAAAAGATTACAAAATTTGTTACACACCTGGATAAAATAATTTACTGTATTAGATCCTGAATTTACACAAGTGAGAATCTTGCTAATGTTTTGTACAGTCAAAACAAAATTTGTGGATGTATACCAGCTCCATATGTATTATTATTGTTGTGACATGAACCGCGCGTTCACGAGTCCTTTATGCCCACTATGACTGCCGCAGTCGTGTCCACACACCAGACACACCACACCGACAAGCTTGTGAGCACGAGTGAGGGTTTGCATAATGGTATCAGTGCAAGTGCATTAGTGGTTCTAATTTATTCCGTGTAATTATTTCATCAGTGTATTTCATCAGGGTATGTCATAATATCATCAGTGTATTTATTAATAGCGCCAGTGTATATAATTAATATCATTTGTTTTGTCATCATTGGAGACAGTCTGCACAGTCACAGTCAGAGACATGTGACATTTTACATTTGGCAGTACTGTGGCTGGTACAATGGAAACATTTAGAATTAGTATAATAATTTTTGTTGTGTATTGTTTAAGGGAAAATTATGTCATCTTAGTTCAATTTAATTCCTATCCCTTTCATCTCATTATCATTTTTTAGTGTATATTGTTTTTCATCGCTTCGCCGCGTGGCGTTGGCTGCGCTCAGGTAGCTTAAGTCGGCCATACTTCCGCCCCAGTTCTCGTCAGCACTTCAACGCATCCAGACGTGTAAGTCTCTCGCTCCGCAGAGGCCCTCGGTGCAGACATCATCAGTTGAGCTTGTATCCATCAGCATCAACGTGCAAAACTGAATCATTATTTTATCTGTTTCATTATTTTACTTGTATAGCGCCGAGGGGAGAGCGACGTTATTCTTATCGGAGAATTGTTAAGTGCATTCGTGTTTCACATTGTAAAGACCACGTGGTCGCTCGCAGTTTCCGGGCCATTAAGGCCACGTGTTTTGTATTATAGTTGTGTGTGCAGTAAGGAGTCTCAGATAATAAATACCTCAACAAGCATCATTCGCAAGTGTTTTATTTGTAATTAATTAAGGCGTGCAAGGCAGCCTACAGCCTCTCTATCGTGTGACGGAGTGTTGACCAGAGTCCCCTAGGTCGTCGACCGAAACGATCCTCAATCTCATCAGCTCACCGCAGAGCTGTGGCGCCGGGCACATAATTAGCACACCATCAACTCTGGCAACACCGCCGGCCAAGTTGGTTTTCCTAACACAGGACGTCGTAGCCAAGCTTGACCACATCAGTTGTTATTGTAGGCAGGCTCATTAATTGACAGCCTTAGAAACGTTATGATAGGTTTGTAAACAGATTAGTATAAAATGCAGTTTTAATTATATACCTGAATGAATTTTCAAGCCATTGCATTATATTTGTGTAACTGCTGACTGCACTGTACCAACCTAAATCTGTAACCCTATTTTGACCAAAATGTAATTTTACTAATAAAGTTTTCTAAAACTGTATACAAATTCACATAAAAAGACATGGCTGAACAACAAATTAAACAATAATTAATAATGTATATACGTAATTAATATCATCATTCATATTTTGAGAGAAAATTTAAATACAGTATCATGATCAGAAACTGTTTTCTCACATCAAATGGATTTCTTAAAAACTTTTTAAGACACTGTATCATTTTAGGTAAAAGTACACATTCAACAAACAATTTTGACAAATGATTCCGTTTTTAAGCCAAATTTAATTAAATTTTGAAACATGGAATTTTATTGAAATCATACCACTAAGAGCTGAGTTTTTATGGGTGAAGAGACACCAAAATACAGACAGGACGGTATATGAGCCTTTCTTTACAAATAGGAGGAGGCTAAAATGTTGTGGAGAAACAATGATTTCCATGTTAGCCTAGTTAAAAACACCTAAAGGCTGACAAATTCTTAGCTAAACTTATTACTTTTCTATTTCAGTAAAACTCTGTTAAGAAGTTTCTGGAGGAACTGAAGAATTTAGGCTTAATTACCAGGGAAATTCTTAAGGTGATAGAATTACTTTGGTGTTTATAGATCAGGTGCAAATTATGTATACTTATACAGGCAGAAAACATTTTATAAGGTAACTTCTTAAAATTGTTTCACTGTACTTCTAATGCTTTATATTAACAGAAATAATTTAAAACAGCATTAACAGTTGCAAAAATAACTTTAATTATATGTTAATTGTCATGTTCACAGGGTTGGATTGAAAATCATTTACATGTGGGTTCAGTAACTTTTTAAATCAAAATAGATATTTTGAACTTGACAGAGGCAACACATTTGAATTGCTTTACATTTCCATAAGCACAGGCACACTTGTGGTTTCTACAGTTTCACAACACATGCCACAAACATGGTCACTCAGGAGAAAGTTACAAACTATACCCATCTGTCCGTCTTGCACGATACCATATGTAACATTCATACTATTGATGAATTTTTTTTTCTGTTTATCGTAATAAAGTATTTCAATACATGTAAAAAAGGTTACAAAAGTGGTATTATCAAGAATAATATTATATTTCAGAATTGGCTAAGTATTCATTACCAGCATCATCTTCTACATAATACAACTTAATTATGCTGATTGTCTGAACTAGTATAATAGTGCTTGGTTGCAGTGAACTTCACCCTGTCACAAATCAGTCCCAGTGGGGAAACAACATCACGCAAGAACTTGTGTAAACGGTAGTGTGTCTCGGACTCCCAAGTTCGAAATAACTTGTTAGCTTCTGCACATCTTCAGAAGAACTGGCGTGGAAGAATGTTTCATAGCGGAGGTCCCTAACCACACAAACATCCGCTGAAACGTCCAAAATGTCAAACACACATGCTCTGAGAACGGAGTTCGCTTATGGTCCTGCAGCTGAGGGAGCACACGTTGCAGTGCACCGCAAGGCGTGGTACGAGTCCGAGCAGATCTGAAGAATGGGCTGCGTTTGAAGCTGGTCGAGTCTTTGCTGTACTTTGTGACGGCAATGCATGCAAAATGACAGACAAGTGATCTTAAGTGAGCTTGGATCATTGCTCTGGTACATGACCAAGTTCATTGTTCATCGTGTAACTCATAACATACAGCAGTATTTGGGGAATGGTAAGTAATACGAGGCTACGTAAATGGCTCAACACAACTTTGAAAAACTTGTACAGGTTCCTTCAGTTACTGCAGGAATATCTCATGCCAATCTACTGAGAATGAGTTTTATATGATGCACTTAACTTGAAGAAGTAACTCTTATGCAAGACACTACTAAGGATTAATGAAAGTGAACACAAATAACCCAGTGATGGAGAGACTTGAGAGTTTAAAACAAACACATTTCTACAACCAAATTGCCAAAGTGTAAAACAGCCCCATAAGAGCTGATCAGGAATAATACATTATTGAAGTAATCTCTCAATTTCTAAAAATAAATGAGGGATGAGGGATGAGGGATAAGAAGTGTAGGGAATGAGAGAGCACAATGCATTTACAGCTGAAATAGTACACCATGCTCTTGCAATGTCCAACAATGGCTCCTGGCATGTATGAGTCTGTTTGGCCTTCAAGAGAACAGATCAGACCTACACTTGCATTCACCATTAGTTTCATCTTCAGGAATGCCAGCTGCCAGAGAATCATGTAGCCCACCGATCGGAACTGAGTCAAGTAAAAAGTCTGCAACACCACAATTCCATCTTCGTACATCTGAAGTGAGGGCCATTCAGAAAGTGAAACCTAAGCTCCAAGTTTCGAAAAAGTCTGAATGAAATTTCTGAGGCGATAACTTCAGTTACAAAAATTTTGCAATTGTATTGTTTAATTATTTAATACCAGAAATATCTATCTGACAGATGCTATTTTGCATTACAAATTTAACCAAAATGACAATGGTGCCATCAGAATAATTACTAGACATTCCAAACATTGTTGTTTGGCATATTTAAAGATGTGTACCTTGTAATGACCTTCTTGTCTTACACTCACCGAGTCTTTATTTCTCAAAATCCAACTCATAACCAGGGTCTCTAGTCCGAGGACAGCTACAGAAATAATATGGCGTCATAATGCACTACTAAGGCAGATCAGTTCTGCGGTATGACGTCAAAGAAAGTGCAATGTTTCTTTACCTCACTGGATATTTCCTCGTAAATTATTTATGCACCTTAAGAATACGCACTGTGGCTGTTCCAAAAATGAACACACACTCTGCCATTATTCGTATCTCCAAGTGACTTGTGGAAGTGGCTACCATGTTTGCCCACCAATACTGGAGGGGGCCAGAGCCAGACTAACACAGTGTCACAGCATTAGTTTAGTATTCAGTCAATGTAGATGTCAATCCCGCAACATCTTTTGAATTTATCGGTGTTGTTCAACATCAAACTAGGATTTTTAGTGTGATCACAGCTGTTCAGCTTAATAGTACGATTTTTAATTTGAATCACAGGGAAGCATACACCTAGTATTTTGGGTGGATCAAAAATTTTATTCAGAGACCTATGATTTTCGGAGTGTATAAATGTTTTGGAGTAAATTATATACTTATAATTTTAATGGGGAATAACAGTCGTTCAACATAAATGTAGGATTTTTGAGTGACTCACAGTTGTTCAGCAAAAGCATAGAATTTCTGGGTTGCGTCGCAGTGTTCAGTGCATGCATAGAATTTGTGGGTGTCTGAAATGGGTCAATGTTATCTGGGACACCGGTTATCATTCACTTTTCGGCTTGTCGGGAGACCAACTACGAAAGCGTTGCAAGCCGGGCATTATGATATACTGACAGGCATGTGACCACTACTCCTCGTGCCATGGCAACGTCCGCCTTGCTTAAGCCTGGTTCACAATTGAAAGTACAACAGTAACCACAGAACATAGGTCGTGTACACAAGAACTGACTGCCGTGTTTTCGAACCTACTGATTCACAACTTGCGCATAACAGGTCATGTGCATGAGAGTTCCTGACACAGTGCACAAAGGAAATTATTATATTTCATTTATTACGCAGGTGCATGGGGCAACAGCCTATCAGAGCAAAGCATTATAATTTATAACAAAGTAGTTTATTTAAAGTGGAGGAACACTTATGATACAGAAACAAAGAAATGTCGCAAGATATAGATTTGGAGGAAAGAAAAGGCTAAAATTAGCATAAATTTTTTTAAAGGTTATTTACATCTTTACGACTGCAGAAAATAAAATTAAGAAACTCAAGAATGTTAAATATTTTAAACCGTTGTAAATTTTCAACACGATATCAAAACATGTNAGAGGCTAAAATTAGCATACATTTACATCTTTACGACTGCAAAAAATAAAATTAAGAAACTCAAGAATGTTAAATATTTTAAACCGTTGTAAATTTTCAACACGATATCAAAACATGTTACAAAAATTCATTATTTACCAACTCTGCCAACTGATGCCAGACTCCGAGCCAAATTTATTTGACTAAAAATAATACGTAAGTATTCAAATGAGAATCAATTTCGCACAATAATTTTGGTTATGTGAATTTTCTACTGTTATGCTCTATTCTCTGTTCCCATGTTTTCTGATTGTGAACCACGGCGTAAATCGGCTCCCGACAAGAGGTAAAGTGGATGACGACTTTGGCCCTGGAGGCCCTGCGCACTGGTCTGGCTCTGTCCACCTCGCAGCACAGAAGTGTCCAATCAGGGCAGGAGGGATCAGAACCGCGCCGACCTCGCTCTGACACTCGGTCCCGGGACGGGGCTCGCTGCGGTCGGGGCCCGGCGCTAGTCCTTGGGCAGCGCGCTGTCGCTCTTCCCGCGCGAGTAAGCGCGGATGCCGGCGCTCTTGTTGCCCAGCATGCGGTCCAGCAGCGACTGCTTGTTCTTGCGCCGCACGCTCAGAACCTCGCGGCACAGCTCGTGGAAGGCCTCCGCCACCTGCGTCACCTGCTCAGCGGCCGCCACCTCGTTGAACCAGCACTCGTAGTCCTTCGCCAGGATCTCCCCTGCACACCACACGTCATTTCTCAATTTATGGCGGCTCACATGATAAACTAATGTAACACTACATCTTAAAACAACACAAAGAGTAAATGAGAAAGCCGGACCAGACAAAAATTTTTCTTTAAAAATAAAAAACCCAAAAACAAGTTATTTTGTTTAATTCCTGATATACCCCTTACTAAAATTCTAAATTGCATACACAATTAAAATTATTAATCTATTCTTATATCAATTTTTCATCTAATTACTTTTTCATATCTTAATCTCATATTTTTTTTCCTAACAACTATTTCAATGCCATTGTTAAAATTCACCACATACTGAATAGACAATCTCTCATTTTATCTTACAAAAATTGGTTCTTGGTTTTTAATTTTTAATTTTTTAAAGATAAAGTTTTGGTCTGATCCAGTTTTCTCATTTATATACTATTTTGACAAAGCCCAAAAAATTCGTATGAATCTCAGTTACATAATTAAGTGTAATTATTGGTATAATTTTTTTCCCAATAACTATTTATGTTATATTATTTATTTTCCTTACTACTATAATTATTATAAAAACCATTCTAATAGAAGTTGAATCATATTTGGGCTATAAGTACTGTGGGTTATGAAACAGGAATGAGCCCAAGCTGAACTGGGATATTTTGTGAAATTCCGGATATCACTCACCCAAGATAGATTAAATCTCACCCATTGAATAATAAGCTATGGCCACTAGCATACTATTTAGGGGCGGTTTGAAAATCTTGAACGGACTTTCACATAAAGTGTATGAAATGAAGTTATTTAAACATTCAAATATACAAGAATGATTCACTAGTGTGTTATACACAACAACGAAAATAACATTTTAAATATAGCAATTTGTTTAAAGAAAACTATCTCAGATGATGTAAAATATTTAGTTTTAGTTGGAGGAAATGTTTAGTTTGGAGGNCAATTTGTTTAAAGAAAACTATCTCAGATGATGTAAAATATTTAGTTTTAGTTGGAGGAAATGTTTAGTTTGGAGGGAAAAAAAAAGGTTTAATTAATTTGTATTTTATGATTTTGTATTTTGAACAAACACTATCTGTTATTCACTTGTGAATGACAAAAAACTTCAATCTAAGAAGTGCCAAAGGAAGTTATAAATTTTACGTACATATGTTACTCAGAGGGTATTTTCCTATATAAAGAACTGGGCGTGGTATTATTCTAGATAATACAGAATGTAAGTGCATTTCCTTATTAGATATTGAAATTCACTACATGAAGTATTCCCATTACAGAGGTATTCCAGATATAGGCGACAGAGATAGTGGAAGAACTGTTACTGGCAAGCTTTATAAAGTCACATCAGATCAAAAACATTAAAAAAAAACCAACATTTTCAAAACTATATCAGATTTGTGATAGTTATGGTTAAACATATACAATATTAAAATTTGATGTTTAAAATTAAAATTATAAATTTTGATTTTACCACTATGTTCCATAAATAATTCTATTAAGTATTCAGTGTTCTGAATTAATTTGATTATATATTTTTGGTAAATCACTTTAATGTTATTATCCAATTCAACAACAAATTTTTAACAATCAAAATTACACATAAAATCAATATATGTAATCAAATAATATTCTAGTTCCAATTCACGTAATTTTTAAAAGAATTTTATTATATTAATGTTATTACGTTTCTTCAAAATCCATGTTTAAATAATTTAATATTCTAAAAACAATATCTAGAAAAATTGTTATTATTCAAATGTATAATACAACATATAAAACAATAAATGTATTTTGTTTATTTAACTTTTTCATTTAATATAGAAAAATTATACATATTCAGTAATTATTTTGTTTAAGTAATCATAAGTAAGATTTATTTGACTAATCAATTTTATATTACATACCCTATGCCCCAGAAAATTGTTATAAAATCATCTCTGATTCAGTTTTATCTTTTACTAGCATAGTTTTGCTATAAGAGCAATCAATAATGTATACAGGTCTTCCAGCAAAATAAGAACAATAATTATGTTTGCCTTCATAATTCATAGTTGTTGTTTCGGATTTTCTAAAATCATGATGTGCAAGACATCTTATGAAAGAAACCAGCATCAAAGTCGAAATTCCAATTTTCTTTAGAAAAAATTAATTTCTTTAATTTATAACAGAAATCCCATCACAACGATCAAACATAGAATAGTAATAAGTCAAAAACCTTTATTTTAACAATCCTGCAGCATTTCTTTAAATTTATCATATGACACCTCTACCAACAAAGTCATTATAAATGCATCAAAATAAATATTTAAAATGTGTATTATCGCTTATTATATCTTTGGAGCTTTTAAAAAGTTTGAAACAAATAAACACAATATATATTTTTATGTCTTCCANTAAAAAAGTTTGAAACAAATAAACACAATATATATTTTTATGTCTTCCACTAGTTAAATATTAACAAATTGTATCTTAATTATCTAAAATCACATCGTCGAATATCTAAAGCATTATTTTAACTTTGATCAAATACATTTTTTTTGTCGAAATAATTAAAAATAACCCATTTTTCATGTATTTTTTATAATCTTTTATTAAGTAAACATAGTTTTGTTAAATCAAACTTTTGGAAGTAACACATAATTTATTAAAATTTAACCAACCAGTTTTGTAAACAAAATTAATCATCAAATTAGTTTTTCCACAATTACTTGGACCAACAATAACTACAATAATATTGTCTAGTGAAAGTTCACCAAACTTTTTTTTATTTCTTCATTTATTAATACACCCCCTCCCCAATCAATCATCTCTTTAAACAATAAATACTAATTTTTATATAAAATGATTAAGTTTTCAAGTTAACAAGTAATAATTCTGTATTTATGAAGAACCTTCATTATGATATTTTTCATGAACATTCTANTTTTTTCATGTATTTTTTATAATCTTTTATTAAGTAAACATAGTTTTGTTAAATCAAACTTTTGGAAGTAACACATAATTTATTAAAATTTAACCAACCAGTTTTGTAAACAAAATTAATCATCAAATTAGTTTTTCCACAATTACTTGGACCAACAATAACTACAATAATATTGTCTAGTGAAAGTTCACCAAACTTTTTTTTATTTCTTCATTNCAATTACTTGGACCAACAATAACTACAATAATATTGTCTAGTGAAAGTTCACCAAACTTTTTTTTATTTCTTCATTAATTAATTAATACACCCCCTCTCCAATCAATCATCTCTTTAAACAATAAATACATATTTTTATATAAAATGATAAAGTTTTCAAGTTAACAAGTAATAATTCTGTATTTATGAAGAACCTTCATTATGATATTTTTCATGAACATTCTATTGCTTTGATTAGATTTCATACTTCATATTTGATACCAAATATAAACAACAATACTATTAAATTTGTTGCATCTCATAAATAAATAAATTATTATTCTGAAAGGTCAATATCATATTGATTCATTTCCAAAAAAATATAAATCTTAACGGACCTTTTAAAACAGAAAACTTGTTCTAGAAACAAATACTGTAACAAATACAATAAACGTTCATGGTAAATTCGATATAAAGTTGAATGATCGATTATTTGACATTTTGGTTTTTGAAAGAGATAAAATATATAAAAATAAAAACTGTAAAATTTTTTTGAATTTAATTTTTTAAAAAATATAAATGTTCATTTTAATTTGGCTTATGGTATGTTTATTAAATATAATGAAATTAATTACTTAGAAACCAATATTATTGCTAGTTTTGGACGAAAAACAATGTTTGGAGATTGTGATTTTATTGTTTACAAACCTTCATATACATTATGTTACAAAAATAAATAATCAAAGGTTTAATAGTATTTTTTATAAATAAGAGACGAAAATGGAAATTTAATTGATTTCGACAGTTCTGATATTGAAATAATCTTAGAAATGAAAGATACAGCAGTATAGACATAACGAATGAACTAAGAATTTGTATTTATGTCGCAATATTGATTTAGCCAAATTTTACCAGAATTAAAATTGTAAAGTTCTTGTGGGTTTACAGTTCCCGTGTCTTATCTGCACTGCAGTGTAAGATCAATAGCTAGTTTGGTATAGGGTAGGGTGACCAGACGTTCCGATTTTAACGTGACTGTCCTTTTTTTCATCATCTGTCCCGGTGTCCCGACAAATGTTTAACGGGACGCCAAATGTCCGATTTTATCCAAACTTGCAACAAATGGCTGTTTAATTTATTATATTAAATTTTTTCAAGTATTCCACCTCTATTATATGACAGATTATTATTTTTAACCATTTTAAATCATTAATACGGTTCTCAATATGAGAGAACCCAAAGTAAAGCTCAGTTTTTTTTTCTCAACGTTTTCACAATAATTTACTTGGTCACCACCAGATAGCACCCAAAACCCTGTTTCCGCTTTCTCTTTCTTCAGTTGTTCAATTCAAAGTCGTCCTGCAGTCAGCACTGTCATCTGCGGTTCCACTTAAATAATAATACACGCTTTTAATGAATAATAGTCACTATTGAATAGTGTTATTTGATGATAGAATGAAGTCTCATTAATAATATCAATAAGTTGCCTAATATTGAACTGGAACTGTAAGACTTAGAAGGAACGCGTGCACTTTTTGTTATTCAAGTGTCCTGTTATGTCCCGGTTTTTGTAAGGCAAATTTTGTAAAATGTCCTGTTTTTTAAGTTTACAAATCTGGTCACTCTAGTATAGGGGCACTTTCGGANTTAAGGCAAATTTTGTAAAATGTCCTGTTTTTTAAGTTTACAAATCTGGTCACTCTAGTATAGGGGCACTTTCGGAATTTTCTTTGTTAAAAATTAAACAAGCTATGAAAACCAACAATCCAATATGGCGGGGGAAGGTTCCCCTTAAGGCTCCCGCCAACCTGGCTCTGGAACTGCGTTGCCGAGTTCGAAAAANCCAATATGGCGGGGGAAGGTTCCCCTTAAGGCTCCCGCCAACCTGGCTCTGGAACTGCGTTGCCGAGTTCGAAAAAAACACGTTTTTCTACGAAACTATTAAACGTGCGTCCAACGGACTGATCTACGAAAGGTACACACACTTTATGCGAGGGCTGTTGAAGACTTTTAAAATCGTCGCGTACGTTACAAACACCATTTCAAAAGTTCTCCCGAACGGATAAAAGCAGATTTTTTCAAAGCGCTGTATCTCAATATATACGTATAAAACACCAATTGCACACAAACTCATTCAAGGGCCCTGCACTGAACCTTCCCACACAGACTTTCCACCAATGAAATAATAGGGTCACCGCTGAAAGTCNCTCCTGTCGTAGTTTGGCTCGTGCCCGGCTGGCTAGTATGTTTTAAGATACGGCAGTCTGAACACTTAACGTGTACTTACAAACAACTCTGTGTATTAGCATGTTGTGGTTCTGAACAGGCCGTGTGCTTGTTGATGTCAATGACGTTACAGACATCGTTGTATTTTATATCCAAGTAAAAGTTTGGAGGAAATTAACAATCGGAGCATGGCAATAAATGTTGTTGGCGGGAAAGTGGTATTTTTGCGTGGACAAGATTCTCCACCAGAATATTTGTCTTAAAAAATGGCGTCACGAATGTGGATTGGGTTGTGTGAGGTTCCTGCACCTAGTTATAAATAGTGTGAAAAGAGAGCAAGGTGAATCTTGAGACTTTATTTACAAGAATAGATTATTACGACAACGGAATTATCAATAGTAACAGAAGGCTTGTGTTGTGTGTGCACTCGACGATTGCTGAATAAATCTTGATGCGCAATTTTTCAGTAGCGACCCCATGCAAACCGCATTTGTTCATAGCTTAAGATATGAGGAAGATGATGTTCGTCTTCTACCCCGTGTCCCGAACATCGACTCGTGATTTGCATACAGAACTGAAATAGGGGACTTTTATAATACCTTTAATTGTCTTCCGTGACTGTAATCCTCTCGTGGAATAAATAAAACTTACACGCCGGTAAAAATTCGCGGAATAATTGAGTGTCAGGTTAGACNTTACGTACATATGTTACTCAGAGGGTATTTTCCTATATAAAGAACTGGGCGTGGTATTATTCTAGATAATACAGAATGTAAGTGCATTTCCTTATTAGATATTGAAATTTACTACATGAAGTATTCCCATTACAGAGGTATTCCAGATATAGGCGACAGAGATAGTGGAAGAACTGTTACTGGCAAGCTTTATAAAGTCACATCAGATCAAAAACATTAAAAAAAAACCAACATTTTCAAAACTATATCAGATTTGTGATAGTTATGGTTAAACATATACAATATTAAAATTTGATGTTTAAAATTAAAATTATAAATTTTTATTTTACCACTATGTTCCATAAATAATTCTATTAAGTATTCAGTGTTCTGAATTAATTTGATTATATATTTTTGGTAAATCACTTTAATGTTATTATCCAATTCAACAACAAATTTTTAACAATCAAAATTACACATAAAATCAATATATGTAATCAAATAATATTCTAGTTCCAATTCACGTAATTTTTAAAAGAATTTTATTATATTAATGTTATTACGTTTCTTCAAAATCCATGTTTAAATAATTTAATATTCTAAAAACAATATCTAGAAAAATTGTTATTATTNTTATTACGTTTCTTCAAAATCCATGTTTAAATAATTTAATATTCTAAAAACAATATCTAGAAAAATTGTTATTATTAAAATGTATAAAATACAACATATAAAACAATAAATGTATTTTGTTTATTTAACTTTTTCATTTAATATAGAAAATTATACATATTCTGTAATTATTTTGTTTAAGTAATCATAAGTAAGATTTATTTGACTAATCAATTTTATATTACATACCCTATGCCCCAGAAAATTTTTATAACATCATCTCTGATTCAGTTTTATCTTTTACTAGCATAGTTTTGCTATAAGAGCAATCAATAATGTATACAGGTCTTCCAGCAAAATAAGAACAATAATTATGTTTGCCTTCATAATTCATTGTTTCTGAAATGTGTAATAGTTGTTGTTTCGGATTTTCTAAAATCATGATGTGCAAGACATCTTATGAAAGAAACCAGCATCAAAGTCGAAATTCCAATTTTCTTTAGAAAAAATTAATTTCTTTAATTTATAACAGAAATCCCATCACAACGATCAAACATAGAATAGTAATAAGTCAAAAACCTTTATTTTAACAATCCTGCAGCATTTCTTTAAATTTATCATATGACACCTCTACCAACAAAGTCATTATAAATGCATCAAAATAAATATTTAAAATGTGTATTATCGCTTATTATATCTTTGGAGCTTTTAAAAAGTTTGAAGCAAATAAACACAATATATATTTTTATGTCTTCCACAAGTTAAATATTAACAAATTGTATCTTAATTATCTAAAATCACATCATCGAATATCTAAAGCATTATTTTCACTTTGATCAAATAAATTTTTTTTGTCGAAATAATTAAAAATAACCCTTTTTTCATGTATTTTTTATAATCTTTTATTAAGTAAACATAGTTTTGTTAAATCAAACTTTTGGAAGTAACACATAATTTATTAAAATTTAACCAACCAGTTTTGTAAACAAAATTAATCATCAAATTAGTTTTTCCACAATTACTTGGACCAACAATAACTACAATAATATTGTCTAGTGAAAGTTCACCAAACTTTTTTTTATTTCTTCATTAATTAATTAATACACCCCCTCTCCAATCAATCATCTCTTTAAACAATAAATACATATTTTTATATAAAATGATAAAGTTTTCAAGTTAACAAGTAATAATTCTGTATTTATGAAGAACCTTCATTATGATATTTTTCATGAACATTCTATTGCTTTGATTAGATTTCATACTTCATATTTGATACCAAATATAAACAACAATACTATTAAATTTGTTGCATCACATAAATAAATTATTATTCTGAAAGGTCAATATTATATTGATTCATTTCCAAAAAAATATAAATCTTAACGGACCTATTAAAAAACAGAAAACTTGTTCTAGAAACAAATACTGTAACAAATACAATAAACGTTCATGGTAAATTCGATATAAAGTTGAATGATCGATTATTTGACATTTTGGTTTTTGAAAGAGATAAAATATATAAAAATAAAAACTGTAAAAAAATTTTGAATTTATTTTTTTTCAAAAATATAAATGTTGATTTTAATTTGGCTTATGGTATGTTTATTAAATATAATGAAATTAGTAACTTAAATACCAATATTATTGCTAGTTTTGGACGAAAAACAATGCTTGGATTTTGTGGTTTTATTGTTTACAAACCTTCATATACATTATGTTACAAAAATAAATAATCAAAGGTTTAATAGTATTTTTTATAAATAAGAGACGAAAATGGAAATTTAATTGATTTCGACAGTTCTGATATTGAAATAATCTTAGAAATGAAAGATACAGCAGTATAGACATAACGAATGAACTAAGAATTTGTATTTATGTCGCAATATTGATTTATCCAAATTTTAACCAGAATTAAAATTGTAAAGTTCTTGTGGGTTTACAGTTCCCGTGTCTTATCTGCACTATAGTCTAAGATCAATAGCTAGTTTGGTATAGGGTAGAGTGACCAACGTTCCGATTTTCACGCGGCTGTCCTTTTTTTCATCATCTGTCCCGGTGTCCCGACAAATGTTTAACTGGACGCCAAATGTCCGATTTTATCCAAACTTGCAACAGATGGCTGTTTAATTTATTATATTAAATTTTTTCAAGTATTCCACCTCTATTATATGACAGATTATTATTTTTAACCATTTTAAATCATTAATACGGTTCTCAATATGAGAGAACCCAAAGTAAAGCTCAGTTCTTTTTTTTTTCTCAACGTTTTCACAATAATTCACTTGGTCACCACCAGATAGCACCCAAAACCCTGTTTCCGCTTTCTCTTTCTTCAGTTGTTCAATTAAAAGTCGTCCTGCAGTCAGCACTGTCATCTGCGGTTCCACTTAAATAATAATACACGCTTTTAATGAATAATAGTCACCATTGAATAGTGTTATTTGATGATAGAATGAAGTCTCATTAATAATATCAATAAGTTGCCTAATATTGAACTGGAACTGTAAGACTTAGAAGGAACGCGTGCACTTTTTGTTATTCAAGTGTCCTGTTATGTCCTGGTTTTTTTAAGGCAAATTTTGTAAAATGTCCTGTTTTTTAAGTTTACAAATCTGGTCACTCTAGTATAGGGGCACTTTCGGAATTTTCTTTGTTAAAAATTAAACAAGCTATGAAAACCAACAATCCAATATGGCGGGGGAAGGTTCCCCTTAAGGCTCCCGCCAACCTGGCTCTGGAACTGCGTTGCCGAGTTCGAAAAACACGTTTTTCTAC
This sequence comes from Clitarchus hookeri, assembly GCA_002778355.1. Lineage (NCBI taxonomy): Eukaryota > Metazoa > Arthropoda > Insecta > Phasmatodea > Phasmatidae > Clitarchus > Clitarchus hookeri. The sequence goes on along the minus strand of NQII01001932.1, from coordinate 213,047 downwards.
GAAACTATTAAACGTGCGTCCAACGGACTGATCTACGAAAGGTACAAACACTTTATGCGAGGGCTGTTGAAGACTTTCAAAATCGTCGCGTACGTTACAAACACAATTTCAAACGTTCTCCCGAACGGATAAAAGCAGATTTTTTCCAAGCGCTGTATCTCAATATATACGTATAAACACCAGTTGCACACAAAACCATTCAAGGGCCCTGCACTGAACCTTCCCACACAGACTTTCCACCAATGAAATAATAGGGTCACCGCTGAAAGTCCCGTAGGTACTGCGCGCAGTGCGACTAGAACACTTGCGCTTAGCGGGGACGGCGGGCGCACTGTGCGGCATTGTCGCCCTTATCGCTCCTGCGCTTCTCTGAACCGCGAACGCGGGGAACAGCTCGAGGCAGGCGGGAGGGAGCCTTGGCGTAGGACCGTCTCCCTGGACGCGCGGGAACAGCGCGCCAAGGAGGGTAAGTTGCGGATGGTGGGTGAGGTGGTGGGTGGGGTCAACTTCCGTGGCTGACCTTCTTCGGTGCTGACCTGGCGCAGGTGCACCATGTCGCCCTTGTTGCCGACGAGCGCGAGCGGTGTGTCGCAGCACAGCGCCTGCTTGACCCGCCTCACGTAGTTGAAGGTGCGTCGGTCCGTGATGGCGTACACGAGCAGCAGTCCGTCCGCCCAGCTGAGCGTGTCCGCGCTCGGGAGGTCCTCCTCGCTCTGTCAACACACACACACACTCGCTCGCTTTCTTATACACGCCCTTCGTGGTTACTTTCTGAAGCCCTGCTCGAGTTCTACTTCCACGATGTTCCTCCCTCCGCGTCGTACAAACAAACCCGAAAGGCAAGGAGAAATATCACAAGCATTTGATACTTGCCTTAACGTAGAAGTATCTTAGTTTTTGATTTTTAAAAAACTCCTACTTATATTTTACCTACAAATTATAATATATAATTTATGGGAAATTACGCGAGTTGGTTATACCTAGTAAGAAATAGATCCTATGAAAAATATTACTAGACCGAGAGCACCATCGCTTCTACGCGCAAGGCTCTGAACTGGCGTGGGGTGTTCTCGTGGTGCTGCGTCTACCAACGGCACTCTAAGCGGATTACCTTATCATTTTATTGATGAAAAGTCTGTAGCAAAATTCAGTACTGGCTCCTGTCGTAGTTTGGCTCGCCTACGGCTAGTACGTTTTTAAGATACGGCAGTCTGAAAACTCCGTTCTTAATGTATCGGAGAGCTCCAAAATAATATTTACAGCATGCGTGGTGACTTTAAAGTACGGTTCCTTCCTCGTCTGGGGTTATGATGTCTTTTCGTAGTCCATACCGGAGGGCACGTTTAATGGTTTCGTCAGAAAACCAAGATTTCAAACACTCTGCAAAGCAGTTCAAGCGACAGGCGGACGGAACATTTAATATTACGTGTACTTACAAACAACTCTGTGTATTAGTATGTTGTGGTTCTGAACAGGTCACGTGCGTGTTGATGTCAATGACGTTACAGACATCGTTGTATTTTATATCCAAGTAAAAGTTTGGAGGTAATGAACAATCGGAGCACGGCAATAAATGTTGTTGGCCGGAAAGTGGTATTTTTGCGTGGACAAGATTATAATTTTTACTTGTGAATTTAACGTTCTATGACAAGATTCTCCACCAGAATATTTGTCTTAAAAAATGGCGTCACGAATGTGGATAGGGTTGTGTGAGGTTCCTGCACGTAGTTATAAATAGTGTGAGAAGAGAGCAGGTGAATCATGAGACTTTATTTGCAGGAATAGATTATTACGACCTGAATTATCAATAGTAACAGAAGGCTTGTGTTGTGTGTGCACTCTGCGATTGCTGAATAAATCTTGATGCGCAATTTTTCAGTAGCGACCCCATGCAAACCGCATTTGTTCATAGCTTAAGATATGAGGAAGATGATGTTCGTCTTCTACCCCGTGTCCCGAACATCGACTTGCGATTTGCATACAGAACTGAAATAGGGGACTTTTATAATATCTTTAATTGTCATCCGTGACTATGTAATCCTCTCGTGGAATAAATAAAACTTACACGCCGGTAAAAATTCGCGGAATAATTGAGTGTCAGGTTAGACNATGTAATCCTCTCGTGGAATAAATAAAACTTACACGCCGGTAAAAATTCGCGGAATAATTGAGTGTCAGGTTAGACATCAAATATACATTTGCGTTACTTTCGCAATGCTACATTTTGTTCGATACTCCCTCAAACAGTTCAATACATCCACAAAAATAAAATGATCAAAAATATGCAACCCGTTTCCGGGTAAAAGTGGCTTCTCNTCAAACAGTTCAATACATCCACAAAAATAAAATGATCAAAAATATGCAACCCGTTTCCGGGTAAAAGTGGCTTCTCTTTTGGCAACGGCAGTAAATAAGGTGCATAACATACCTGCAATAGTCTATTAGCGGTTTCTTCGCACTTTTTGAATNTTTTGGCAACGGCAGTAAATAAGGTGCATAACATACCTGCAATAGTCTATTAGCGGTTTCTTCGCACTTTTTGAATCAAACCTTTGAGAAATCACTCCATGTTTGATGTGTTTGGTTATTTACTTAATATGTCGTATATCTTAAAAAAGTTTTAAACTTGTGTTAGCATAAAAATACCTTATTTTTTGGTTAAGTTGGACTTTTACTTATATATTATATACATAATTTATAATATTTCATTTATAATTAATATGAACAACAAAAGTGAGAAAATAGGTGTTGATAACGCCTAGAAATAAATAGTTCTAATGCAAAATATTATTACACAGAGTGCGCACGAATGCGATGCGCTGTCTTTTGGGTGTAGTTTTCTGAACTCGGATAAGCTCTGTTTGCATGAGGCGGAGGAATATCCTGCAGTATAACTTCAGCAAGGCCTCAGAAAAGTGAGAATTAACCGTGAATGGACTATACTCGAGCTCTCACAGGACGGTGAGTTATGATCCACAGNGGCCTCAGAAAAGTGAGAATTAACCGTGAATGGACTATACTCGAGCTCTCACAGGACGGTGAGTTATGATCCACAGTCTACTGAACTCGCCAGCTCTTCCGGTCCCTAGCAGTACACTACGAAGGCGGTCGTTCGTTAAAGGCGATTGCGACACAAGATAGAACGGATGCAATAAAAGGCTGCAGTAATCTGTATTTCNTGGCGGTCGTTCGTTAAAGGCGATTGCGACACAAGATAGAACGGATGCAATAAAAGGCTGCAGTAATCTGTATTTCAAATTGTACAGACGTCCTTTTATTTTCTAAATATACGAGTAGCTGTGAGGAAGGTCTATATTTGCTCTGACCCAAAGTAATCGTTTAGACAAGTTCCTCAGAATTGCTCAATATCAGTTTTGACGTGGAATGAATTTGTCGCGGGTTTTAAAAGTCGCCGTTCTTAGTATACCAGAGGCCATTTGGGTGCTACTGCCGTGATGACCCACAAATTCTCCGAAAAGGCTTTTTGTCACAAAAAACGGGCTATTGCGAACGCGCCACAGATATAGAGCCACGTGTGTTTGGTGAGCAATATGATTTGTGTTGAGGGACGTCCCAGGAATAGAAGGAGATTTATATTTACCTTTGGGCAGGTGTCCAGGATTTCGAAAAGCACCGGCTCGCCGTCCACCAACACTTCGTGCTTGTAGCGGTTCTCTGTAAACAAAGCCGTCATCATCACCACACATTCCCAGCTCTTCTCTACGTGGCATTGTGATCAGGCGCCAGCTATCGCGCCAGGCAATAAACACTCTCTAAGAGCCTGGAATTCTGTTGCGTTTGGCAGATGTGCGATTGGCGACTGGTTTCAACAAATCACCACTCCGCCCACTCAAACATGCACACACGTGCGCACAAGTCGCCGCCAGAAACNGGCGACTGGTTTCAACAAATCACCACTCCGCCCACTCAAACATGCACACACGTGCGCACAAGTCGCCGCCAGAAACAACTTCTGTTGTATTTAGGGGCACCAAATTTTCGCGAAAAGAACTTCACGTACAACACATGAATGGCGGGAGCAATCCTGGACGCGGGACATGAGGGGATGTGGGATAGGCCAGTTTTAGGGGGGACCTGGGTGGTATATACAGGGTGATTCTAAAATCATGGGACAAACATTGAGGAGTGGTAGAGCTCACTAAAACAAACAATTATTGTATAGGAATATATGGGCGGAAGTGACGCGTTGAGGCACAAACACAAAAATAACACATGAAATGCAACACATTGCTTATTTACGACGTCGCCGCTAAATGCCTTTTTACAGCAATGCTTATAATAATTGCTCAAAATTTCTACCACCGACAGCAATGCAAGCTTGGTAGCGTCGGTGGAGTGATTGGCGAACAGATTCAAATACGCCGGGTATCTCACGCACGCCACCATTGTCAGCCAATCACGCCATATGTAGAGGTCGCCAAGCATGCGTGACTGTTGGTGGATGCATTTCCAGCAACTGTTTTAACATTTTCTGTACGGAATCACTCGTTAAGTATGCTGCTAATGAACATTTTATGTTTCCGTTAATGTGTTATGTTTTTGTGTTTGTGCCTCAACGCGTCACTTCCGCCCATATATTCCTATACAATGATTGTTTGTTTTAGTGAGCTCTACCACCCCTCAATGTTTGTCCCATGGTTTTAGAATCATCCTGTAGTCTTCAAGATGCCAGCAGCCTGCAACGTTTTTCTCTTTTCTTTTCCTTCTGAGAAGCGCGGGAGCTATAAGGACTACAAGGGCGCCATCGCCGCTACGCGCAGGACTCTGAACTGGCGCACAGTGTTCTCGTGCGGCGTGCGCCTGTGGAACTTTCAGCGGTGACCCTCCTATCATTTTACTAATGAAAAGTCTGTAGCAAAGTTCAAAACAGGCTCCTATCGTAGTTTGACTCGCGTCCACATGTTTCAAGATACGGCAGTCTGAAAAAAGCAGTTTTTAACTACTGTGTCGGAGGCTCTAAAATACTATTTATAGCACGCACGGTAACTTTAAATCACCAGCCCGTCCTCGTCTGTGGTACGAGTCTTTTCGTAGGTAAACGCACTGAGGGCACGATTACTAGTTTCGTCAGAAAACCAGGATTTCAAACACTTCGCAAAGCTGTTCAAGTGCCAGGCGGGCGGAAACTTTAACTCTTAGTAAGGTGCGTGTGTAACGTGCAAACCTCGGTTGCGTAATTCAATACTGGTACTGTTAAGCAAATCAAATTGCTTTCAGGGACGTTTCCACCATTCACGAACAGTATGCTAGATTTAAATACTCTACGTACATAACTGCAGCTTTTTTTTTTAGGTTACTGACTACGTACCTTCACAAAAACTCTTTGTGGTATTTCAAAGAACCAATCATGTCACTCCTGTAGCATGGGCTGTTCACGGTTAAGTGAGCATTTTTTGAGGCACTAGTTACTTTTTCCTTTCGGCCATTTTGTTATTCTTCCACCCACCAACTATTTAAAGTAAATATTGACATGCAAGTAATAAACACAGTGTGTATATTTCACAGCACTCAGAAGTTAAAGTCTGAAGCTAAAATTAAAATATATTTATTGACTATTGTTCCAAACGAGAGTGCTTTCAAAAGTGCTCACTTTACCGTGAATAGCATATATACGTCTGTGATTCGCAGGCGGGCGCCTAACACGCGCAGCAGTTGAAACCATCAAATCGTGAAAGTGGATGTCATCTAAACTGTTTTGAAATACAACTACTAGACAGGGACTTTTATTTCGATAAGATCGGGTGCGCCTAATTATATTGCATGCTCTATAAAGCACAGAGCAAAATTTTGAGTGTAGTGGATTGGAGTGATTTTGGGCGGCTCTTAACATCGAGGTCTTGAGAGCAGATGAGGGTGAAGTGAGGTGAGTATGGAGCAGTGCCGGAATGTAAAGGTGAGGAAAACGGGAGGTCCCCGAGAAAACCCTCTCACCGACCAGCGGCATCGTCCGGCACGATTCCCATTTGCAGAAATTCGGGAGTGACCCGGCCGGGGATTTAACCCAGTTCGCCTCAGTGGAAGTCGAGCAGGTTAACCGCTCAGCCACCGCGACCCCTGTATCGATGAAAACTCAGGCGTTCCGTATTTCCTAATTGTAGAATAACTTAAGTACTTCATGCTGCTTGGTGCAGTTTAATACACTGAACATTTATAGAAAACAGTGAAAAACACGTAAAATAAAGCAACTATAATAATACACAAGCTTTTCACAGTCTTTAATGGTATAGTTTCCATTAATTATGTTTCACTTACACGGATTCATATTACTGCCAGTACTTAAGATTCCATAAGACAAAAATAACCATAGGCAAAACACATAACACAACACACAGGCTGTAAGGGAATGTTTTGCTGAAAACATGAGGGGTAGCAGAGAACTGTATTTGCGTGATTTCTATTTGCGAGCAATTTTGCAACGCACAGCACGAGCGAAATCGACACAGAAAATAATATATGTATATAACATTTGTAACTTGGCCGGCAGCGCAGACAGCACCACCTATACTTTAAATAAATGTAAAAAAAATATGGCTAAATCGATAGCTCGCCTAGTGACGAAATTGAAAATTAACACACTAGTGCTACCTAGGTGATAAAAAGTAAACAAATGACAAACGAAAAAAAAAAAACAATATATCTAGTGGAGTGCATTCGACTGAATGAGTATGGGTGACGGGGTGGAGGCCTGCCGACTTATTAACCAATGAGAAACATTGGTAGGGTAGGGAAAGGTTATAACAATGTGATTGATTTGAGGAGGACCAGTCGTCTGCTGGACATGGTGCTAAGGAAATCTCCGAAAATGTAATTTTTTTTTTTAAATTTTAACAAAAATTTTAAATAAGCTTTTATAATTTTTAAACCAATTTTTTATAACATTTAAATTATTTTTTTTTAGAAACTGTAGCGATTTTTTTTAATTGTTGGGGATTTTTTGGAATTTTTTTGGATTCAAGTTTAAACAAGGTCATGGGGTCAAGGTAAAAGGTCAAGTCAAGGTCACTTGGATTCAATATGGTGGTTGGGTTACGTCATAATATGGCAGCCGAAAGATCGGAATGACAGAGCATGATACCGGCTTCGGCTCCGAGCATCGTTATGTCCAAACATTCAAAATTTTATACTTTAAATTTTTTAATTTCTGGTTGAGGGTCTTGGGTCAAGGGTCTTGAGTCAAGGGTTTTGAGTGAAGCATTTTGAATCTTGGGTCTTGAGTCAAGTGTCAAGGGTTTTTTGGGAATTTGTTGAAAAAATATATTTGGAAATTTTTCGGGATTTTTATATATTTTTTTTAAATTTTTTTCAATATTTTTATTAATTGTTTGGATTGTTTCAAATTGTTTGGGTCCAAGGTCATTTAAGGTCACGGGCACTATGTCAAGGTCATCGACATCTAACATGGTGGACAAGATAGCTGACAGAACCAAGATGGCTGATGGTCAGGTCCGACTCCGGACCGTGTGTATCGATTTGGCATATCCTATGCCTATAAAACCAATATGGCCGCCACTGCTCTGCCCTCGAAAACAATCCCCCCAAATCTTTCAGATGGATCGAAAAGTGCCTTTCGGGGGATCGTTCTTGCAATTGGGGGGATCGGTGCTTTTTCGAGTTAAAATGGAAAATTTTGAGGGAAAAAAGGAAAATCTTGAGTGGGAAAAAGGCTGCCGGGGGACCGGAACGACAGAGCATGAACAGCTACGAGCTCCGGTCCAGGGTTCCGTTGTGCCCAACTCGGCTATATAATTCTACTCACGCTTAAATGTTGATTTAAAACAGATTCTTGTTAGTGTTACAAAAATATGCATCCTTTTTTTTGTATGCAATGTATACCGTACTTTTCTGAAAATGTCGGTAGTGTGTGTATAGGTGAGCAGGGTGGAGTGGACAGTGCGGGTAACGTTGTCATCAGCTGTTACTCCGCTGGAGGGTGCTGCAGTCTGGTGGCGAGGATTTGAGACAGTTTAGAGCGAAGGCATTACTGTTCTGAATGCTTCTGAGCTAGTTATCGTAAAAATTACAAGTAAGTGATCAATACTGTTGATTTTATCTCAGCATGTAGTAGGTTTATAGCTATTTGCTGCAATGCCACTAAAGTATTATGCATTAGGCTTTAGAAGCACGTGTCACAAAATTTAGTAGATGACTTAACTTCTACTCTAGACAAGCTTGTGTAGTGGCGTCCAATAGGGGAAATTGGCCAGCCACCTAGATTGAACTACATGTTGAAACATTTCGCCACCTGAGAGTGCAATGGTTGCAGATAGCGAAAGGAGATGAAATACTATTCGACATGACAAGTAACACTACGTTTTTGCATAAATAATTGCACGAGTTTAATTTGCGAGGCGGCCATTTTTTGTAAGGTTTTTTTTATACGTACCATTTAAAGTTCAAACAGTTGTAACTTTATAACGGTTGAAATTTGGGCGCATGTTTATATAATCATTCTTGCTCGAAATATTCTATCCTACTAAAGTATTAACTGTTTATTCTCTTCAAACATTTTGTATAGTTTTATCCGCACGTTTATTTGTTTACTCTTCGGCCCGCTTCTCCACTCGAGTGGATGACAAAAAAATAAAAAAAATAAACAAGAACAAAACGGAATGTCACTAACAAATATTTTAAGAAATACAAGTAATACGAGCGAGCAACAAAGTAGGCCTCACCTGCTTGGTGGTCGTACTCTCCAATGTACCTCCTGGTGAGGAAGCGAACTGTCAGAGCTGAAACAAAGGGAACAAAGAACAGCAGTGAGTGCCGGTGTGTCTGCTTCAATCCAGCCACACACCCGTAAACAACCTCCTAACCGCAGACACGAAACAGTCGCCCTAGTTCCAACATTTGCTTGTGCTCTGGAAACAAGAGCCGCGCTTACATCCAACACAGTATTTGTCTTGGTTCGCTGAGCCTTCCTCCGAGAAAGAGGTTGGCGATGGTAGGGCGCAACCTTCAAACCACGAGGTTACAGGTTCTAATCCCGACGAATTAGCCCC
>NQII01001932.1:192609-204017 GCA_002778355.1 Clitarchus hookeri | reverse complement strand
CCAACCCTCCAGGTCCGTCGTGTTTAATGTTTCTACATAAAACGAGGGGAAGCGGTGGCCAACTAAGCCGAAAGGATAAAAAATCAAGACAAGAAAAAATAACATAAGTTTTTTTCTATTCTCGTTCAGGCCTTTACAAGATTTTAACAAAGGTCGTTCCCGTACTAACATTTACTTCATAGCCGTGCTAGTTTGGTATCCATCGCCCACGATAAAAATTTTATTACGTTTTACTAATAATTTTTTGGAAACTTGTTGCACAATTTTTTTTTCTTGTAACACTACAAGTGAAATATTGTAGTTTTACAATATACACCATTGCATGGAACGTGCAAAATCGTTTCTGTATTTCGCATGTTTATAACGCATTAACACACTTGGCGTGCACAGTACTGCTTGTTACAATTCAACATTAGTTTCACACACTGCACAGAAAAAGTAAATTACAACACTTAACTAGTCTCCCTCCGACAGCGCAGCCATATTGTGTTTGCAAGCCAGTATCTTGCACGACTTCAACCTGGGAGCAAGTTTGGAAAAAGTTTCGCAAGGTTGCTCAGGTGTGCCAAAGTAATTTATATATATTTAGCATACTTTATAATTATCAATAAATATAAGATTAAGTGCTTCGTGTCATCCCCGTGACTTCAATATTTTACTTAAAATCTAACCGCGTATTTTTAATTAAATTTTTTAAATACGTTTGATGTAAGTTGTGTTAAAAAATTAACAAAAGTTATTTTCCCACTGACAAGGTATTATCATCAGTTAAAGTAAAATATTTTCTCAGGCATAGCAAAATAAAATTATAAACAAGAATACAGGTAAATGTGGTCCATATATCACATATAATAAAATACATTTAAATAACGTTTTTGATAATAAATAAACCCGTTTCGCATCTGAATATAATTTAAACGTAAACTCTTACTAGCGTGTCTGCAGACACTCCTCTTTAAATGCGTATCATTTTAAAATAAAATAAATGTTTAAAGTTGAATATACTTTCCTGCGATGTAAGTATCAATTTTAAAAAATTGCGTATGTGCACTTTTGTTATTATCTAAAGATATTTTCGCGTTAAAAGCTGAGCTTTACTTCTTTAAGAGATCAAAGTAGCAGACACAGAAAATTCGCAATAAAACGTTGATAAAATTATAAACACTTCAAAATCTAAATGCATTTCTTTCTTTCCCCGTAGCGTTTAAGTTAAGGGTGTAATTTGCACTTCAAACACTCGCACTTTTGCGAAATGTCTGAAGGGGCCCAAGTATTCGGAGAACGGTAGAGTCTAGACTGAACTAGGGTATTTTTCCACTTTCTATTACATTGTAAAAAAAAAAATATATTTTTTTGTACTTCTACAAGATAAATTCTAGGAAACCAGTTGCCAAGAAAATCGTTTGCAGAACTACGACAAGTTTACTTGCAAAATCTACAAAACATTTATTTGTAATATTACAAATTGCACCCTTGCATTTCAACTTACGTCATTAAAAAGTGGAAATAAAATTATACTGTTCGTCCTGGAAAACAAATGCAATGATTAAATAAGAGATAAATATAAATTTCAAATAATTCAAGGAAGAACAGGAATTACTCCTTGTCGGAACAGAGATTCGATCCCATGCTCCCCACGATACATCCTCGCACATCTAACCACATCACCAACTTGACTTCGGAAATCTAAAGTTTTTTTACAATGAATACAATACTGACTAAACAAGAACAACATACGATTTTTTTTGGAAAAATTTATATTGTGGCTGGGCGTTCACAGGGAAGAAAGTCGCCTGCACTCAAGCGCAGATGAGCGAGTGACTTATGGCAGCGGAGTTATCGACGTTCAGTGGGAATCACAAATAAATCAGTGAAATTCAGCGATCATATCAATTAGTTATCAGGAATTGATTTTTAGTCGCTCGATTTTCACTTATTTGGCTCAATTCTCACTGTTTCAGATTTAAGAGTGACGACGAGGGAACGGCCAGAAAAACGGCCGGCAGCTGGACGTCGTCGAACGATCTGGACCACATGAGGGCCTTTCACGGCTGGCGTAACCACGAAGCTGTGGTTTCAGTTTTACTTCTGTCTCTCTCTCTCTCTCTCTCTCTCTCTCTCTCTGCTAGCACTTGCCCCGCGCCCGCGTCGTTTGGTCACAGCTGACTAATCGCGGCTCTCAGCGGTATGTGGTGCGGTGTGTGTGGTTCCTACCCCGTCTGTCAAGAAGAAGCCCCACTCCGCGCCGACTGACGGCCCCGGGAAGACGTCCAAGACACACGCCCACTGCCCCTCCCTCGCACCAACCTCCAGCTCCTTTCCGCCTTGCCTAGGGGGTCTAGAAGATACGCCGCCGCCCGCATCCTCCCTTTACCCGACGCCGCGTCACTTCCGAACCCCGCCTTACACCCTCCGCAATCGCTCAAGGTCACCTGACGCGTGCCCGCCAGGAAAAGACGATCACGTACTGTTCGTGAGTGGCGGTAAGACCGCTTGGGGCTTTCTATTAAGGTGCCCGCCTGCCTGGAGCTATTTTCCGCATTTGAAGCCGAGAAGCGCAAGAGCTATAAGGGCTACACTGGCACGCGCTACAAGTGCGCCATCGCCGCTACGCGCATGGCTCTGGACTGGCGAGCAGTGTCCTCGTCGCGCTGAGTGCACCTATGGGACTTAAGCGGTGACCCTATAATTGTATTGGTGGAAAGTCTGTAGCGAGTTTCAGTGCATGTCCCTATAGTACTTTTGTGTGTATACAACGCGTATATTTTGTGATGTAGCGTTTTGAAAAACCCGTTTTAAAAACATTTTGGAGTGCTCTGAAATTGTGTTTTTAATGTGCGTGACGTCTTAAAAGTAATTTACAGGTATAGTCTGAAGTGCGTGTTCTTTTCGTAGATCAGCATATTGGACGCACGTTTTATATTTTTGTAAAAAAAAACCCTGGATTTCAAGCACACTGCAACGCAGTTCATGCACCGGGCAGGCGGGCTGTCTATCGTTAAGGCCCCCGCCTACATGGAGCTTGAACTGCGCTGCAGTGTGTCAGTAATTCACGTTTTTCTGCGAAACCATTAAACGTGCGTCCAATGTGCTGATCAACGAAAAGAACACACAATTCAGACGAGTGCTGTCGAGTGATTTCAAGACGTCACGCATATTTGAAACACCATTTTTGAATACTACAAAATGGCTAGAAACGATCTTTTTTCCTTCGAAACGCGGTGTCTCAATACATACAAAACTACTCAAGGATCTTGCATTGAACCTTCTTAGAGACTTTCCACCAATAAAATGATAGCGTCACCGCTGAAAGTCCCATACACGCAGTGTGATGAGAACACTACAAGTAAGTTCAGAGCCTTTCGCCTAGCGGCGATTGCGTGCTTGATGCGCGTGGCAGTGTCGCCCTTATAGCTCCCGCGTCTCTAGGTCTGAAACGAGGGGAAAAAAAACTCCAGGTATGCGGGAGCCTTAACAGATTTTTCTCATACAAGGCCAGCAAGGCACGGAAGTTACTCTACAAACAGGCAGTATCATACTGCGATAATATATAACAATTACCGATTTTCAGAACAAAGCTAGTGCTCCTTCCCCCCTCGCCCTTCTTGATGACATACTCCCGTGGCGCTTACTCGCGAGGATAAAGGTTGTTCACGGTAAAGTAGGCACTTTTGAAATCAACCAGTGAAGAATGTCACTGCTTTTATCTACATACATTCTAACGGGGACACTGGCTGTGGTGCGCTCAGTAAAGTTGGTAATGACGGAGGGGAAGCAGTTCCACGTCTTAAAGTTGAACTAAAAGTGTTAGGTAAACATCTGTGAATAATGATGAGAATTCGTAAAACATTTACTTTTCTAACAACTTCAAAGTTTCACTAGACGACGCAGGCCCATGGCAATGCTAACCTTACATACGCTGGAAGTGAAGTGAAGAGATTTGGGCGGCTCTTAACAGCGAGGTCTTGAGAGCCGGCGAGGGTGACTGAGGTGAGCGTGGAGCAGCACCGGAATGAAAGGGCGCGGGGAAACGGGAGATCTCCGGGAAAACCCGCCGACCAGCGGCATCGTCCAGCCGGCTGATTGAACCCGGCTCGCCTTGGTGTGAGGCGAGCAGGCTAACCGCCCAACCACCGCGGCCCCACACATGCTGGAAGATTACACAATTTGTATGCAAGTAGACTTTAAGCACGGCTTTCAAAAGCGCTCAGTTTACCGTGATACAGCCTATAGTGATATGTATAAGTGAAAAACAGCACTAGAGAGTGGAGTAAATCCTCCAGAGAGAACCTGTGTTATCAACAGGCCACCCTTGTCCACGAGTTGCTAAGGGTCGTTGTAACGAGAGAATAACGGATTGTGGAGTGGAAAGAAATAGCTAGCAGGGGGGCGGGAGGGGGCGACGTGGATGTTTTCTCTCGTGCCGGGTGGGACAGCACTGGCGCGCCGTCAAGAATGTGCCGTTCTCGACAAACGGGCGCAGAGTGGCCTCTTGTTTCCGAGCTGCTGGTGGACAAAGCTATACATAGCTTCTGCCAACCCGCCCCAAGGACAATAAGGCTCCTCCCGAAATAACTGACCTCTGCCCCCCCCCTCCTGCGGGCGTAGGAGGGGCCATGATGGTGTAGGCGAACCGGGTTCGATTCCCGGCGGGNTTCGCATGTGGGAATCGTGCCGGACGATGCTGCTGGTCGGCGGGTTTTCTCGGGGATGCACCAGATAGGCGGGAGCCTTAAGAAATAATTGAATATAAAACTACGTACGAAAATTACGACATGCAAAGAAACGATTCACTCTTAAACTCTAGCGCAACAGACTAGCATAACATAGACTAAATATGAGGTAGACCTATCTCGCTGGCTGCGCACAACCAAATCTCCGTGTCCCGACATTGAACTGCTTTTCAGCCAACACGACTTGCAAAAACGGCGTGGATTGAATTTGAGGTTAGAATACTGTTTAGTAAACAAGTGCTTTGATACATTTTTTATACTTCCTCTAACCTACACGGTCGAATCACATTGTTATGACCACCAGCTAGAAGTGCCATCTGCAGCGCGTAGCCCATGACGTATGGCCCGTGACGTGGGCTGCTGAAGTGGGTATATAATGCGGCCGACAGACTGGTGTGGAAGGCACTCTTGATCAAATTGGTTAAGAATAAATCCTCGGCGATTACGTCCACCCGTACATGACGATTGTCTTTCCTCGGGAGGATGGGATCTTCCAGCACAATAATGCGCCTTGCCACACGGCTAGAAGTATCCGCTCGTGGCTGGAAGAGCACGATCAAGACTTCAAAGTTCTTCTCTGGCCCCCAAACAGCCACTATCTCAATCCGATTGAACATTTGTGGGACCACCTCGATCATCGTGTTCGCCGTATGTCTCCTCCACCACGCACCCTTCAACAGTTGTGGGACACACTGCAGACAGCATGGCTCCAGACACCCTCGGAGACCTATCAGCACCTGATTGAGTCACTGCCAGCTCGTCTAGCTTCTGTCCGTGCTGCGAAGGGCGGTTACTATGGATACTAGCGGGTGGTCATAATGTTGTGATTCTACTGTGTATTTGTAATGCGGTTAGATTAAATTCAAAGTAGTGAAAAAAATTTATTCATATAATTGCCTTTTGAAAACTAAGATATAAGCAAACACGTTCTTCACTGTTGACCATGTGACTTTGACAGTCTTGTTGATTTGGTGTAGGTCAGTGTTGGGTGCATGCTCAGAAGACGAATACGCGGGCTACCTCGTCTTCAGTTTATGTAGCAGAACGTCCGAAATTATACATGCCAAGGTTCAGGTGTTCCAAATTTGTTATAGATAGACATTTTGTACTCTTATTACAAGTAGTTATTTTTTAACTATAAGCAAAACTCCAATACACGGAAAAATAGTAGTTAAAATTAATTTATAAAAACTCTGAACATCATACTGCAGTATTATGTAGGGCTTAGAAATTAAAACTGCAAGTAAATTTTTAGATGAAGCAAGTTACACAAAGTTCTTGCGAAATTTGAGGTGACTCTTTATTCCTTAAGAATATTTCAGGGATTGTTTTATGGACAATACTTCGGGAATCACAAAAATTGAAAACTTTCAAATTTGTTTTTTTAAATCACTTTTTCGCCACGAGAAGTTTTTCAGAAGACGAATTGAAATTTTCGGCACGACAGGGCAAAAATAATACTTTCCCAAGCTTTTCCAAAATGGAAGAATTTTAATGACGTATTTGGTAAACGACAAGAAGAAATGAGTGACTGTCTTGTGTGGATACCCAACTCTAGTCCTGAAGTGACTAGCCCTAAATACAGTAACCCTAAATACAGTAGACTTGAAGACAGTCGCTGTAAAGGCAGTAGCCCTGAAGTCATTTGCCCCATACACTACTACAGATGGGGTAGACAGGATTCTCGTCCTCTGCGCATTCACCCAACATTGACCTACACACCAATACAGCCAATTAAGCCATATGACGTATGATAATCTGGTATTTCTGCACACTTATAATTTTTTTTCTTATTTCCACTGCAAATTTATTGTTTATATTTACTATTTACGTGGCAGTTCTATTGGCAGAATTCTTTATTATTTAGTTACTCAATGTGCTTGTAATGTTGTGCAAATGTTTGTTTATTTTATTGTTTACGTCTTTAATTGCAGTATTAGAGTTGAGTACGACCACAGAATAAAATATTTTCAGAATTGCTAAATTTAGTAAATTTTTTAATTCAGCATTTTAAGATAGCAGCGTTAAACAGATTGCTTAAAGAAATATATTTTAATGTAAACATGGCCATATAGTACAATATGTAATATTGTGCAAGGTAATTTTTGGAAGTGCACAACCAACCCATTGTGCTAAGGCAAATTCAAACTGGGCTGTGTTGAAAAATTATTTCTGGTTTTGGAACTTTTAAGCCGGCAACTTGGATACTGAAGCTTATTGAAAATGTACTGAAAATTGTTATTTATTAAGGATCTGATAATTAAGATCTATTCAGGATGTTATTTTAGGCCGCCGGTGTGCGCGTGGTGCAAGAGAAGAACGCCTTGGTAATCAATTAGCAGAACATGCCTCTCTGAATTGTTGCATGTCCTGTCGGATAGAAATTAAATTGCTACCATGAGCTACTAGAACTTCTTGCTCCAGAAGGATTAGATACAGATAAGTAAAGATTGGAATAAGTTGCAGATGGCAGCAGCTCGATGTAATATGATTCCTGTAATATAGTCCTCAATAATTCTGCATAACCCTTACACTATAGCCTTCCTTGTAAAATTTGTCCACACTTCCTGCAGAAGTAGAGATCTAATGCATCTACCTAAATATATTATAAACCAACTACGCCGAGGCAAGAAAAAGTACTGACTGATTAATGAAGTACAACCAAGTGAGTTTTTTTTTATTGGACATTGAATAGTATTTTTCCCTAGTGTGAAAGGACTACCTTAACCTGCAAATGTCAACTGTAATTATAATTATATTCTGAGTTGAGAGTACAATTAAATTTGAGCTGCTTGTATTCTTATATCTGAACATTGATGGTTTACGTTTCTTCACTAAAATGTCTATCCTAATAATTAAACGCTCCTCAATGATCGATCACACTAAATCTCAATCACTGAGAATTTCAGTTTTAATCAGTTAACACTACCTGACTGATTAAACACTCACTTCAGCGAATTTAACTGATGAATCAGTGAAAAAAACGCCAGTTTTCCTTTACTTATTGATTTAGTGACATTTTCCACGGATTCATCCATCAGTCTTTTTTTTTTCTCACTGTTTTTCCATGATTTGTTTTTTGACTGATCAGTTAAACAGCGCGTAAGAATGGCCGTCAAGCAAAGTTTAAAAATGGCCATTAAAAAACATGTATCAAGTGAAATAACAACGAATAAACTAATAAAACCAATTCAAAATACTTTCTATAATGTGTTTCGTCTTTCAAAACACCATAATACGAGGTAACATGAACATTCAGTCTTTCATTTCGTGTTCATGTAATCATCACAGCGCTCTTTTTGAAGGCTTAAACTGCATTTTGCATATAACGTGGTGAAGAGAATGCACTCATATGTACTGTTCATTTAAACAATCCTAACGGTACCAATTAAACCAAAAACGAAAAGTAAGGGCACACAATTTCAAAAACTACACGCTTTCAAAGAAGAAGTATAAGACATATATTTTCCTCTTTGTTATCAACTCAACTTGGTAGCTCAGATGGAAAGGTAACGATCTAAGAACGAATCGGAAAGGATGTTTGGGTTCAATCTCAGCCATCTTCTGAAACATTTTTCTTATTTTAAGTTACGGTAAATTGCGTAAAAAGTAATAGTTAACTATCGTAAATATGTTTATTTCTCGTAATTATTTGGCTAAATTCAATAAAATCAATATTTAATTCACCGCTGCAGTTGGCCGTCACTTATTCAATCCGTGAAATTTTTCACTGAAACAATCAGTGGTTTTCCGCTGATTCTAAGTGGAGCCATTTTCACTGATTCTAGTAGTTGAATTTCACTGCGAATCGGTGGTTTTCCACTAATTCTAAGTGGAGACATTTTTACTGATTCGAGTAGTTGAATTTCACTGCGAATCAATGGTTTTCCACTGATTCTAAGTGGAGCCATTTTCACTGATTCGAGTAGTTGAATTTCACTGCGAATCAGTGGTTTTCCACTGATTCGAATTTAGGGAGTGAACTGCTTTCTTGGTTGGTAGTTTACTCAGTAGTAGAATGCTTTTTATTCTGATTACAGTGTCGATTATGATTGATCAATTGTTAATGTGTTCATTCTACTACAATTTATTCTTCAATTACTTTCACTCCAATATACAAGTTACTTATATGACAACTTGGTTCGCAAACAACTATTCACTAGTATCACATACCACATGTTGCATTCACTGCAGTGTCTACTAATCGTAGGGCATTTTAAAAACAACTTTCTATCCTACACTCACCACCCACACTCCTAAACAGCTTCATTTCGGTGGAGCCCATTCATGGGGCCTTTCCTTAATTACATCCACGTTATTACATTGTGCAACGTCCTACCCTAACCCATGCCCGGTACACCCGTTTTCTTTTCAGCCACATGGTCGACAGTAATAAAGGAGTTTTTTTTTTTCTTGAATTTTCAAAACACAAGCTTTTTTATATTACAGAAATAAGTTTAATAATTTGAATTTAATCTAATTGCATAACAAATGGGTTAGCGGAGGTATACAAACATCTGAAGTCACATGTTTACATAAACAGTGTTCTAACCTCAAATCCTGTCCACTTGCAACTGACGTTCAAGGTCAAGCCTGTTTTCGTACGTGTTAAAGGGATCAGAAGTGTGGAAATGAAATGTCATATTAAATAACATACATATAATTAAGCATAATACACATACTGTGCATGACCCAATACACGAACATCACCGTTAGTAACAAACCAACTTTACGCGCTTTACCACGTTCTCTCTCTCTCTCTCTCTCTCTCTCTACGATTGGCCCCAAGACTCAAAAATATTTAACTGGTACTAAGTCTACAGGTGTCGTGCGACCTCTACATCAGCGCCTCACTTAGCGAACAACCTTGGCAATCGCGGCCGTTGTATCGCACTCGTATGTATGCGAGAGCGCTAACAAGGATTTAACACCTCAAACATAAGAGCGCCAACTCCTGTTGCCTTCGCCGCAAAAATATACAAATTATGTAATATTCTTTTCGAAATGCATTCATATTTTAAGTTATGCTTTTCGTTTTTTTTCCTTCAGTGAATAAAACGGTTATTTTATTACCGGCTGCATTAATATTAGGGACTGTTAGCAACTGCTGATTGACTGTCACTTCAACACTTCACCAAAAATAAATATTTGGGTAAGAAAAACACTGTCCCGTAGTGCATAAATGCCAATGCAAATTCTAACTTTTAAGTACTCAAAGTAATCTCGTCAGTGAATAAGTAGAAAAGGTTGTTTTGTTTCTAATCATGTTATTAAGTTTAAGTTTAAAATATCGGCGGCTAATGAATTGTGTTTTCATATATATGTATACACTCATACGCAAATACACAATATATATCAAGGTAATATTTGGAGAAATGTTTTTTGAAACTTCACAATGTAACGTCATCAACGTATGGGCACCAGTTAAGTGGCGGAAGGATACATAATGATCATAAGGAAGGAACTATAACAAGGGCTTTTGAAAAAGCTTGGTCGAAGGCGATGCGACGAAAATTTACAGGTTATGTTAGCGGTTGGTTACTAAGTGTACAGCGCGTTACGAGCGCAAATATACTTTCACACGAAATGTTGCTGTAATGTATTTCCTTTGCATAAAAAAAAATATTTACAACCCATTGAACGTGATTCACGTTTCATAAAAAAAAAATCAGAACACCGCAGGGAGAAAAATAATTTACAATGTATCAACCAGGCGACGAGCCTGGGCGCATGGCAGGCGAAAATTGTTCCAGGCGACTGAGATAACAAGCAGCGGGGTAAGACTAATATACAACCCATTCGCGGGCCACAAAAAAAAAAAACAACAAGGGTACGTGGCAGTGGCGCCATGTCCCGCTAATAAAAGACACGGAGGTTAAAGTTAGGGCCGAAAAGATAGCCTGGGCGATAAACAGGCTTCCAAATATTTCCCCCCCGCGAGTTAATTCTGTCCGCGTGCGCGAAGTTGCGTCNGGGGGGGGGGGGGCTCTGTCCCGCGCACAGGAGCATGACGTAAGTGCGTGGGCCCAGGGACGACGGAAATTAAAGAGGGGGAGGGGAGAAGGGGGCATTCCCTCCTCTGCCCCCCTTCGCGAAGAAAATGAGAAATAGCTTTTGTTGAATCAAACGAAGTCTTTTTGGCACAACCAAATTAACTTTTTCCAATACAGGAGCGATGAAATATTTTGTTGTTGAAACCAAATTATTTCGTTTGCCCCCAAAACAAGATTTGGTTGATGCAACGAAATATTTGGTTGGCTCTACGTGCATTACGCACTTTCGATTATTATTATTTAAAAAAAACCAGCTGCTCAGCCAAGATTTTAACCTAGGTCCTTCGCTCCCATGCGCTAGGCCTTTGCAACTCTAGCTAAACTGATTACTGGGTTAACTGGAATGTTTAATTTTTTTTAATGTACGCAGTCAAAATTACTGAACAATGTGCGTCAATAAATATTTAAAGTTTTACACATTCACTTTTTAGTTTACTGTTGAACTTGTTTCATTACCATGTTTATACCTTTATTAAGCGTCAATAAATACAACAACAAAAACTTTACTATCCTCATTGTCACAAAAAAAAATGCAAACAACTCTTGAGCTGTATTTTCGAATGAAGGCAATAAAATGAGTGGCCAAACAAATATATAGAGTTGATTCAAAAAATATTTTGTT
>NQII01001932.1:170660-192446 GCA_002778355.1 Clitarchus hookeri | reverse complement strand
TTAAACAATTGCTCACTTTACCGTGGATAGCCTATAGTAATGTTTATACCGGTATGGCAAGAATTGTTTCGGGGAAAAAATGTGAATAGGAATTTGTGTGTAAATACTGATGTTATTTATTTCGAAACTAAATTTTGGGGAGGATCGCATTTTAAAGCAGCAAGGACGCGAGAGTCTTGTATAGTCCTCGCCTGGCGCTGATCCACCTAGACACAGAGTACGTAACTATACAGAGGTGAAACAACCGCTTACGCCACGAACTCCAGTCGCACACGCAACCAATATGGCGTCTCTGACCGGCGACGTGTTTGTAGATTCACGTGCCTCTGCCCGTCAGCTGCTTGCAGGTGGACAGTAACTATGTTTCGTATCCAGAACGTTACACATAAAGTTAATTAAAGTGGTCTTCACTGTAAAGGTTGTTCCCTGCTTTATGCCAGCTTGCATGCACACTTAGTATTCTTACGCCACACGTAAAATTAACATTGCTAAGGGCTTCATCACTTTATTCATGCGCCCGTCAAGCAAAGCCGTGACATTTTTGAAAATAAAAATTAATATTTTACAAATTTAGTAATTATTAAACTTACATGCCTTAAAAAAAACAGAAAACAAAATAATTTTTTTTTTTTTAATATCGGCTTATGTTTAACTAACACTTTTCAACCAACTTTAAATCGTGGAACTATTTTCCCTTCATCGTTATCAACTTTACTGGGCGCATGCAGTCATAAGTGGCAGTTGGGAGCAGTGGCATTTTTGAAAGGTTGATTTCAAAAGTGTTCAATTAACAGTGAACAGTTCATACTACTGTTTATTATTCTCAGGTTCGGAAGCTCAGTGCTAGTAACTTGGCAAATAAAAATTGTTGCCCTCCAGGTGGCACTGGTGTTGCATGTGTCACGGATTTTCTCCGTTTTGTACATATGCAAATGAGATGATTGCAATTTTCGTAAAATAGATACAAGGGTGTTAATTTCCCTGTTTCGTATTGTGCTATGACTTACGTAAAGAACCAACTTTGTTCTTCTAACTAGAGAAATCTTTAAACAAAATACGTTCACGTATTGTTTAAGGTGGTCGCTGTGGTGTGGAGGTTAGACTACTCGCCAATTTCCGTTGTGGGAATCGTGCCGGACAATTCCGCTGCTCCATACTCACCTCACTTCACCTTCATCGGCTCTCAGGACCTCGATGTTAAGAGCCGCCCAAATCTCTTCACTCAATCACACATATTGTTTAATACTCGGTCATAAAACTGGAATTGGCTGAACGTTTAATTATACAATTAATTTATTTGAATGTGGCGACTGAATTTTCCAGAATAAAATCATAATTAAAAAGGTACAGAAATAAAATAAATTTAATTAAAAAGTATTGTTTATAGTACCTTTGTACTACATGGGGGGGGGGAGGATCGTACGGTCACTCCGGTGGGAGGAGCGTAGGTTGGACGCTTGAGGCGGTGTGGCAGTACTAGGCTATAGTAACCGAGCCCTACCTACTTACCGGTACCCACCTGTTCAGAGGAACTCCGCGTTTCCCTGCCCGTGGGCCTGGCGGTGGCGGTCAGGCATTGGAAAACCCATAAGTGCCATGGAAAATAAGAGGTAGCATGGGATGATCTGTTTGGCCCATCCAGAGGTACCCTCTGGATATACGGATCAGATGAGGTTGGACTCGTGCTGGCAGTGGTTGACTCCACATGCTGGAGAAGGCTCGGAGAGATTCCCCCTCTTGCTGAAGAGCTGGACGTGAACAGGGCATGTTCCGGGGGCGTCCCCGAGATGACGTTAGGGGCGTGGGTAGTGCTACGGCTAACCCACACGCTTGGTAACTGAGTGCTAGGATCTCAGGCCTTGTGGTAGGACATGCTCGGTGCGATCTGTTATATTAGATCGGGGCTATGCTCGGTGCGGCCTGATGAACAGGTCGGAGCTACGGGTTTGGTCAATTTCGGTAAGCGCTGGTCGTGTCTGCGTTGAGAGGGTGTGATCCCTCTTCCCCGCCTACTGGGAGGACGGGGTGCGGGATGGCCGTAATGGCTAAGAGCGCCCCATTAACAAATAAAAGCACAGCTTCGGTTGTGTCTCATTTGTATATATATATATATACAAATATATGTATTAATATTACATGTACGATTATATAATTAATTAAAAAAATTCTTTTTAAAATTGAACAATTTCTAATTTTTAATAAAAAATATTTACTTAACAAATTATGCAGGTTATCGAAGTCCCGCATCATGCATGTAGGTATACTGCTAATTGGAAAAATAATTTTTTAAATAGGATGAAAATTACAGATTTTCCCATGTCTACAAAAAAATATGAGTGTCGTCAGCTCGCTTGGCGGCTGAATCGGCAACTCGCATGGTGTCGAAATCAACTCCCTTTACTTGTTGATAATATAATCCAATATGGAGGGTGCCGACAGCACCACCTATATTTACATATATAAACAATTATCCCCCCCCCCCAATCAATGGTGGCTAAATCACCAGCTCACCTGGTGGGTAAATCGTGAAAATAGCGCCACCTAGGTGTTAAAAATGAAAACAAATGGCAAACGGAAAAAAAAACCAAGATGCTAGCATGTTATGGAATGAGTATAGTGGAGGGGGGGGTGGAGGCCTGCCGACTAACTAGCGAAGGCAAGTAATTGACCGATTAAATAACCAATTAAAGAAATTCGCAATGGTGGTGGTAATGGAGGGACCTTAGGAAATGTAAGTTTTTTAAAATAAATTTTTAATAACCATTTTTTTGAAAAAATTTTCTACGTTTTTGGGTTTTAAGGCATTTAAGGTCAAGTTCTAAAGTGAAGGTAAGGTCATCGACACCTAGCATGGCTGACGAGATGGACATCAGCCGACCTGGCGAGGGTCGGTCGGGTCGGGAGCTTAGTCGAGCCACCTGCCATCGAACCCTGGTCTTCCTACTTGTACACCTTTAAATAACTTTTTCAAATAATTTTTTTATTACTTTTTAAATTTATTATAATTTGGGGGGGGGGTGAGGGGTTTAATTATTTGGTATCAAGGTCATTCAAGGTAATGGATACAGGGTCAAGGTCAAGAACATGGGTCAAGATCAAAGGTAACCTGGATCCAATATGGCGTTCGGGTGAGGTCACAACATGACGGCCGGCCGGCGCCTGGCGCCTGTGCCAGTTTTGTTCAATTTAAAATACATTGTCCCCGAGTTCTCTAAATTATTCTACTATTACGGGTGCTAGTTACGAAAACATTCATTATTTTATATTTGTACGAAATACTGTTCAGCTTTGAAGACTTTACTAACACGTACTATTTCCTCGCATTAAAAAATTTATAGGCAGCATATTTTTTCCACGACGGCATGTCAGAATCACAATTTTCGTACAAATAATAAAAACTCTTACTTTCTGAAATGAGAACTCTCGTTGAAATAAGATACTACGAGTTACTTAAAAAAAATATTTGAAGCTACGCTATGAAATGTTTTCGCAATTTTTAAAAATGGCTTAAAATAAAATGAGCATAATTTTTATTTTTAGCCGCCCATGTGATTTTTTCTAACATAAATTTTGCTAAGCATAGTTTAAAATTAACTAAGACATGACCTTTCAGTCACCGTTGTTAAATTTTCTGTAAATATTTTAGCTTATTTTATTTGCACGCTCCACAAACACTAAAATTTTGATTTTGACATGCCATGACGCAAAAGCTATGCGATCAATTTGTAATGCAAGGAAAAAATATTTGCAAATAATATCTATATGTTGGACTGTATTTCGTGCAGATATAAAATTATACTTTTTTTTTTTTGTGATCAGAGTCCTTAGAGCATGGCAAATAACGAGAGAGCAATCAAGCAGTCGTCGGGAACCCAACCCCGAACCTTGTGCATGGAAAGAATACGTTGCACGACCACGCTAAAGAGGTCACATCATCCTACGGTACGAAAATTAATCGAACCAGTTTTTCTTGTATTTATTTTAACTATCTAAGTTGTGTATGTGTGAAAGTGGCGCTAACTGGCAACACGCCCGCGCGTTCTGGAGCGAATATAACGATGCCAACTGGAATCCAATATTTCTCTTTTTTTTTTTCTAACGTCGGTAAGCTGTTAACTGCTCGCGGCTGCTGATGCTAATTGGACAGAGAAGCGACATGCGCGCCTGTTTGTAGACATAATGTTGCAGCTTCCTGGAGGATCGTCGGGGGTTTCTAATGAGCTTCGAGGATGTGCTAATTTGCTATTGGTTATTAAGTGGTCCGCCTCCTTCGGCGCATGTTCGTTCGCGCGCGAAGAATCACTAAGGCCGGAAGTCGCACGTGTATCACGTGCACGCTCGTCCTTATTAGCCGCAGCGCGCGTCCCAGATGAATCGTCGGTTAGACTCAGCGGCGTCAAAATGGCGCCGCGGTGGTGACGTGGCTAGCTCATCGGGCATCCCTGAGGCAAGATCGAGTTCAACTCCCGGCGAAGTCACTCACTGATTTTTTTTGCCAGTGGGAAGCATGGTGGACGTTCCGCTGGCAAGCGGGTTGTTTAGTGGTATTGCCATTTCCCTCGCCCTTTCATTACGACACCGCCTATCTTAGCATCTCAATTCTGATGTGGCGATGCTTTCCACAACTGGAAAGCACGTCTACAAATTAGTGTTACCTCCGCCCTACGATGCACCGTCCTCCCCCATCCCTCAATTCGACACATTTTATTCAACATCACACTCACTGAAACACCATTCCCACGGGCCCATTCTGCAATGAATTTTGTAGTGATATACACCCACTGCCATTAAAATTGGCGGTAGTGTAATGATTCGACTACTCGCCTCCAACCCAGGCGAACCGGATTCGATTCCCAGCGGGGTCACTCCCGGATTTTCACACGCCGGAATCGTGCCGGACGATGCCGCTGGTCGGCGGGTTTTCTCGGGGTTCTCCCGTTTTCTTCGCCCTTTCTTTCCAGCGCCGCTCCATACTGACCTCACTCTACCTTCATCGGCTCTCAAGACATCGCCGTTAAGAGTCTCCTTAATATTTTCATTAACTCACTCACTCACTCGCTCAAATCACAACTGATACAGGTCTAGGCACTACGAAGACGTAACGGTACTATGGCGCCACCGAATATGTATTATCTTTGATTACGTACTGAATTCCCGTGCGTTCTGGTATGTCAGTGTGCTTCAAAGAAGCTTCCGCGATGAGTGATGACTCTTCCCGACTGCAGTGCCTCTTTCCACATGGAATCCGGGAAGGCGGGCGGGGGGTAGGCAGACTTGGCAAGTGGAAGACAACGGGGAGGCCTTCCGTCGCCGTCGTGGCACACGTCGGCACGTGGATAGGCGCCCACGGCTCGGGGAAGGGGAGAATTAAATTTTCTAANCCCTTCCTGTTCCAACCAACCCACAGTGTCTTGTTCTTCCCGCGCTCCCTAAACCACCACTTGTGAAAACAAACCAAGTGGTTGGGAGGTCCCCTCGTTTTCCCTCGCCGGCCGGGAAGTTGCGGAGGGGCAGGACGGGAGCTGGTGTGTGCTGCGTCATCTCGTCGGACTCCGCGCGACCCTCGCAGAAGATTGCCCGTAAAAATTGAGCAAGGTTGTTATAATTATACGACTGCGCAGTTCGCCAGGATGGGATTGCTAAAGGCTGTCGTGGGGGGGGATTACCGGGAAACGAAGGGATCAAGAGGAAGCGAAGAAAGACTTGCGGCAGTGCGTTCGAACACAGCTAGAGTAGATCTCGCGTTCAGCCGTTTGCGCAGGAGTACTGTGATTCACCCAAAAAAAAAAAATCTTAGCTAAAAGTAATAATGCTCTTGGAATTTTACTCGGATCAAGCTGCTTACGTTTAATGCTAGAATACGGATCTCGGATCTCGTTAACCGCGCATGCGCTGTGAGTCGAACTTCCGGCTACAACCCAGTTCGTCTACACTGTTAGAAATATCTGTAGATTTACGGAAAGTTTTACGGAGATGTAGAGTTAATTTACGGAAAGGCACTCCGTAATGACGAATAACGGAAATGAGCTCCGTAAATATAAAATACGGAAGCTCTTCGTATTCTTACGGTTTCTATTTTGAGACACGAACAATGCAGATGATACATGGAGCGTATAAAATCCCATCTTCACTCATACTACTTTATGTAAAATAGTAGTAAGTGAGTGGCGAACCACTCATGCATGGAGTGGCAATTCGTTGATTCTTATTCAGATTCCGCTACTGAACAAAACCTTCTGTATACACAGTGGAATACGCACATAGTGAAAATAAAACTATTTTTTCGTAATCTCGTGTTATAAACCGCAAATACAGCAAGCGCTCTAACACGACTTGAAACAAAGACCTGCGCGTTCGTCACTTTCATGTAAAATCCATATTTACGAAATACTTCGTGTGAAGGTGAGGTAGGTGAGTAGCTAGAGTAATTGATTTTTAACTTTTCGATTCGTGTTTAAATTCCACTACAGGACCAAATATTTAAACTCTTTTAATTCCTGTCATACACAGTGAAATACATTACGAACATAATTTTTTCTTACCCCTGTTTGTAAAACTGAAATAAAAAAATTCGCAACTACTCTAACATAACTAGAAACTAAGAGAGTACATGAATGATTCCAGATAAATCCCATTGTTACAACAAATGTGTTTGTGAGAGCGTGGTAGTTGAGTGGATAAGTAAGTGGATAGATAGTGTGACGGACTGCCAAAAAAATTTTTTTTAGAGTTCAAATTCTGTCACTGGACAAATGTTATTATTTTTTTTAATAGTCGTGTTTATACACAAGAATTACCCACATGACGGAAGTAAAAGGTTTATTTTTGTTACCCTCTTTTTTAAACAGCAGATTAAAAAAAACTTGAGAGTTTGTGGTCACGTTCCGTGAATTTACGGATATTTGTGTAAAATTTACGGAGAGGGCGTTATTGAAAAAAATGAAGAGACCGTAATTTAACGCAGATGTCTGGATAATTTTTAACAGATATTTTCCGTAATTTTACGAACATTTTTTCTAACAGTGTAGCTGGCCATACATACATATTTACAACAAAACTTTCTTGTAGCGCAACAAAAATAATTTTATAAAAGTACAGAAAAACAATGTACAGTGCAGTAAGCTGGGGGATCAGCCGCTAATTATTACTGGGAAAAAAATATAGTTCGCCGCCATTTCCGTTACACTATTAGAAAAAGTGTCCGTAAAGTTACGGAAAGTACCGGTTACAAATTATCCAGACATCTTCCTGAAATTACGGTCTCTTCCGTTATTTTCAACTAGCGAACCGGCCCGGCTTTGCCCGGGTACAATTGAGTTTTGCAGTGATACACTATTAAATAAATAGGAAAAAGACAATTAATTTACATGAAAACAGAATTATAAAATTACACTACGTTGGCCTAGGTTTTTAACTGATTACGGCAACCCAAAAGGAAGGAAATATTTTGTACCCGATAGCCAAGAAGTAGGGTATTGTTTGTGGAGTGTATCTGTGCAACTATCGTGTAGTTACCACATTTACGCTTTCCAGCGTTGATGTATGAAAATCAAAACGTGAGTTTCATCAAGTATTTAGCTTCAGAAATAAGTGTACCTAGTTACTATTTTTTGCGCTTCGCTGAGGGATCTTAATCGATCACCAAAGTTAAGCAACGTTTCCAGCGGCACTCATTTGGATGGGTGACCGTTTAGTGGCATAACATCTGAGCGCTTCCGGGCTTCGGAGGGCACGTTAAATATTCGGTCCCAGTTGTTATCGATTTATAGCAGTCGTTCAGCCATTTCAGAGGTCCTTGGGCGGCCTGATAAACTCTGACACCAGAGGAAAAAAATATTTCGGTCACGTTCCCAGCCGTTGTATAATTACGTTTTGTTGTTATTCCACAGGAACCGTACAATTTTCCGGGATAAAAAGTATCCTAAGTCCTATTCAAGGACCTAAAGTACCTACATATCAAATTTCATCAAAATCCGTTCAGCCGTTATGCAGCTGAGTGGTAACAAACACACACACACGCACGCACACAGACTTTCACATTTATAATATTAGTAGGACAACGTTATCTCCGTAAATTTTACATAAATCTCCGTGAATTCACGGAACGTGTCCATTTACTTGCAAGTTCGTTTTTTTTTAAATCTGCTCTTTATAAAAAGGGGTAACAAAAAAAGTTTTAATTTGGTTATGTGAGTGTTTCACTGTGTATAACAATGACTATACGAAAGTTTAAACAATTTTGTCCGGTTTGCGGGATTTGAACTAGGAAAAAAAAAACTTCTACAATACCTTATCCACTCACGTACCACGCTTTTGCAAGCAGAAATAGTGTAAATAAGAGACACATGAAGAATGATGTATGTACACACCTCAGTCATGTTACAGTGCTTGCGATTTCCTTGTTTTATTTCAGATTTACAAACAGGGATAAGAAGTAGAGTATTTTTTTTCATAATGTATTTCACAGTGTATAACAGAGAAATTAAACAAAGTTGTAATATTTTGTCCTTTAGTGGGATTGTAACACGAATCAACAAATTAACACTCAATAACTGGAACCATCCACTTAGCACAGGATATCCAGTGGATATCCCAGTTACATCCACAATATCTTAAAGTCATCTAAGTACCGAAGTGAAACTCTTCAGGATATCCGTTGGATATCTAGTAGTAGATATCAGTTCGTACCACTTCCTGGATATCCATTAGATGTTACAAAACCACCAGTGGCTATTATTTATGGTAAGTGTCTAAATCTAAAGATGTATATAGGATATCCACAATATCTATATCCTTGTGTGGATATTGGGCGGACATTTGGATATATTTTTGCAGTCTTTTGGAGGTAATCGCTATTCCTGGATATCCCTGGATATCCAGAACGTCCGTGGGGACATCCATTAGATATACTTTTTTATGTCTGTGTGCTATATCGGCACCCACCTACCACACCTTTACACGAAGTACCGTATTTCGTAAATATGGATTAAACACGAAAGTGACGAACGCCCTTCTCTTAGTTTCAAGTCGTGTTAGAGCGCTGGCTACTTTGCTTTATTTGCGGTTTATGAAACGAGATAACGAATAAACAGTTTTATTTTCGTTGTGGGCGTATTTCACTGTGTATAAAGAAGGTTTTGTTCTGTACCGAAATTTGAAAAAGAATCGAAGAACTGTCACTCCACGAGTGGTTCGCCACTCACCTACTACTATTTTACACGAAGTAGTATTCTGAAGATGGGAATTTATACGCTTCAGGTATCATCGGCATTGTTCTTGTCTCAAAGTCGAAGCCGTAAGAATACGAAGAGCTTCCTTGAATTATATTTACGAAGCTCATTTCCGTTATTTGTCATTATGGAGTGCCTTTCCGTAAACAACTCTACATCTCCGTAAAAGTTTCCGTAAATTTACAGAAATTTCTAAGAGTGTATAAACAACAAATATGACTGTAGGTTGCTGTAAAAACTGCACTACACTCTGATTTCCACGAAAATTAGCCCATCTAGCTTTTAAAGAGCTCCGGACATAAGCGCAGTTACTTTGCACATAAGCAACGGTTACTTTGCACTCACCACAAAATTCCACAGGCGCATTCACCACAAGATTCCGAGACTAAAATTCCAACCTAGCTCAAGTAGTCAATTACGTACGGAATTGTATAGAAAATTAGATACAGTACGAACCCAGCTTTAGAGTGGCAACTATAGTAACGGTTGGCTATTCTCAATTTCGTCACCTTGAAACAAGAACTTATTTGCAGCACTTTTTTTTTTTATATAATTTACGTATAATTAAGGCACTTATAATTTTTGAACCTGAAATTGGGAATTTGAGGAGGGTCGTTAAATAACTACGAACTTGGACGCCAGAACAACAAAGAAACGACGGCATACAAAGTGTTTAACCACTAATTTATTGTGTGGTAATGAGACCTAAAATCATTTTGCTTAACTGAAGGTGGGTCGAACAACATTTAGGTAATCTGTTGTGTAAAAACACTGACATATGGAGCCCTGGTGAAAATGGTAATGTAACTAACGAGTCCGGACAACTTACCCCTGTGCCCACGTTCATAACACCTCACATCCTTTACCGTGTCATTCTGTGGTGCGTCTTTGCGATTCGTGTATCGAAAATGATAATCGCCACCAACAATAGCTACTGTACGTAAAACTTTAGCCCTCAGTTGTACAGATGGCAGGCAAACAACCGCGCCCTTTTAAAGTTTGCAACTGTTTTCCCTAAAACCTTTCTTCTTATTAGCGTATTATGCCAACGAAGTCATTACTCGCTAGTTCACGCATACTATAACTGCATAGTTTTGTACGATAATAACATGACATCCCAATTTTCTTAATAAAGGATTATGTTACCTATTAAAATTTAAAATATTCCATATCTATATCACAATGGTGATAAGTACATAGAGACGAAANGGGGCGGGGGGGTGTGGAGATTTTGGCAGCTCTTAACGAGGTCTTGAGAATCGATGAGGGTGAAAGTAGAGTTGAGAATGGAGCAGCAACGGAATGCAAGGGTAGGGGGAAACGGGAGGAGATCCCCGAGAAAACCCGCCGACTAGCGGCATTGTCCGGCACGATTCCCACATCCGGGGGTTACCCCGCAGGGAATCGAGCCCGGTTCGCCTAAGGGAGGAGGCGAGCAGTCTAACCACTACACCATGCCCCCCCTCCCCGGCCTAGACGTGGAGTGCCAGCAGTACAGCGCGTGCCATTAGTCACTTCCTTTGCAAAGTCCTATATATAAGACGCGGGGACTGAAAGGGTTAACTAGCAGGCCTATTATGACCCACGAANTTTTATTTATTTTAATCTCTTGTGTGGCGTAGATGTGTTGTCTTGGGTATGCATTAGGGTTAGCTTTTTTTTTTTTTTTTTTTTTTTTTAGCGATTATGAGTACTCCTTGCGTCGATCGCTACCTTTCGCTTCAAAGCAAACACTTTGCGCCAACACACACTTTGCGACGACAGTTGGCAATACTTGCATTGAAAAATATCTCTCTTGTGAATAAAATCGAGGCAATTTTCTGTCTTCAACGTTTACCAAAAGCCATTATTGACGTCACTGAAAGGAACACGTGCGCACAAAGAAGAAAATAAGTATAAAAATACACGCATTACAAACATCGAGCAAAATATTGAAACGTTGTCATCTAGCATGAAGTTGTGAGCTGTGATATTTCGTATGTTTCGTATGCTCTTACGTGCGTTTTTCTTGTGTGCCTTCTGATAATCACAGCTCATAAACGCTAACATTCCTAGTATGTTCACAAACTTCCACGTACATATCAGGAGTTGATAGAATAGATGTGGTGTTTGGAGACTTTTGGAAACGCGAATTTCACTCAAATAATGGAACCTAACGAACATAATATTCTTTCTTTAAAGTGTTAATTCATAATAAATACGCCATACAATGTAACATATTCAATTTAGTTCATTGTAAATTGTAAACTCGTAATACACAATGAATAAAACTGTAATTACGTTAATTGTATTTTTAACTCGTACGCAGTACATAATTTAAAAAAATGCCGTAGGCTTATGTGGATGTAAATGCATGATATTTAAATATGTTCGTAATTTGTGTGCACGGCGAGAAGAAATTTAAAAGAACAAATTAGTTTAAACGCTGAGAAACGACTATTAGTTATCAATCATACCAGATTAGAACCCACGAACATCCTAACCTTAGTGAGTAAGCATCCACCCTGTCCACTACGCTACAGGGCACTTAGAAACTATAAGACTCGCAATAGTTAAAGCACCTTCCACACAGCTATGCGATATGGCGGCTTGAAAATATACGTACTCATTTTGAAAACATATATCAGTTTCTTTTGTAACATTAAACTACTTTGGAAATGGAAATGAATACTGTAACATGTGGAATATACTGTTTCTAAGCTCCATTGTTTAACTAAAACAGTTTTTGTTCACGAGGTTACGACCTCTCATGAAAAATGTCCACCATTTTCTCTTGCTGCGCGAGACGCTAAGTGGTTTTGCGCGGTGTATGTCTCCCGCATTAAGTTTGCGCTCGCAAGCTGAGCGTTCGTAATCAGAACTTACGTAAAGTACGGTTTTGCGTCGAGGTTGAACGCAAAACTACTTTGCGTTCCCTAGCGTCGCGCTCAAAATTACCCGTAGGAAACAAACGTAGGTATAATTTGGTTAAACTACTATCGGTAACAAAATGGTGATAAATGGTTTACAATGTTGTTCCCGTTCTCTAATTAGTAGATACCCTATCATTTCCCGTAAGAATTCAGTACCGAGCTAATACGGATATCTAATATGTAAATACTCAAAGTAAACTTTATAGTCTACACAATTTCTTCTTACGAATCGTATGAAGTTCGTTTTGCAAAATCGTTACACTACACCTTAAAATTACAATGTTGTAAATGTGCCGAATTTAGTAATAATGTATATTCTGATTAAGTGAGATGTTAAATACATCTCACAGGATGACAGGAATTTAATACAGAATAAATAAAGTCAAATACTGCAATAAACATTTAAATCTAGCCAAGCTTAGTGCAGCCAATTGAAGGGTTCGCTGTAAAGTTAATTTAAGTTACAAATGGTTCTGCAGTATAACTAAACTTGGTCTCGCGATATTATTTAACGTCTACCTTTTCTTGTAGTGAACTGCTAAACCCATCCATAAATAATCATAGTGCCACTACCAGGCGCCCCTGTAAGCACACACACACACACACACGCATACATAAAGCTGTAAGTAGGCTGCCTCCTACACCAGTCACAAGTACGGAGACAGCACGTTACTCTGCGAGCGACTTGGTTTGTTGCAAGCAGAATAAACGCATGCAGACTGCACATACTAACACAGGTATTTCACGAAGGTTTGCAACGCCACCTTCGCTTGACATCCGCAGAAATACCTGTTAATTGTCACACTGTCATTAATACAGTCTTGTGCGAATTAAAAATAAGCAATAAAAACACAAATTAACACGCAAAACGGCCCAAGCTCAATGCAGTTACGCAAAATGTAAGTGTCAGTTACTCAGCACGAGTTGAACATCAGTAATATACACAATAAAAAGCACGTATTGTGGGTTTAATTAGGTGCCCAAGAGTTCAATGCAGATTTAGGCTTCAGGTAAAAATGCAATTGTGACGATATTAAACAAGTATATGATATAAGAAATACCGCATAAGGTAGGCAAATAACAATTACATACATCCGTATAACGCAGTAGAACTCTCCGTTTTCATTGACGCGTGTGTTTTAAGGGAATCTCCATCCCTCCCCACAATATAAAAACAATTATTATGTTTTAGAAAATTCATTTTTCTTATATTTGGACAACAGATGATATGGTACCGGCAGTTAATAAATACGCTAGCTCGTAAAACATTCCAAATCAGTACTATTGTTGTTATACCTTGTTTTATTATTTTCTTAATCCTGACATAGATAGTATTTTTATATTTTATGAATATATCTTGCTGTTAGTTTTAAATTTGTTTTATTTTCACTAGGATGAGGAATTCTTAATCTAAATACTCATCCGAGCACTGAAAAGTATTTATTGTTTGTTTCATTTTGACGTGACAACGTCTTATAATTCGATAGAGCCGGCTGCACGCACGAAAAAACATGACTCATGCGGCGTTACCTCGCTCTGAGGCGTTCCATGTAAGGCTTGAAGTGCAAGCGAGAGCGCGGAACGAGCGAAAAAACATTCATCAAATTCATGAAAGACATGTTTAATGTCGATTGTGCATCAGACGTTAATAACTCAACAACACTAGGAGGCACCACCATCGATTTGACTTTTTCAAGACACATTAAACTCGAAACACTCCCTTTCATTTCCTACTTTTCCTATCATCGTCCTATTCTCAACAGAATAACACAGATTGTAAGAAATTAAATATTACACATGTTTAAAAGTTGTAAAACAATTGCTCAACGCACATTTATACTTGTAAAAACTATTAAATTGTAAAAAAAAAATTGACATAATTGTATTTATGCGTACAAATAAATCTCACTTGATCAATTTCATTGTGATTTCCAATTACCTCCTTCTCTATATACATACAAATCTATTAAACAAATGAAATTAAAATTTTCTTTTGAAAAATGCTACCATTCCATCAGTATTTTCTTAAGACGTTGTCACGTTCAACTATCGTCAGTAAACCGACTTTACAGACAACCAATTGGTTTTTTACAATTTTTTTATTATTATTTGAAACAATTTTCTGTTCCATAAATTACTACGTTAGGTTTTTTTTTTAGCGTATTTCCATACCTGAAACCCCTTGTAGCCTTGATTTAATGTGTTCACGAGTAACGAGTTTTGGAATAAACAGGCGACTTTCAACCAGTCGAATTAAGCTCGTGCACGACGTACGTGGTTTCCCGAAACTCGAATATTTCATTAGTCAGTAAGTTCAGAAACGCAAGCTGCACTTCCGGTGTTACTGATTCCCACTGACTGTCACTGGTAATCACTGTCTCAAGCTGAGGGGCAGCACCGTGTACGAGACTGGAGCATTTCCCGAGAACGCTGAGGTGTGAAAGCACCGCCAGTAAAATTACATATCGGCAGGCCACGTAAAACACGTGTTCTCCTAAGGTAATTGTAGGTAGAGAGCAATATTATTAAATTTAAAACATTCGTTGTGGAAGTTAAAAAAAATCAGTTTTAGGATAAACATAAACATTGATTTTTGTTATTAAGAATACATGCAAACTTGCAGTTCCGTAGGATTAAACATGTTTTTTTTTTCATTTGTGTGTAGTCTTTAAATAAAAAAAGAAACTAAATTTATAAGTGAAATTGGTTCACGAATCCTTTTTCTTTTTCTTTATTAACTAATACAGCAAAGGTTCTGAAATTAACAAATTACTGAGAAGTATAAATATTTTTTGGTAATTGGTAGCTGTCCCCTTCCTGGTGACGAACACAAATAAACATATGTCATTTTAGTACTAATTATAATTAGTACTGAAGCCCTACTGATAATTATCAGTAGGGCTTCTTGTTTTCAGGAGGAAAATATTTCTTGAAATGCTAGATGTCAATACTCTACGGGCAAGCAATGTGTTTTTTCCTTAATGGAGGCGTGTCTCCGTGAGAAGACATCTTCTTACTTGAATGGCCAATCAGAATTAGGTTACTCCGACTGTACGTCTGTGATTCGCGGTCAGACACATAAGACGCGTGCGAGTTAAGATCGTCCAACCTCGATACTGGTTCTGGACCAACGTGTTTTGCAGTAGAACTAGTCGTGGAGTTCGCGTAAGAGTTCAGTACCGAGCTAATACGGATATCTAATATGTAAACACTCAAAGTAAACTTTCTAGTCCACACATAACTTTCTTCTTACGAATCATATGAAGTTCGTTTTGCAAAATCGTTACACTACGCCTTAAAACTACAATGTTATAAATGTGCCGAATCAGAACTAACGTAAAGTGCGGCTTTGAATCGTGGTCGAACGCAAAACTACTTTGCGTTTACTAGCGTCGCGTCCTTATTATCAGTAACGGAAGGTCGTAGTGCCACATGTCTGTGCTGCAATTCGCCGTGCCGTGCAGCGCACGACAAACTGGGAGTCGACAAGTTTCTCTGCCGCGCTGCGTCGTGCAGCCCTAGTGGCTCCAGCACGCAGGCGCGGTGTACAGTCAGTCGGGACACAAGCATTACGTTTGACAGAACACACTGCACAAGCGATAAATTTTTTCTACGCTTCATGTTTTCGTTCAAATCGCTCGTTAATAACCCTCGGAGCGTTCACCTAAATAACATGATAACTCCAGTACTTCGTGGAAGACATTAATGGGTTAATATTTTGCAAACGACGTATGCTTCGACAATGAGGGATGTAAGTCTGAGGTCTTGCTACAAACAAGTACGCAAGCGGTTGCCAAACAAGTACTCGCCCAGAACATTACGCACAGACATGCGACATGGGTACAGAGTTCGCGGTCGTGCTCTTGAATGCTTGACTCCCACATAGCCAATACCCACATCTCTTATTTCACCTTTGCTGCAGAAAGGAACGTTAAGTTCCTGCTAAAAATTTTCTTCTACTCTATTAACTGTTCAGTAAAGGTAGGGGTAGTGAAATTTCGCGAAAAGATTTCAAGAAAAGGTATATATCCAAACACTGTAAGGTCGTTTAATTATCATGATTGGATGCATTACTTTTGGACACGTGTTAACTCTCTGTACACGAATCACTTAGGAGTCGTGCCAATGTTGCCGAATTCTGAGTGGGCCGCTCAAATATGAAAACGCCTTCTCAAGCAGACAGCAACCAATGGCAACAGTTAAACTTCTATTATGTGCTTATAGTCTTGAAGCCTACCGTGTAGTACTAAATTTTTTTTTTTTAGCCAAAAATTACTAGATCTAAGTATAGGTCATACACACATACATACATAGCTACAGACCAAATATCGCAATTATGCAGACATTTTCCATCTTACAGTGGAAATATATAGAGGGAAGTGGTTTATATTATTTCCAGCACCTACCAATTAACCCACGTTCGGGTTAGAGGGGAATTCTTAATTCATTTAAATAACAGAGCCAAATTATTTAATTCCCTCGTCTATATTTATGACATTGAACTCAAAAGAGTATTCGCAGCATGGGTTCCCCCCCCCCTCCCACAAAATTTAACAAACACTTGCTATTTATTATACACCTATTTGCATGCACCAATGATCAGAGCGAGGAGGTGAAATGGCGACACACTGAGCTGCATTCAGCAAGGCCCAGGTTCGATTTACTCTCCGGCCATCCTGATTTCTGTTTCCCATATTTATCCGGACTCACTCGAGGCAAATGCAATGCAGTCTATCGCCGATTCCATCCCTGTCCGTGCTTGTTGAACAATATAATTAGGACTCTCACACACTAGTGAAAGCCCTTTCGACGCCAGTTTCCACAGAACGTCCTCAAAGCTACGCAACGCCTAAGAAATTGTAATTTGATACGCATTTCCTTGTTTCGTTTCGGAACAATGCCAGCTCAGGCCGAACGCATTGGAGATGCCCTCGCGGTCGGCCAGCAATGTAACAGGAAGGGATGTGACTGAAAGATTCAATCGCAGACATCCGGAGAGGTCAGTTTCGCAGACCAACGCTGGACAACTGCCAGAGAAGTTTAAGAAGACAGGATCCGTTGCCGACAAAGGTCGCGTGTCGGTCCCCAAGAACCCCAACAGACGAAGACGCGCGTACGGACATCTTGGCGCACGTTGCTATGAGTCCTCGTAAAATGTCTGCGTCGCCTGTCTCTTGAAACTGAGAACATCGAGAGTAGCATTCGTCACATCCTCGGCTTCCAGAAGTGGAGCCCTTATTAACTGCAGTGACTTCAATAACTGAGCGGGGATGGCACAGACAGAAGAATGTAGTTTTGCGAATGGGCTGTGGAAGAACTGAATCGTCACCCGCAGTTTATTGAAATCAGTTTGTTTTCAGATTACACAAATTTTACGTATCAGGGGAAGTTTATCGCCAGTACAATCGTCACTGGTATTCTGGGAACCAGCACTGGTATCAGAACGGTAAGGAACGGGTAACTGGCCGTGCCTCTGTGTAGAGTAGCCTACGGAACGATCGACTGACTGGGACTTTCTTCTTTGATGAAAGTGTGACAGGGGGAATTTATCTGCAGATGCTTCACAGCGTGGAATTTCGGAACATTTTGAAAGCCCAGAGGGGCCTTTCCGAGGCAAGTTGGCTCCCTCGCGCATAATGCTGCTGGCGTGAGGGCACTCCTGTGCCTGTGGGATGTCCCTCATGCCGCAGCGGCCTCACACAGTTGGATATTTATCTGTGCGGTCACTCAAAGGCCCTGGTTTACGAACAGAGGATCATATCACTCCCTCATTCAAAGAACAGAATCACACAGGTATGTCACTTAGTGAGCACCGACAACTTAAAGCAGAACATGTGTGAAATGACCGCCATCTGATCTTCTCTGTGTAACAAGACGGCAAGCACATACAACATATAATGCCGTTTTTGTTTAGCTTATGGTTAGTGACTTTTAGGACAGTCTGTAAAATTAAACATTAGATCACTGCTTTTGTAACAATAATAAACACCCAGAATAAGCCAGGTTAATTTTTTAAAAATTTACAGTAAAATGTTTAATTATATATATATATATATATATATATATTTGCAATATTAAAATCTCAGTCTTTGATCAAACCGGTTCCACTTCATCATTTTCCTACGGGTTGGTCATAGCCGTCATTCTGCAGTACTATCCTAGGTACACCCAGAGCACTTACCACAGTTGCACTGCATTCGCCGATCGCTGTAAATATGCCGAGACGACCCTTTCCATTTACGCAGTAACATACATCCGCTGTCCTCGCCCATTATAATCACAATCAGCAAAGAAAGTACACAACAATTGCCTTCCTAGAGGTGCAGGATGGTGTTTGTACATGGCGAGATGCCTTCCAAGCGTTCCTAACATCGCCAATCACTCCGATAGAGGGCCACATCATTATAATTCCCGTGATGAAAACAGTTCCGCAGCACTCTGGCGAAGCATTGCATAAGCCGTTAGGGGTTGGTCTACGCAGGTGCGCGTATCGGGCAGATGCTCTCTTGAGGCAGACACGTCCATACCTTCCTCGAATCTGGCGAGACTGTCACTCTGCCCTCTGCACTCAAGTGTTCAAACATACAAGCAGCGAGTGCACAGGAGCAGTTAGCAACAACTGAGGCACGCGATTCTGTAATGTCCACAGGAAAGAATAACTTGCGGACTTCTAACTCAGCGACGAACACGAGATGGCCATAGCTTCAAATGCATTCTCTCCCAGAGGTGACATTGTCTGTGGGGTGGCATTTCATGCGCATTGCTGACCAAGTGAATACCCTGGAGCAGAGGCTCCCAACATTTTCATCACTGACTAACATTTTGCATTATTATGATCATTAGACGTACCACTTAAATACCGAGGGTGTAGTGAGTTTTGAGGCTTTATGTGCGAAGGATTTTTGCTCTGGTAATAAAGTAAATACACAAACGATTAATTGTTTTTTTTAGTGATATAAAATATGAGCCTACCCTAACTTTGTTGTGCTTAAGTCACTAAAAATTGGGGGAGGTACATATGAATATTTTTTACAATGTACAATTTATTATTATATTTAAATGTTACAAATAGTATAAAATGAGAATATAAATAGTAATAGAAAATTTATAAATGTACAGAATTTATACACATTTTTAAATTACATTTTTTTTAGGGTGGGAGGAGGCGAGAATTAATCGCGCCGCGTTTCCATTTCATCTGCTTCGCCGCGTTTCCATTTCCTCTGCTGCGCCGCGTATCAACTCCCGCAATGCGCTGCGCCGCGCAGCCACGGTAGCGCTCTCGCGCCTTGCAGTTTATGGCCAGTTGGGATGCATCCAGTTATTCCGACCCGCTGCCAAAAGACATAAACAGTTTGTTTTCGCGCGCGGTCAACATTTCGTAACCGTGCCGCCGACGGCTGACGGGGGGTCGCCTCGTTAGTCCGCGAACCGCTTTGTCGTCGCAGGCGTCTGCAATCGTAATTGATTGTTCTCGGCAGTGAAGGAGATGTTCCTGCTGCGAGCGTTTCGCACAATATTTGATTAGCATTGAATATCTTCTTTGAGGTGTCTCACAGGCCTACACTCACTGCAAATTTCTAAAAGAGACTCACGAATAAATTAGATCACTTTTAACGCTTTCGTAAGGATAAATAGTGGAAGTAGTGGATAAAATACACTGTAGGGTATGTGCGGAGTAAAAATACTAATTTGTACAACTGTTGATGTGTTTGTTTTAACGCAACTCAGCGAGGTTAAGGTAAGATTCCCATGCTGATTTATCACAAAGAGGAAATTAATCCTCAAATAATAGTGACCAAAGGGGTAGTTTATAAAACTCTGTATACAAAATTGCTGTCTAATAGCTGTTTATTGACATTTTTAGTTGATGATTTCACTGTTAACGAAAGGACAGAAATAAGCTGAAAAGTAATGCAAAGAAATATGAGCGGTAGGATAAATTGTGTGCATGTTCTCACCACTATCTTTTAAGTTTGTCGCGGCTACGTACAAAAAATTAGCGACACGATTTGCGTGTTTGAATTTACTGTCTTTTTCGTTCGACTGGTTTCTCCTTCGTTTTAATATTTATTCAAACTTATGCCGTCCTTTTCACGAAATAACCCAAAAACACATAAATAACAAGAAGTGAAATACTACAGTTCTTTACCCACAGTTGTAACAGGGTTAAGCACAGTCGAGGCAAAATATTAACGTGTATTATATGAAACGTGCAATGTCGTGTATAACAAATATGTTAACAATATACAATTGTAACAGTAAGAACTATCTTCAATACAGACATTGTTAAAAGTCATAAAGCTGACCTAAATATGGTTATAGGACTAAATTGTGAATATTCGTACGTAATGGTTTTTGAAATATGACAGAATTCTTTGAACAGCTGCAAACAGTAAACAATGCATTCTACAGTGAGAACGTAGAAGTCACGTGGCAGTGTTTATGTTTACGTGTAGCGGAAGGATACGTAATTGCTAACCAAAAGTGTTTTATACTTGCGTTCATAAAATGCACTTATTGTTGGTTAAATAGAAATTTAGTTGATATTTTCTTTATAAATTATAATATTTCATTTATAATAATTCTGCATAAAACAGTGGGAAAACATATGTGTTGGTAATGCCCAGTAAGAAATAGTTCTTATGTAAATTATTATAACACTGAGTGCGCATGACTGCGGTTAAGCATACATTATAGTCTCAACAACGAAGTTGCATTTCCCAAATAAAGGCTGTTTATAGTTTGAATTTTCTACGTTCGCTTTTGGACAGTATGACTGAAAGGATTAATTTCATGCATATTAATGTAATAAATGGCATAACAATGAAACTTGTATGCCTATTACCATTTTGCTATACATTATGTATCAGTACAGAGGTAACAAACTTTAAGGAGAGTTAGAGTACACTTAGACGATCGGAAATCACATAGCAATGCATGGTCGGAAACGCATTCCTGGCGCGGTAGTGACGACACAAAACACAAGAAAGGAAGGACACGAAAAGGGTGAGAAAACATGTTTATTTTCTTAGTACAGCAAAAATGCTGGGACGTCTTTGGCTGGTGTACGCGTACTAAGCATTGGTTGCTTGTTGTGTAACCAGTTGTATTCCATACCAGGTGGCACGGGACTCAGTGCATGTTTCCTTGCAGCTTTCTTATTGGCTAAGAGTTTACTTGGGCGTGTCTAGTAAACTGTGATACAATTGCAGACATAACAGAAACACGAACAAGTTTGAAGTCTATCTTGTCCTGAAATGAATTCTCGAAATTTAACAAACGTCTTCTGAAGTTACTGAGAGTTAAGATGAAAGCCATATTGAGGATAAACCTTTATGTTTTTGCACTTGCGTACAAAAAAAAAACAAAATTTAAATTAATTTATTTCAGTTCCTGCAAATGTTGACGTTATACTTTAAACGAGCAATAAAACACGTGAATAAATCTCCTACATGGTTGCCTTCTTTGCTGGGAGAATGTCAGTCAATGCACGCATTAAAAATACATAGTTTTTTTTTTCAAAGGTTGATTTAAAATGTGTTTCATTATACCGTAAACCAGCTACGATCGTGAGCAGACTGACATCTGGCTCTCTCCGCCTCTCTCAAGATCACGTTACTAAGTGTCTCCTAAACTTCTCA
>NQII01001932.1:108077-170617 GCA_002778355.1 Clitarchus hookeri | reverse complement strand
AAACCAAACACAAAGCGCAAGCGCGTGCAACTCTGAGCCAAGATGTGCTGTCCGGCGGAGTGTGACATCTTCTGAAATTGCGCAACCAGTTAGGACTGGTTTTACTACCCGCCCCGGGACAGAATTCGAACGTCTGCCTAAATGGGCTGTAATTATGACGTGCACAGAAAAACCATTACTGTTTTATTACGTATGCTGGTCGTGTGCTCTGTTACTTTTTTTTTCCTTGAGCGTTTACGACACGCTATAATTTGTTTCCTTTAAGCAAACACTTTGTGACGGCGACTAATCAGAACATGACAAACGGCGAAGAGGGTGAAGAGACTTGGGTGACTCTTAACAGCAAGGTCTTGAAAGCCGATGAGGATGATTGAGGCGTGTATGGAGCAGCGCTGGAATGAAAGTGCGGGCGAAACGGGAGATCTCCGAGAAATCCCTTCGACCAGCGGCATCGTTCGACACGATTCCAGCATGAGAAAATCCGAGACTGAACCGAACGGGGATTGTACCCCATTCGCCTTGGTGGGAGGCGAGCAGGCTAACTGCTCACCCACCAAGCCCCCCCCCCTTCCCAAGTCAAAATGAGTTTATGGCAGGGAAACAGTTATTTGCAGTTTTAAACCAACGTTAAAAATCTTAAACTGGTAACATTGTCAGTATGTTTATTATATTTGTGGATTTAATACATGACAAGAAGAGTATCGGCCAGAATATGTTAGCCTTGAACCAGATCAAGGGCAGACCTAAGGGAGCTGCAACACCTCCCAAAAAAAAAATATAAAATGTCAAAATATGAATAAATATTAACACATTTAGAAAATCAAATCGAAAATAATGTACAGAAAATTTAAATAAACAACTGCAATAAGTTTTCCTTGAGTGTGCACTTGAAATTATAATACTT
The DNA here is from genome assembly GCA_002778355.1 of Clitarchus hookeri. Classification (NCBI taxonomy): domain Eukaryota; kingdom Metazoa; phylum Arthropoda; class Insecta; order Phasmatodea; family Phasmatidae; genus Clitarchus; species Clitarchus hookeri. Next base: position 169,713 of record NQII01001932.1, on the reverse strand, counting down.
TTTTTTGCATTAGGTAAAGGTGGTTTTTTTTATTGTGCAAAGAGCTTACTTCAGAAATTGAGGTTCAGCTCCTCCCAAAATAAAATCCAGTGTGCGACTGGAGTTGATACACACAGGCGTTTCACATCTGTTTTCTTGAGTATTCTGAGCTTGAATTACATGTGACTAAATACTGGTGTGTTATGTGGGGTTAAGTGGTTTATCATCAACAAAACATAAAGAGGCCAGGCCTATCGCGACTGTTGGCTGGCTTGAATGAAAAACTATCACGTGAATTGCGAACATAAATACAAAAGAGGTGGTTCCGTATGTGTAATCGGCGTGTACTGCATAGTTCTCAAGCCAATATTTCCCCATTTTAAACCCACCCTTCACGCCTCCTAAAAGGCTTTTATTTTGGAGGCCGCGGTGGTGTAGTGGTCAGACAACTCGCCTCCCGCATAGGCGAACCAGATTCGATCCCCGGTGGGGTCGCTCCCGGATTCCTGCACGTGGGAATAGCGCCGTACGATGTCGGTGGCCAGCGGGTTTTCTCGGGGGGTCTCCAGTTTCCCTCTGGCCTTGCACTCCGATACTGATGCATGCTCCCATCGCTTCACCCTCATCGGCTCTCAAGACTTCGATGTTACGAGCCGCACAAACCTCTCCACTTCTCTCTCTCTCTCTCTCTCTCTCTATCTGTTTCTCTACTTTCATTTTGAGCACGGTAAACTAATGTGGAAAATAAAAGGAGAGATGAGAAATAGTCTTCACCGTTGGCTTGCGTTTTGTCGAAGGGGCTCTATCTTAAGTCTCCCGTCTACATGGCGCTTGAAATGCGTTGAGTGTGTTTGAAGTACTAGTTTTTCCGCGAAACTATTAAACGTGCGTCCAATGTACTGATCTACAAAAATATTATACACTGCAGACGAGGGCTGCTGAGTGTTTTCAAGACGTCACGCACATTAGAAACACCATTTTAGAGTACTCCAAAATGGCTGAAAACGACTTTTTCAAAGCGTTGTATCTCAAGATATACGCGCCAGATCCATACAAAACTACCCAAGGGCCCTGCAGTGAAACTTCCTAGCGATAGAATATTAGGGTCACCGCCGAAAGTCCCATAGGTACGGGCAGTGCGACGAGAACACTGAGAGCCTTGCGCTTAGCAGCGATTGCGCCGGGCAACGTCGCCATTAAAGCTCCCGCGATTCTCGGTCTCGAACGCGGAAAGAAGCTCCAGGTAGACGGGGGCCTTAACGATCATACAGGCGGCGCAGAAAGCCACCTGCGCAAACGGCTCGCGTTTATTCTGGTCTTCACGCAAGTAGGGCGACATGCGCTCCAGTTACAGTGGCCACGCGGCTGCCAAATGTTTTAGTCTGTCACTTAACTCTGTTTACGTTGCGAACACGTGCGCCTTTTAAAATCCCGATTATTTTCCCAGTGCCCGCACGACAACTTCGTGAACATCAGTCTCCCGAGAGTGGAGAACACGTCAACCTTTCAGTCATGGTGGTCCATATAACTCGTAACTAAGAATCACCGACAAACTCCGGGAGGTGATTCCTGACGAAAATATACATACTAATTTTCCCTTAAGTGATTTGGCCGCCATAAAAATACACGTCGTCAAATACTGCTGCTTGTGTGTTGTTGGTAATAAAATGCAATCACTTCTGACAACGTTTACTACTCAATTGCTACGGTGTCCTTGTGCGGGCGCTCTCCGCATGGTGGGTCGCGTTCCGTTCGCCTTCGTGATATGCAACTTGTTGTGCTAGCGTGTATCTGAAGTTGCGGAAATCACGGCGCTGTTTTGCTAACTGCAGTTAAAAATTAAAAATACTAGATGACCTTAACAAAAATTTTGTTACTAGAATTTGTTGTTAATATAAGTCCACAGATGCTGTGGTTTTATGTTGTTTTGACATGTTATTCAAAAACTGTTTGTATACTACGTAGTTGCATAAACAGCCGCTGTAAATAACATCACACACACACATTTTTATTGGTGGGTGCCGATATATGATAGCTTTATAAAACAAAAATTTTCTTCGCTGTAATGCCTAAAATTAAATTTGTATATAATCCAGAAAGAAGATCCAACGCTTAAAAAATTTGGACAGAAAATAAATTTGAAAATTTATGTGTCTCTCAAGTACTGTCTAACATGTAAACCGTACAAACAAATTAAACAAAAATATAATAATCTGTTTCGTTGCTTGCTTGTTCATTATTAGTAGGGACATAAAAAATTAGACTTATTATCTGATGCACTGCTAGACTCAATCATGTTCTACATACTCAAGAGCATGTTTTGTATTTATTGCCTTCTGCAGCAGTGTTGGACGCGGTGAGCCACCTTCCGGTCACAGGGCTGAGACGCGAATCATAAGAAGGTGCAAACAACTCAAGTTATCTCAACCCCATTTCCATAACATGCGCAAAAGGAAACACTCGAACCAAATTCCACTACCAGAGTAGCCCTTTTTAAAAGGAGTAAGACACAAAGGCCGAGTCCCCAAAAATCGTTTCCCCTTTTACGAAATTTAGTAACTTCCGTAATATTTCAGTTGTTGTTTTACATGTGGCTATGACCACTAACAAGTAAAACATTTAAGGTGCAAGGTAAAATTATTACAACAACAAGTTCGGGGTAGTAAATATATATATATATATATTCAACAATCTTCGTCTACCACGATTGAGTGTACTTTTCTTGTATCATTGAGTTTTCTATACCACAAATCTGACATAGTGACATAAAAAATTTATCACCAAGGTTTTCTATTATACCAATCTGACATTTAAAAAAAACTATGGTTACCAATGCCTTTGAATTAACTTCAATTTTAAATTACATGTTATGAATGGATTTTCTCTTCAAGCCTAAGTGAGCATAACGGTTTTAACATACTTTCTGCCTCCTAGCATAAAGTACGAGACAATATTTGAGTTAAGGGGGGCTGCCTACCTAGAGCTGTTTGACGTGTTTGAAGGGGCGAGAAGCGTCGGAGCGATAAGGAAGACACTGCCACGCGCATCAAGTGCGCCGCCGCATCTACACGCTCACAGTGTTCCCGTCGAGTTGCGCGCGACCTTTCTTCACTGGCGGGGAGGCTGAAGCAAAGTTCAACGCAGGCTCATCTCGTGTCCTGCTAGTGTGTTTTAAGATGCGGCAGTCTGGAACCCCCCGCTTTTAAAGAAGATGGAGGATATCAAGATAATAATTATAACATGCGTGGTAACTTCAAAGTACCATTCCAGCCTTGCCTGGGGCGTGTTTTCACTACGTAGGTAAACACGCTGGGGTCACGTTTAATAGTTTCGTCAAAAAACCTGTATTGCCATCTTGCTGCAACGACAGGTAGTTGGCTTGTTAATTAAGGGCGCTGCTCACCTGCCGCTTGAACTCCTTTGCAGTGCGTTTAATATCTAAGTTTTTTTTTTACGAAACCGTCAATCCTGTCTCTATTATACCAGTGTACGAAAAGAAAACACACTTCAGACGAGGTACGTATACTTAATAACCTTAATACACCATTCGCATTACGAACGCTATTTCCGAGCCCTCCAACTTTGCTGAGAATAAATTTTTCACTGTGTTGTATCTCATAATATACTGGTCGGAAACATGCGAAACTATTATAGGGACCTGTACCCGAACTTTGCTTCAAATTTTCCAGCAATAAAATGATGGGGTCGCCAAGTACCATACGAACACGCAACACGACGGCAACACAACACGCCAGTTCAGCGCATTGCACGTAGAGGTGATGGGGCATTAGGTGCGCGTGCCAATGTCACCAATATCTTGCCTTCTGAGCCTCAAAACGTGCTGAAAAGTTTCCAATTTGGCGGCGCCCTTAAGGGGAACCTTACCCTGTCATATTGGATTCTTGCTTTTTCTAGCCTTTTTATATATTTTTAATAAACAAAAATGTACCCAGATATACGACTACATTCTGACCTTAAAATGACTGAACTAAGAACTCGTATTTACGTCACAAAATTGATGTTGCCGAATTTTGGCACAGTAGCACAGTTTACGAGTCAGTTATCCACAAGGGAGGCCCTTGGGCGTTGAGTACAGCACCGGCCAAATATAACATCCTTGTGCATCTCGTACACAATGGGGTCTGAATGGTTTGACTATGCTTTATGTCTAGTTACGGATGAAAGTGAAACATGCGTAGGAAGAGCATCACTGCGGACGTGACAATGCGTGCGTTAGCTTCTTAGTTTACGCACGGGGTACAGTCGCTTTCTTTCCTACGCACGTCAACGACTTGACACGGGAATTTTACGCGTTCGCATGCAACTCAATAGCCACTTGTTACGAGTTTAAAATTTGCTTCGCTAGAAAGGTAATCTGTACTATGTAACTACAGAGTATTCTAGTTAAGCTGAAAATACTACTGACGAAAAATCGGACATAAACAAGGGTAAATGTTTTGCACTAGTTACGCAAGTGAAATACCTACTTTTAATGTTTACTTACGTTAATGTGGAATGTAATTCCCTAGCCCAATTGGGGGGAAAAAAACTCTTGATTTGACTTTTCTTTTACTTCGATTTGCTACAATAAAACCAAATAAGAAGCATACGGCACATTTATATCATTTACTAGATACTTACTAGGCCCTTAAAAACTTACAGTGTTTAATGGCCTTAAACATGCAAGAAGACGTTTGATTTGTACGGGAATAAAAGGAACTGATTCAGTAGCTAAGAAATTAATATCAGCTGTAGTTATTCCATACCTTTCCGTTTAAATATATCTAAGGTTATTTAAGCTTCCCATACGACAGACCTAGCTAGCTAGACTAATAAAACACAAAGATAAATTGGCACCAGTCGTGATTTTGTCAGGAAATTAAGACGGCATTTACAGTAATTTGAGGGAATAATTTTTACCGCGGCGAGCTATAAATTGTGCTGCCGACTACTTGAGTGGCGTCATCTAAAATGCACAGCCATAAAACAGAGCCTGTTCCTCGGCCAGGCATTTATCAAAATGCCGCTTATTCATTTCGAACAACCTGTATTCACTTTCGCCTTGACGATTAATTTTGCAATATGCCAAATTGAATAACTTGCTGATTTGTCAAGGAGACTGCTGAATCGTTTGTAGGTATAATTTAAGAATAAATCAACCAGATAAAACCAAATTTAATAATTACACACAAATAATTTAAAGCGAATTAATGTCTCTATAATTAAGGGGAAGGAAATGTATACAGGCCCATATAAATATTACCAAATAATGTTTTGCTTCGTTAAACTAAAACTAAAGTGCTATTCCTCTTGCAAAGTATTGAAACTTTTATGTCATATTTAAAATATTTAAATTACTTGGTTATTAGTTCTATAGCCATATTAGAAGCTTAATTTTATTGTTTGCGCTTACAGAGCAAACAATTTTCTAGGATTTAACAGAAATCAGTACCTATGCGCAATGTAAAAGTGTATAAAATTTTCAAATCCATTTCGTTTTCTACAAAGTTAATTTCAATGCTTGATTTGGTGAAAATAAGTTTTGATGGCCTTCACTGATAATTTTCGTGTCTTAATTATCAATAGAAATATTAATAAAACATTCTAAAAAAATTTACAAATCCCGAAATGATGATATAAAGTATTAAACTACATTTGGCAAGCTACATATTTTACTGTAGTTTTTTGATTTATTCTTGGGAAACACAAAGAAAAAATGAAAGCATAGGAGATAAGAGAGGGGTTTACGCATTGAGACATTATTCCAAATGCTTTTCTCCCAGACAATCTGTCGTAAATGGTGTTCCATGCTAAAAGGATCGGGATGCGAAATATCGCATGGTGTTGCGCCGTTGGCAAATATTTCTCCCGTAGAAGTTCAGATAGATATTGGATACCAAAAAATTAATTATTATAATTGAATCAAATATTGTTTAACGTGTACGCTCTGTATGTAATGCCATATTCCTAGAATCAAAATTTTTTACTGGTTATATATTTTAAATAATTTGATGTCGAATCAAAATATTTTCTGTTTTGATGCAGTCATAATAACAGATATTATCTAAGTTGTACAGACGAAAACAATTACACTGTAAACTAATGCTGTTAGGTACCGCGTGTCACACATTTATCCACCAAATAACCGGTAATACATCTGGGAAAAAATTAAGTTAAGTATTAAGACATTTTTGCATACTTTTAACATTTTTTTGAAAACTGCGCTATCGGTTATTTGGTGATTACACGTGTGTCAAGCGGTAGCTTACGGCATTAGTTTACATTGTGAGTTTTTAATTTGTAGATTTTCGTTAGTATTTGTTATTATAACTGCAGAAAAACACAAACATTTTGGATTTAACGCCAAATTATTTAAAAAAAAATATAAAGTGTAAAAAAAATTTATTCAAGAAAAATGGCATTACGCACAATGCGTACAAGTTCAACAATATTTGGAGCAATTATAAAATAATTACCTTTTGCTATCCAACGCCCATAAGATCTATAAATCAGCAGCATTCATAAAGGGGTATGAGTTGGTGGGAGAGTGGTGACATGCATGCTACTTCCTCGGCCTACTAATTACGCACAGAAATAATTTGCAAAATTAACAAACTCTCGTCTCGCACATAAAATTGCAGTTTCCCATCCGTATGACCAAAATGTTCAACAGGCACGGCTTGTCGGTGACGGCTCACGACGACATTAATTATGTCAAGATATTAGATTTTGCGATGTTAGTTCTTCACACTCGCTGGAATATAAGTTTTCGGGTTTTATAACGCGAAAGGGTCGGGTCTCTACCTCTAAACAACAATCCACACTCTAAGAAATTATTTTGTAAAGTTGCCATATCAATTTATATGAATTGTGAGAAAGTGCGAATGCTAAACTATTTTCCCATACATCCATGCATGGTACCGTTCCTACATTCGCTCACGAAACAAGTCAAATTAGTATATAAGTTCCCAACTTTATATAGCAAAGACGCTCAATATTTCTGTATTTGCAGTCTGACATGTCGTATTTATTTCCATACACTGCAAAGGTTCCATTAGAGTTTAGAAAGTTCATCAGAAAAAAATTTACAGTGAAAAGTTTTGGAATCTATCTCGTGTTTACCACACTAGACTCCCACTAAAGAGATCAGGACTCGATATCCAGATTCTCTCTTGTGGGAAACATGGCGGACGTTTCCGTTTAACGGTGAGTTTTTTCGGGTTGCGTCCGTTTCTCCCGCACGTGACTGTCTCCGTCTTCCTTCGGCCCCGTGGCATTGTTAAGGGCTACGAAAATGTCTCACAGTTCGCAAAATATAATATCAATAAATAAATTTGAAGTACTTAATATATTTCGATGAGGTTTCTTAGTAGTAGAGCATAGTTTCTTCTGGCGCAGAGTCCAGGGTCGGGCTCGGGCTCCAATCAACCGCTATCTTGTATTACGTCATCGTCGCAATTTGGTATTACATCAGTAATTTTATTACGTCGCCATTTTGTATTACATCATCGCCGCCATATTGTTTCTGCCGCCATGTTGTTTCCAAATTACTTACATTTCTTTCTTGCTGTCATTCCTTTTCACCCTACTCACATTTCTTTTATGCTCTATCATTCCGCCTTGCAATCTTGTTTCTAGAATTTTCCAGTTCATGCACTGTAATTTTACTTCATGCTGTGTCATTCCATATCAGCCATCTTGGATTCCATTTTTCTTAGTCGCTTTCACTACACCCTGCCATCTTAACATCATGCTCTACAATTCCATTCTGCAATCTTGTATTTAATTTTCTCATGCTCTGTCATTCCATACCAGCCAAATTTAACATAGTTCTCTTTCATTCCAATCCTGCCAACTTGTAATTCATTTTCTCATACTCAGTCATTCCATGCCTATCATTTTAACATCATGGTCTGTAATTTCATTCCTACTTTCTCATACTCTGCGATTCCATTCTCGCAATATTGTATTTAATTTTCTCCAACTCTGTCATTCCATGTGCCCACCATTTTAACATTATGCTCTGACATTCCATTCCTACTTTCTCATGCTCTGCCTTTCCTTTTCACCTTAGTCGCCTTTGCTTAACCCTGCCATTTTGGTATCTTGCTCTGTCATTCCACATCGATTTAGTAGCCTGCTGATTGCCCTCGAACAACCCTCTTGTTTCGTTTGCTGACGACCGCATTTGTTTTTAGGCCACCATCTACGATTTCATTTTTCCTTAGCAACCAGGCAAGGTCACTACAGGTTACCATTTTTGTAGGCCTTAACAACTTGTGTAATACTTTTTTTCACATATACCTCATACATTACTTTATTTTTCATTCATGTATGTCTTTTTACCTTGTGCATAGTACCTAACCACTTATATTGTACTAAACCACTTGCATACAAATTTCAAATTTATTCACATATTCCTTTAGTCCTTCCAGCATACTCTAATAAAGTCGACTTAACCAAATAGGGCTCAGAAAAAAATCAAATCAACCACCTAGAAAAATCGTAGCTAACATACCGAATAAAAAGGTGCATACACTAAGCAAACCTATCCTTACATGCCTCAGAACATTCCGACCAGCCATACCACTAACTGTAACCTAAGAACATCTCAAGTCATACAAACCAATTGCACCACTCTCTATAACTCGAAAAAAGAACTCGACCAAACTTATACACCATAACAGCTTCCCAAGCAATTATACATTTCAGGTCAACACATAACAAACAAAATTCCTACCATCCATCAACCTAACATAACCGACTAATACCAGACAACCCAATGTACCAGTCATACCATCTCCTATTATCCAAGAGAAACTCAGTCATTCCTTAACAACCATACTGCCGAACACACCATCCATACCATCTGCCATAACTCAAGTGTACCAAGCAACCATACAGACAAGGCCAACCCCTAACCTAACAGTCATCCATCTGCTCTGCTAAACGAAACTAGACAAAATATACTAGTCACTATATAACCCAATATTACTCAAAATACAGTCCTTAACATACAAAGCCATTTCAAACACCACGACAAAATCAACTTTTCCCATACCATCCAACATACCGACTGACACCAGCCAAATACACTAACCACCCATACCAACAATTTTATCTCAAACATGCCTGGCTATACTAATACAGCATAACACCCACCCAAACCATTATACATTCCAGGTCAACCCATAACACGCAACATCCCTAAAAATATGTCAACCTAACATAACTGACTGATACTAGACCACCCAAAGTACCAGCTATACCATCTCCTATAATCCAAGAGAAACTCAGCCATTCCACCGGGAAAGGGATGATACAGCATGATGTTAAAATGGCGAGCATGAAATGACAGAGTGGGAGATACTGAAATACAAGATGGTGGGAATGGAATGGCAGAACATGATGTCAATATGGTTGGGCAGGACGAAGGTGACTAAGAAAAATGAAATCCAAGATGGCTGACATGGATTGACAGAGCATGAAGAGAATGACATAGCATGAACTGGAAAATTCTGGAAACAAGATGGCAAGGTGGAATGATAGAGCATGAAAGAAAATTGACTAAGGTGAAAAGGGACATAGCATGAAAGAAAAGTGAGTTATCAGGAAACAAGATGGCGGCGGATACAATATGGTTGCGATGATGTAACACAAAATAGTGATGTAATAAAAAATTGCAAAGATGATGTAATAAAGATGGTGGACGAAAGCAAGATGGCGGCCGAAAACAATATGGCGGGCGGTCGGAGCCCGAGCCTGACCCTGGACCCTGCACCAGATGTAACTATGATCTAATACTATTATTTTATTTACTTTATCTATTTTTACTAACAAAACCATCACAATAGGTAATAGTTGATTCAGTATATATGTTTTGAATAAAAAATTGTGAACTGTTTTTCGAATAACCATGTATAAAAACCAACCACTCAGTACATATGCAAAATATTTGTTTTAAAAATTACGAAATTTATTTAAGAAATTCTTTGATAATAGGCTAAATCCCCTTCCCCCTTAATTTTGACAGAGTTTCATCTTCTTGAAAGCTCCCGTTAGGGAATTGTATTTAATTTTTAAATATATATACAATTTTTTCAAGACATATACATTTCATTATTATAGAAAAGTAGATAATGTTATTATATTGTTAATTTTTGACAATTATTTTGGTCCATTAACTGATTTTATGGTTTATATCACTAAATTTTCTCAATAAGATATCCACTTTAAAATATAAAAGTACAGACTGTATCAACGATTGCTGTGTAACCAGCATTCAAATATCTTGTCCATAAATCTAACCCCACCAAAATATACAAAGTAAATAAAATTCAGTTCCTGATTTTATGCTTCGAGAATTTGCACACAGCGAGACCTTTCCATAGCCCTTAAAGTGCACGCAAAATCTCTCTCCAACAACGAAAATACAGGAAGTAATGGGCAGTAATGCATTTTTTCAAAGGGCTGATTTCAAAAATGCTTAATTAACAGCGAACTTTCTTTTTTTACTCCGTCACCTCGTGTCTGCAGTATGTCATTTTCCAACCGTGACCCCATAAAGAGACGGGGTCTGGTTTTTTCTTTTTTCAAACTTGCTCCTTTTCGCCTGCTTGCACGTAATTCGCATCTCGCTGCTCGCAGGGCCACGCACGAAAGCCGACAGGAACTCCTGCACCCCCTCACCGCTCCCCGGGGGCGGCTCGACGATCCAAAGGGGTGGGTGCCGGGACGCTAAACATAGCTGCCACTAGTGCGGGCGGTGGGCGATGTGTCCGCCCCAGCACGGCAGGTGCGAGGCGCCCCCCACCCGGCCGTCAACCATGGCTGGTGACGTACTGTGCACAGGGTTGTGGACGGGACGGCAGCCGTGCAGCCCGCAGAGTCAGCTCGCTCCGTCAGTCAGTGGGAAAATATCGATAGATCGAAATTACGATATATCGATATGAATCGTAGACATATTTCAAAGATAATAAATCGAAATCAATATATTTTTCCCAGGTATCGGAAGTAAATATATTTTTAGAACTATTTTAATAAGCTAATTTTTTAATACATGAATTGAATTAAACGTTACTATGTTTATTCTGGCGACATGCGCCGTTAAACAGGCGCCACATCTTTATGCAATGCCTCGTGTCCTCAATATGTAATATGCTAAGCAATTTTACATTTTCGGGTTCTTTAATACATAAAATATCGGATTGAGATGTACCGTTCTTTTGATATATTGATAGATTTTTGTGAAACAATACTTTCGTAAATAACTAATATAAATAATACCAATATTTTTTCCCACTATCAACATCCCTACCATCGGTAGGTACAGTGACGTCACAGAGCTGTTTCTTTTGTTACGTGGCCGGCTAAGGGCAAGTAACGCTTTCACATCACCCCCGAAACTGTGCCCTATCTGGGCAATGCGGAGGTGCATATATTCTGTTCCAAGAGTCTTCACAGTTTTTGAATAGGACCTTCTAAAAATCGCCTCATACATAACGTGTTTAATTATTTCCTAAATAGGTCACGTATCACAAGCATTTTATTCTTCCGTTAACATACTAGTGTCTATTTTATTCTTCCGTTAACATACTAGTGTCTACTTTTCGTTAAATTGACTTTTAAATATACTCTTTCCATAAATGATATTCAATTTAAAATTAGTATGAATTAAAATAGAGAAAAAACGTGTGCGTTGGTAATGCCTAATAAGAAATTCTTCTTACGCATAATATTATTCAACTGAGTACCCACAAATACGGTGCACCGTCCGTTTGGTGGAATTTTCTATACTTGGTTAAGCTTTGTTTGCACGAGGCGGAGGAATATACGGGAAGTAGAACTTTGCCTTCAGAAAAAGTTGGAAGTAACCGTGAATGGACTGTAATATTTTCTTCGTTCACTACCTCAGTTCTGACACCCAACGAAGAAAGAAGGAGAAGGGAGAGAGGGTTTGAACCACACAGTAGATAAGTACACAGGGGCGAATTGGAGTGGTGGTTCCTATGATGTGGGCGTACCCGGTCTCTGATCGGCTGCGTGAGGCTCTGCAGTGGCGGGCCTCGCACGCGATTGGCTACTGCGTGTTGCGGAAGGTTCCCTGCTGGCTGGCGAGTAGGCTACCAGCCGTCATTCGAAGAAAGGAATTCCGGCGTTTAGCTGCCCAGTGACGCCATTTTGCTGGCGTGTGCGTCTGGAGTTCGCGGTGTGAGCGACCACAGACCACATAGAGACCTGAAAAATTCGCGAGTTCAATGACCTGTAAGCTATACTCTATTTTCATATGCAAAATCATGCAGATATCACTGTTCATTGGTTGCTTGTTGTATTAGCGGAAGACGGTGATTCGGTCTGCATTTTCTGTGTATTTATTATAGGCTCAGAGTTGTCCAGGATGTGTTATTTAACGGGTAGACCAAAAGCATTAGCAATACAAACGTACGGGGTTTTGAATTCTAGCTTGTCCCGAAATGAAAACGCGAATTTTTCAGGTCTTTACTTAACCACTATATTCATAACCCGTTCGGCCACACATTAACTTCCCCGAGTTAAAGTGCTGCAATCACGTAATTTTTTGGTGTACGCTGTACTTGTGTTCAAAACTTGTCTTGCAAGCAGTGAACAACGCTCTGCGTGCTCGATGATGTCGGCATTAAGCATTCGTGTCAAAGAGGCGTAGAAAATTTCACAAATCAGATTAGCCGTAAGGAAGACTGGGCACTGATGCCTTGCTGTGTACAGCACCTGCCATAAATCTCATTCATGTGCAACGTGTCTACGACCGAGGACACAGGTGACTGCACTGGTTAAGTACTCTGCATTGACATCGGAAACTAGCACGTACAAGATACAGAAGCGAAAATTTCGCATTCATCACAAATTGTATATGGAAACAGAACTTGCCAAATGGCTGTAAAAAAAATGTTACGTTAAAATACATCAAAGCATGTTTCTATAAAATAAATTAATAATTATAAAATTTATGTATACGTTTTTTATTAATTAATTATTAATTCATATCTAATGTGTAAATTACATGCTTAAAGAATTATTCCTTTGACGATTCCTTGTTATAGTGTAACGAATTACCGTGTAATACATGCATCACCATGTTTTCATTATATCAGTAACAAATCTGTTAACTACCCTCTAACTGATGCGTTAGTATATAATCGGTGAATCACTAGACAATCGTGCATTGTAAAGGCGAAACCTGTCTACGTTCTTTGGAAGATATTTGCAATGTGTGTGTGTAAGGGGGGGGGGTGGGTACGTGGTTAAATGGAAAAATTACTTCAGGCATACGCCGTTGCAGAGCTATGTGTCGCCAAGGAAAAAACAGAGATGACGTTAGAAACATACACGACAAGAAGCCAAGGCTAGCGGTTGCCAACGGATATTTAAAATTAAAAATAAAATAATCCAACAACGACATTAGTCAAGACAATATCTGTTGACAACAGCTGCGGTCTTCACTTGCTCTTGTGGATGTTCTAAACGCCTTCCTTAGTGTTTTACTTAGCGACACGGCTCTGCAGTGGCGTACGTCCAAAGAATCCTCTGTACATTGAACGCTCTGTACTCTTCTTTACCTGGTTTTTACAAGTTAAATCTTTCAGGGACAGTGAGCTCTCAGTGCTACAACCCTGGAAGGTAAGCAACCTCCAACGTCAAACCCCGTGTTAAATCGTCGGCAATTGCCGCAGCCGACAGTACTTATAAGGTATATTAAACGTGGAGTACTCAAGATACAGGAACACATTCCCAAAGTTTCTCGCAGCGACAGACTACCGATGAGACAAACTTGGTAGCTTTGCTGTGGCAACCGGCTCTCCGAAGAGCGTTATTTTATAACTAATAATTAAATGTGATTACCTACAGGTAAGAAGTCGCAATGTCCCTACGACGGGGGAATCACGCGTGGTTACGCCTACATCAAACGGGCCGCCACTTGTCGCATGGTTGCTTTATGTATTGCCTTCAAGGCCGAGAAAAAATAAATATGCTTGTGTGTTCTAGCCTCGTCTCCGCTTACCACGTCAACTCTATACAAGTTACGAAAAGCTTTGGCTGAATTTAATGGTCGTATAACACATTACTGTCATTGCACACAGTTATCCGAACATTTACCACCTCTGCAATGTAGTAGGTAGGGTTGCTGAATTTTATCTAAGGCATTCAGATTGGATCATCGACACCGTCTTTGGGTTTTGCGGGATGCTGGTTGTTCTAGCTTCTTAATACTGAGGCTTGCCAACCATCGCAGGATATTCCTGCCTAATTGACCTCTCATTAATGTGGTCTTTATAGTGGCCACCATCATAATCCTCCTCACCTTCTCCATCCGTCGTAGCCATCATCATCACTATCGATAGGGACATCCTAAATTCGCGAAACGATTTCCGCACATGCTAGATTTCAATACGCTACGGACGTATCAGCAGTTTTGTCACGCTTATTGGCGGCGTGGCTTCGTGAGAAGACATTTTCTTACTTGACTGGCCAATCATAATTGAATAACTCCGATAGTGAAGATCTGTCATTCGCTGGCAGACTCCCAAGACGCGTTATACGGGAACCGTCCAATCACGAAAGTGGATCTGGGCTAAAGTGTTATGAAATACAACTGGTCTTGAAATCTTTTCGCGAAATTCGGGTGTCCCTAACTATCGCGTGAGTTGCAGATGGAATTTTTCGGGTTTGATGATGCTTGAATTTTCCCGAGGTGGGACTGCAGTCGTAAACTCGGGGTGAGACCCAGATCCCCGGCCAACTTGTCGACCATGCGGTCACAGGAAACTACAGAGGTAAACAGCCACTCAAACTACGAACTTCTGCAGTACACGCCAACAAAATGGCGGCCCGGCATAGGAACACGCCGGAACGCCGTTCGACAATCAGCACCTGGTAATTTACTCAAGAGCCGGCCGCCAAGCCAATAGGGAATCTTTCGTAACACACGGTAGCCAATCAGATGCGAGGCATGCTCCAACGCCCCGCGCAGCCAAAACTACGAATGAGTACGCCACGTCGAAGGAATCGCCACACGGTAGCACTTCTGTGTACTTACCTATTCTGTGACGAGAGACTGGGCGAGGCGAGTATGTACGCGCATGAGCAGGCCGGCGATTGAACCACGTGGAGCGTTCTCAGAGCTAATATTCACCATTTGCACCTTACGTAATATCTAGCGTAAGGTTTCCTGTGGCGAGTTGCATCTGTTGGAATTACCAACTGCACAGTTCCCTACTACACCAAAACGTTCTCGATTGTTATAAACTTGAGGGTTGATCTGACCCGCCATATTGGGCTATTTAATTTATTGCTTTCGTAAGTATTCAAGGAAGAAATTTTTCTCAAATACAAGTGTAAATATTTAGCTGCTTAGACCGTACATTAAAATGAAGAACAAACATGCCTGAAGTATTGACGTGTGATTGTGTACATGTACGCTGTTCACGGTTAATTGAGCACTTTTGAGAGTCCTGCTTACGATCTACTTTTCTTTTCATTTTGTATTCTTCCGCTATGTGTATTACTGACATTTCCGTGGACGATAACATTTTGCTCATGCGTCATCCAAGGGGGAAACCGTAAAATTTTTAAGGAAGTAAATGTAGAAATAATGCGCTAATTCGTGCTCGTGTGTGTATAAAACAACTGACTTTAGAGGCCATACAATTTAACATTACGCTCGCCATAAAACGTTCGAGTCATGGAATTATTTTTATCAAACCACTGCCAACTTAACTGGCCGCTTGCATGTCAGTGAGTACGTGCAAACATATAGTTATGGACAGTGATTTATTTTTCAAAGGTTGATTTCAATAGTACTCACTTTACCGCGGCCAGCCTTTAACAAATAATAAAGTATTCAGTTTAAAATATTGATACCTTTCAAATGTTTAAATTATTACACAATAAAATCAGGCGAAAAAAATTTGCAAAAACAGCTGCAAAATATTACGTTGCTAAATAAATATTTATTAACCACCCTGAAACAAAAGCAATGACAGAAAACGAAAATATTTCTTTATTCGTTTACCTGAAGGTTTTCTGGGCGTTTAAGGCCTTAAAGCACGGGCGCTAGTTGTTCCGTGCGAAATTGGCACTTCTATGCGAAAGCTACTGAAGTAGTTTTCAGTCTTGAAGTCATGCAACTCTTCGACAACCGAGAAATCACTAGACTTTGTCAGCCGAGCAATCACTAGACTTTGGTAGCAATGCAACCATTAGTATGCGAAAGCAGTGCTCAAGTTACTTTGACAGGCCAGACAACTACTTAAGGACCGATATCATCAGTTTATGATATAAAAACAAGGACCATTTTTCGTGTAGTTGCTGTTGTTTTAAGGTAGTTATTAACACATTCTCATTATGGCGACGTGGCATTTTGTTGTTGTCACATATTTTTTGCCTTTTTTTTTACTGTGCTGTAGTTGTAAAATATGAGAAAGTATAGATGACATAATACTAATTGTTGCGTAGTTATACCTTCCTATTTCAGATATTTCTGTACTTTATATTAAGGCAATAAATGGAGCTGATGATAATACATAATGTCGTAGTTTACCATTCATGAACTAACATTATAATAAATTTTTCGCCAATTTATCACATGAGTGTATACGCCGAAATTACAAAAGAACGAATAGCGAATTATTTTTCCTATACATCCCAATGGCATCNGGGGGGGGGGGGTGACTCAAATGCATCGTAAAGTCACCACCTTTGTAAAGTAACAACGCTCAACAGTTCTGTATTCCCAGACTTTATTGGTAAATTTTCTGTACAGGTTAAACACTTCCATTTCAGTTTAGAAAGTTAAATAAGAAAATGCACACTACACCCAGTATTATTTCATTGGCATTTGCCATCCGTTACATTATTCTCTCATTTGAGAGAACATATCTCCGTAGATATTATTTCCACAACATATCATAGCGGCAGTACGGTTGTTATACGGAAGTAAATTACACACAAATAAAATCACACCTCGTCTTCTTCTTGTTCTCTGCAAGGTATTTTATACAGATATCAAAACTGTTTCCATACGTGACCATCCTAATAAATTCTAATATTCTTAACAAATATACACGTGTCTGGGTTACTCTATCACTAGGGCCAGTGACTTTTCGCGTAAAAATCTTAGCACACAGTAGACTTCAATACTATATACACACCTCAGCTGTTGTTGTACCTCCATTGGCTGCTGGTGCCGTGTCCGTCTTTGACCAAGCCACTCAGGACTAAGTAACTCCGACACTGAACCTTCGCGATTCGTGCACAAACGGTTAACACCGGCCAGAACATTGTTTAGCCAATCAAAGAAGCTGGACGACCCTACAGTGCTTTGGACTGTATCTTGTCTCGAAATATTTTCGCGAAATATCACTGCCCCTATCTATCACATAAAAAAATTCTTCGAAGTAAATATGTCATAAAGTGTTAGGTTTTCAAAATATTTAGATAGTTTGCCAAGCATCATGTTTTACAACGTCGTACTTCCGTTGCTTTAGGATTCAAAACATAGTAGCATTTCTTTCGCCGAGTTGTCAACACATAAATTCCTGCTACGGAAGTCTGGTTAATGTATACTGCCTCACCGTCCCGTGTTTTCAGTCTCTTCCACATGGGCGAGGATAATTTTACTGTTCGTGTGGGTGACTGTACGAGAATCGCATTTCATCCGTCTCTTTCAAGAGCAGAACTTGAGTGGATAATGACAGAACGTTTGTGATATTACAAAGATTCACCGAACAGTCGATAACAGCGAAGTCAAGTCTTCATTTATGGAAATTCCGCCTATTCCAAAGAGTACTATGAGCTCACTTGCAAAGGATTGAATTTAATTTGCGACACAACATTTATAATAATGTTAATAAGCCATCGCTGATACAAAATAAATGCACGGGAACCAAATTTAATCAAAACTCTAATCAAACTTAAAAATGGCAAAAAAAAATTTTTTTAAAGTAATTCACGGATTTTTTTTTTGCAAGTGTCTCCATTCTTTTGTTTGCGAAATTTCAAAAAATCTGAATCTTCGGTAAACTGTAGAATGGATTTCGCATATTCAATTTCCGGCGTTTGTTCAGGTAAACATACGCAGGAAGTACAATGGCAGGTCGTGGCTAGAGAGCTCGAGTAAGACGACAAAGCTAATAAATTAGACAATAAAATAAAAAAATAACCGACCATTATAAACATTTTTGCACGGGCTTTTTCCACATGGAGCGCAACACACAGGCGCTTCTTAAGGGACGATTCCTACAAAATTTAGAATATTACATACTTTAATTAAATGGAAATATTCATAAGACGTTAAAAGACAAACAAATTTCGTGGGTAAACTTACCGTCGAAGCTTGTTTAGATATTGAGTTATGACAATATAAATTTATGTTTTAACGTATTTTTTGTATATTAAAGCTTCCAGACTTACTTAACAGAAGTGCATGGAGCGTGAACACAAAATAAAGAAAAAAATATTTGTGATACGATTATACAGTCCCCAAAAGAAATATTAAAATATTAATTTAGTATACTTGTATCTTTATTATACGTAATAATACGCATGCTTGCAATGAAAAATTAACATGGCATAGAATGTCACACTGTGAAACAAAATTATACAACACAAAATACCGATACGTACAAACATTGATGGAAAAATTCATAATCACCATAAAAAAAAATTCCACNNNNCCCCCGTTTTTCTAAGTCATTAAATTTTATTATAACCATGATATTCAACTGGTTTGAAATTTGTAGAAACAATCTTCGATGAGTTTACTGTCTGCATTGATTTTTTGTATTTCAAATTTGCTGATTTTGTAAGAAATGGCATGGCACATTTAACTTTTTTACACTTGGTTTAGTAGGAATTAATGTCCTCGTTAGTTAACATATTTAATGTTTTTTTAAATATATAAAATAAAACGTAAATATATGTATAAATTGGGTGGTAGAAGGGAGGGAGGGGATTACATAAAGACTGAGCAACCTGTATACTGTAAAATTTCCCAGGAATGCTTATTTTTCCTCTGCAGATATGAAGCGGCTCCACCACGAACCGTATTTTGAAGACGAGTGGCAAGTAGCTCTCATCAATGTCCGCTGAGCCAGGCGGGGGTCTACCCCGGGAAACACACATATCTGCATCTCGCCTTTACGACATCCGCTTAAAAACTTTCAGGTGAGTGGCTACTAAATTCCTCTCTCGAGTGGCGCGTTTGCTTACGCACCGAGGCAACAGTTTTAAAAATACTCACCCCTCCCCCCTCCCCCTCCTTTCCTACTCCCACCAAGAACCCGTCAAGACTGTATAGACTGTTTGCACTTAAGGCGCCCGTCTACCTGGCGCTTGAACTGCGTTGCAGAGTGTTCGAAATACACGTTTTTCAACGAAACTATTAAGCGTGCGTCCAACGTGCTGATCTACGAAAAGAACACACACTTCAGACGAGAGCTGTTAAGTACTTTCAAAATATCACGTACGTTAGAAACATCAATTCAAAGTACTCCTAAACCGCTAAAAACTGCCTTTCCAAGGCGCTGTAGCTCAAAATGCACGCATCAGATACATACAAAACTACTATAGNCCGCTAAAAACTGCCTTTCCAAGGCGCTGTAGCTCAAAATGCACGCATCAGATACATACAAAACTACTATAGGCGCAGGCACTGAACCTTCCTAAAGACTTCACACTAATAAAATAATATGGTTACCGCTGAAAGTCCCATAGGTACACGACGAGAACACTGCACGCCAGTTCAGAGTCTTGCGCTTAACGGCGATGGCGTACTTGATGCGCGTGGCAGTGTCGCACTTATCGCTCCCGCGCTTCTCGGCCTAAACGTGGGAAAAAGTTCCAGGTAGACGGGCGCCTTAAGTGAGTAATTTTGAAATCAACCGTTGAAGAAAATTAAATACTGTCAATTAAGGCACCTGTCTACCCGGCGCGCGAACTGCACTGCATATTTTGGTATTTGAACAATGAAGTATTTTGGAACTGTCAAAGATAGTTTTGTTACAATACAAATATACAAAGAGTAAAGTGGACTGCGTAAATCAAATGTTAAATTTAATTAAGCAATTTTGGAAGACTTTATTGTAATCATTGAGCTACATAAACAATATTGAATGTTTTCTAAAATAATGTGTTGTAAATATGCAATATTTTAGCTGAAGAGTTGCCAGAAAATCTTTGACAACTAGTTTTCAAATAATTGTTTGTAACGAGCATACTCTATACGCAGTATCTTCAAACTTTTTGAATCAAACCTTTGAAAAATCATTCCATCAGTGACAAGTTTGATTATTTCCTAAATATGCAATGTATCACAAGCGTTGTATATGCATATGTCAAAATAAAAGTGCCCCTATTTTGGTTAAACTGTACTTTTACTTATTATATATATAAATTATATTTAGTTTATAATAAATATGAATAAAAACAGCGAGAAAACCGGTCAGTTGATAATGCCTATTAAGAAATAGTTATCACGCCAAATATTATTACACTGAGTGCGCACGAATGCGGTGCGTTGTTACTTTGGTGCAATTTTCTAATCTCGGTTAAACTTTGTTTGCATGAGGCGGAGAAATATCCTATAAGTCGAACTTTAGCAGGGCTTCAGAAAAGTTGGAAGTAACAGTGAATGGACTATGAGTAATGTTGCCGCAACCAAATGTTGTATCACGCCAAAAATAATAAAAATAACAGGAAGAACAAGATAAAACAAATGTCCAAACAACATGAGTTCACACTGACTTGGCGTTGTAAAATGGCGGAGAGTAGTGAACAGTTACAAACTCGTGAATTGAAACCACTTTATTTAAATTTTAAAGCATAGTATGAGAACTAAATGTAGCTTAGACCAGCTCTCAATCCTTGCAAAGCAGTTAGCGTGTGCAATCAATGCTTTATAGAGCACGAAGTATTCCCACGTAACGAAAGACAACTGCAGTTTGTCGTTATGTTGTACTGAATACCCATAAATACAGACCTGCAAAATTCGCGTTATTTTGGAACCGCAGACTAAACTCCAAGATGTTATAGGCTCGTGTGACTTATGCCATTGGCCAACAACATTTTTTTTCATATCCCAAGGACACTTTTGCCTACAGTAAAGCCTCAATGGTTGAGCGTCCAATCCCCAGTAAAGCGATTACGCTCAATGGTTGAGCGTCCAATCTCCAGTAAAGCGGTTACGCTCAATGGTTGAGCGACCAATCTCCAGTAAAGTTGTTATGCTCAATGGTTGAGCGAATAATCTCCAGAAAAGCAGTTACGCTCAATGGTTGAGCGTCCAATCTCCAGTAAAGTGGTTACGCTCAATGGTTGAGCGACCAATCTCCAGAAAAGCTGTTACGCAGGTAAATGACATCGTAGAGTTGCCAGTAACCAATGAAATCACGAACTGCGCTCAAGCAAGTACAGAACGGCGAATTGTAGCACGTCACCAAATAATAAAGCGAATTTGGCACGTCTTTGCCCGTAATATGTAACACAGCCATCAAGTTACTTAAAGTAGAGAACGTCAAGTACACAAGGCGCGAGTTCGATTCTCCTCCACGCCGTATTTTTTTTTTTTCGTTAGTAATATTTATTTTTGTGACAAAATAATTGTACTTAATTTATATCATATCGGAATGTTTTTTTTTTTAAGCAACGAAAATACAGGATAATTTATAACACGATGTTCACATAAATTCAACACAAAACTTGTACTACCTTAATGTTGACAGAAGAGTAAGGTGGTAATGTTGTTACGAAAGTACTTAATGTTACATTGACATTACTAGCTTAACAGTATATTACATTAACAACAACATTAGCAACTGACGGTCCACAGATAACAAAATAATGACTGTTGTAGTGACATGAATACTGTTGTCACAACATAAGATTTTTTTTCTGTCTGTATGTGTCGTATGCATAAAATTCTCATTTTCAGTATGCATTACATGAAATTTAGCCCCCCTTCCCCCTCATAATGGAACGTCCAGGTACGCCTAAGGGAATACTTTACCGAGGACAGCCTATAGGCATCAGAATACCGCGAGTGGCTGGCGGGGCGTTCCTGCTCCCCCCCCCCCCNCTTTCTGGAAGACAAGAAATACATAAACTGCGCTCGTCGAGAGGGAGCTAAATATTTGCTGGCGAGATGGACGAGGGGGTTCGGCCCGGTCCATCGCGTTATCTGCACCGCCCAGAGCAAGCGTGCGGGCTGACTCAGGGGGAGGTTCATTCATAAACTTCCCGGTAGCCGTAAAGTAGTTGGTCCACTTTCGAAACCACTACTTAGTATCTCTCTTCTTGGCATCGTTCCGCCACGTGTGTACAAATCAATGCAGCACGCGTGTCGATCAAGGTTTTACGAGATTGTAACAAACACGGGACAGGTTTAACGTTACGCCAAATTATTGCTTGGATATGTACTAAACAAAATTAAGCAGATTTCATTGACAATCAGTTCAAAACACCAGGCCTGCGCTTTTATATTAAGGCGTAGAACTACATTTCTCATTTCGCTACCATCATTATTTTAGTTTTGCTTGTCAGCGATTAGTTTGAATAGCTACATGAATGTACGAACAGGAGATTATTTTTTAAAGTTTTATCTTACTTGTGGTTGAGTTTGTAACGTCCACAATAAACGACTCGGTGATGAATCAAATTTAAGCGTGAACCTAAGCCGCCAAACGGTAAGAAGGGCTTCGACAGGAAAAAAAAAAAAAAGTTTCAGTGATAAGAGACTTTTACAACCCAGAAGGCTGGTTTCCATGTTATGATTTCCGTCTCTAAATAACTTTTTAATTTTTAATTTTTACATTGAAAATGGTTAAGACGGGCGCTTTCACAGCCAATTTAGATAAGAAAAAGTTGGCATTGGATATTTGAAGCAGGGATAAGCAGCGCACCTTTAACATTATTAATATGTCAAAAATGACGGCGTTACACCTGAATGTGTCACGTGATGAGCGTATCTAGGTCGCACGTAGCTCTCCCGCTCTTCCAGGCTTCGGACACGTAAAATACATCAACCAATAAAGTACTCCGACTGTTCGTTATTATCTACGTAAACTTAGGCGGCTGATCAGCTGTTCAGTTACTTTCGTAGTAAGATCTATACAATAAGTTGTTGGAGCGTTTCGTTTCCTGTGGTGGTCCTAGCAGAGCAACTTATCTCTCACTCTAAAAAAAAATCCTTTTGTACGGCAAATTAATTAATTTCTTAGAGGCTGTTTTGTTTACAACACCACCATATATATTTAATTCAAAGGGAATGTTACAGAAACATAGGTTTGCTGTTAATTAATGTTTTATTTGTGTTTAAATAGCAATATTGCCATCCTTTATAGAAAATAAATAAAAAAATTTGAGCTGCTTTTGTTTACACTATATAAATATTGCTCCGTACCAAAGGTAACGGTATAGCGATATGAAATGTTTTCTGTCGTACACTGCAGTTTTCCGTAAGTAACTGCTGTCCCGACGTAAATATTCATAAACCAATAATTATATTCTGCAGTTACGAAACTGCAGCTGAACAAGTACCCACAGTCCTGCAGACGTTCAATGTCATTCTGAAGTGCAATGGCAGTGATTCTCCAAATCACTAACTTCAATTCTTCACAAGAGGTCACATTCTGGTCCATGTTACTACCCGATACAACCTACCTATCAAAAGTAGTCTCAGCACAATTATACAACGTGACCGTTTGGCGAAGGGCATAGGATAAGACACAGGGTTTACTACGGGCTCAAGTCTCGGAGCCACCGCCTATTTTTTTTTCAAGTATAATTTGTAATGATTGGTTACTTCTCTCTTATTTGCAAATTAAGATTGTTTTTCAGAATAGAAATTTTCTTCACAGTGTAACTAAAATTACCACACTTACGTCCGTTTAATTATTGTAACGACAATGCAAGGTTACCATAGTCATCACAATACAGATCAAACAAATATTAATGTTTGTTGCAATCCTACTTTGCAGTAGTTCATATTTAAGCGACTTTTCCTTTACGGCAACAAATCACGTGTTGCAGCAAAGAAAAGCCAGAACTTTTCGTGTTACATTTTACAAGACTCCAAGAAACAAATGTACCCACAAATGTAAATTCCGGGGTTGCAACTTTGTGGTGTACATTACTGTGATACCGAGTAAGTTCATCAAACTATCTAAACTTACAAAAGCCAGAGTAAGTTAGGTAGTCCAAGCTAGGACTTCCTTAAAGCCAACCTAACAGCTGTGTTAGCAATGAACTTTCTCATTGCCTCCTTTCTCCAAAAAAAGAAAAGGTATGTTTGACGAGAATAAAATTGACAAATCAGCATAAGACGTTCTTACAAAAGAACAGAATGTGCTCAAAAAGCACAGTGTAATCTGCAATCAAAAAGAAACTATTTGGTTTCCACTATTTACGTGGTCTCACGCGTAAACTTATCAGTAAAACAACCAAGAGATGGTCATTATAAAATACTGAGTATTTGCGTTGCGTCTGCGTTCACGGCTCCGCACACTGGACCGCTAATCATGAGTTTGCTTACATTATCCCGACTTTACGCTGCTGATATCTCTGGTCCTCGATATTACAAGAAACATCGTGAGAGGTCTCGTGCACGTTTGAAGAAAATGCTGAAGTAAGTTGGCGGTGCATCGTAAAATTAAGATTTCCTTAGTTTATATTTTCTGCCCACTCCGTCCCTCATACTGCATGTAAATATTGACCCGGACCTAAAGAGTAACACATTTCGCTTATCACGCGACCTCGTGAGATTGTCAGAAACATACATACGTTACCATTACGCCAGTTGTAACTTTGGTGTGCATCGAACCAAAACGAAAGAAATTCAGTGGTAAACAACCTAAAACATTCTAAAAGAAAATGACGTAGAAATAAATTTCCTAATTTGGATCGGTAACTAATTTCAATCGGCGTCTAATCCGATATAAATTCAGGCGCCGGCAGACATTTTTTTAGTGGGTTGACACTAGAATCAGCTTTAACACTCCGAGGTCTGTACACATTTACTGACTACCAGAACAAGCTAAAAAGTGAGGCGCCTCTGTCCACCATTTTAGGAAAACCAGCTAAGTTAGTATCGCGTAGGGAAAGGAAAATTTCGCGTTTTAAACGACCTGTCGTATGTATTTTCGAGGCCCAGCTTTATGTTTATTGTGTTACGGTTGGGTCCCGTTGTGACATTCCTAACTAAGCAGAACCTAAGGAAGACGCCACAGAGTTCATTAACACCAAGCCGGAACCGAATTCAGCAAAGATAAAACAATGGCGCAAAGACGCCACAGAAGTGCTGGAATATCAAAACGGCAGACTGAGAGTGATTGCAGCAATCAGGGGAGAATAAAGCACACGACGCTCGGAAACAGTGGATCCGCTGAGCTAGTGCTGATCTAAGAGCATTTTATGTAAGAAGAACAGTCAACCTGGAGGAGCCCGCCGCCGATGCACAAGGGGAACCAATCAAATCAAAGTACGTCAATAGTCACGTGGTGGGGCGAGAAGTGTGATATAGACGTCTACGACCGAGAGGGGTCGTCGTCTCCTTCGAACTTCAGACGTGACACCAGCGGTTCCTGGGGCAGCGTCCGTCAGCGGTTCCGGGTGCGAGGCTAGGGTGAGTTCCTTTCTTTAATGTGATCCTCCTTCTTAATAACCTTCCTTGAGTCCTTCCCTCTCACTTCCGTTGGACATAAATTTAATTGAATATCATTGTATGCTCTAATAACTATTAATCCAGTAAAGTCTTTATTAATGATCTCTAGAATCCTTTTAATTATCTGAGCTTATCCTGTTTTCCTCAGCCTTAAACTATCCTAAGAGTGTTATGAGTGAGTAAGGCTCATAACAATTGGCTGCTGCCCCAGTTTTACCGCGGACCAGGTGGCACGGGATTGGGTTCTTGTTCCCTTGCACGTCTGTTAGTAGCTCAGAGTTCACCTGGGCGTATCTGATAAACTGTGATCCAATTGCAAACATAACCAAAATGCACATATGTTTGAAGTTTAGCTTGTCCTAAAATGAATTCACGAAATTTCCCTGTCCCTGGGTATCGCTAATTCCCAACTTACCACCGTTCTATTTGCCCACGTCACACCGGATGCGTTTGCTGTACTATGCAGCCTCCATTATTAACTGACTGTCAGCCAATGGGATGTCGAGTTAACTGTGGATTAGTAAAATTGTTATTATATATATGAGAAGATTTCAAGTTACCGTCTTCTTTTAGGCAATCATACAAAAATTGAATTTTCAGTCACAAAAGTTATTGTTGATTTGTTGGAATTTCATTGTAAGGACGGGATCAAAATTAATTGAAACAACAAATATATGCTTGTGTTAATTTTGTTTTCAAGGGCAGAGAAATTCTCATATTACTGCTGCTCGAGGTAAACTTGGGCATATCCCTTTAAGTGTCAATGATAGTCTATTCACACTTGCATCAAGCAATTGAAAAATCACCCCATGTATTATGTGTTTGGTTTTTTCCTAAATAGGGCATGTATCAAAATCGTTTTATATGTCAGTTAACATAAAAGTATTTTATATTTGGTTAGATTTAACCTTTACTTACATTTTATCTATCAGTTGCAATATTTCGTTTATAATCAACATGAGTAAAACAGGGAGAAAATAGGGGTGTCGGTAACGCCTAGTAAGAAATAGTCCTCGTGCTAAATAATAAAGTGAGTGCGCTCAAAAGCAGTGAGCTGTCTCCATTGTGGAATCTTCTAGACTTGGTTAAGCTTTGTTTATATGAGATGTAGAAATACACTGAACGTAACATTTTACAGGGTTTCAGAAAAGTTTGAAGTAACCTGAGTGGACCGTTAACAAGAGCAACAAGGGGCCACACAAATATACAAACGCCCACAGGGAACGGCGCATGTCTCGGCGAAGTGCAGTTTGTGCGGGCGAAACTGCGCGGGGGACGAGGTTCTCCAGCGTCACAGTTTCGCACCTGGCCGGGTTTCAAAAGAACTGCAAGGCCGTCTCCTCGACTGATCGACCGAGCACTAATATCAGACGCCCTGCTGGGCCGCGTGCCAGCAGTAAACATTCGGCAGGCGAGTGGCCGCATTCCACGCGCGTTCGTAACCACACGCGACCTTCGCGAACGTTTTGGCGAGGACCCGTTGCCGCCGTTTTGCAAAGGCTGGCTGTAAAAAGAGGTCTGGGTGACAGCCTCCCCGTGGCTCCCCGTGGAAACTGACTAAGCCAGGCTAATTGTCACCGCTCCTCCTGTCTGGAGATTCTCAAGTAATTAAACAAATTTTAACTTTGAACGATTTTAACAATTTTACTGGCTTAACTGATCATATAAGTCTTTTAATGTGTCGTGAAGTAAATATTTCAAATATGGAATTTTACATAAAAGTTTAAGCGTTGCCTTGGCAGTGTGATTTAGCTGAAAAATTAATTATAAGATAATAAATAACTAAGATCTTGAGAAATTAAACAATAGAAACAGATGGTAGTAAAAAAGGAGACCCGGAAGGCCTAAAGGCTAAGTGGGTTAAAAGTCTATATACTTCTTTATGTAAAAAGAGAGGCAAAAACGACCCCAGCGATGGCCCCGGAATGAGATTACGGGAGGCGGAAAACAATACTGGTTACCAGCTGTTTCCCAAATCTAAGTCCGACACAGCCCGGGCGCACTGGGCCGAGAAAGTGCTAAGGGAATGCCGTCATACTTAACTTTACTCCTGAGAAGAAAAGCGCGTGCCCGATAGTGTGTAAAAGTAAATGTGTGTGTGTTTAAATTATTTTCAGACCAGTATGACGGACTCAAAATTCAAAGTCCCCGGTGGCGCCCTGCGGAACAAAAGAGCCGATTTAGCTTTTGTTTGCGGGAGATAAAGTAAAGTAGAAAGAAGCGCTCCTGGTATGACCTTTTAATAGGCATCGGCCACCAGGAGGGGAGGTTTGGTGAGGAAAGCGCCGGTTCCACCGGGAACTTTGTAAAAAGAGAGTGAAACATTCACTCAGCATCAGCGGCGGCTCTAGGCGTCTTTGTTACAGCTGACAACAGGTGACTGTCGGCACAACATAACCACCACAGTGTGGCCTTCGTGATAGGACTAATGGGGTCGGAAAGCTCTTTCAGCCAACCGTGTATATAACGAAATGGTTTGTTAATTTCATGTTAAACTTGTGTTAGCTTAGCTTGTAAGCCGTCCTTAGATTAGCCTTAGAGGATTTGGGTATCACAACACCACATATTTCCAAATTATTATATATCAGGTTAGCAGCACTTGTCCATCAATGTCGACTTTGCCTGTAGTGAATGCATTTACTACACCACTACACGCGCTCATATTCCCTTCTCTAAAGCCTGTTCACGGCAAAGTGAGCACTTGTGTAAACCGTGCTTAGGATCTACTTTTCTCCTTCTGCCATATGTAAATTTAATATTACCACGGACCACGCCGCTTTATTCACGCCCCAGTCAAGCGTAACTGTAAAATCGTCAGGAATGTAAATACGGCATTTTCTTAATAAACAAACCCTTACGCTCCTGCAAATGAAATCAACCGAAACTTGAGTCAATAAGTTTCCTGTCGATAACTTTAAATGTCACACTTATCTTAAGACGTCAGTGCATGGAACTACTTTGCCTACATCGTTGCCAACTTTACAAGCAGCGTTGAAATGTACGCAGTAACGGACAGTGATTTTTTTTCCCCCTTCAAATGTTGATTTCGAAAGTGCTCACTTTACCGTTAACAGCCTGCGACTACGTGTTGTTTGTAATAACAGCTGGCACAAACATGTGAAACCACAATAGACATACCGGAGAAAGCGAGGTAAATAGTATCAAATAAAAGCAATTACGTTACAATTCTTGATTGATTGTTGGTGGCAGGAGTACGTGCATACATGAAACCCTCGGCCAGGCGACTTAATACATATCACGCCAAAGAGACAATAGCGTTGAATCGCCAAGGTCTTAGCGGGAGCAGCGGTGAGGTAGTGGTTAGAATATTCGCCTCCCACATAGGCGAACCGGGTTCAATCCCCGGCCGGGTCACTCGCGGATTTTCGCAAGTGGTAATCGTGCCGGACGATGCCGTTGGTCGGCGGGTTTTCTTGGGGATCTCCTGTTTCCCTCGCCCTTTGCATTTCGGCGCTGCTCCGTTCTCACCTGATTTCACCCTCGTATGCTCTCAAGCCCTCGAAGTTAAGAGCCGCCCAAATCTCTTCACTCACTTCACCACTCGCCAAGATCTTAGCAGTAATCACCAGGAACCTGCTACATCGCGTTATTTTTTTAGCATCGAGCTAAAATTCACGATACTGTATACATTCGAGCCTCTATTGGCTACTGCCCAGATATGAAGTCACTCCCTTTTTTCAGCGAACACTACTTGATTGGGGCATACGATTGTGAAGTCTTCATTCATCGGCGCAGAGTTACCCGGGACGTGTCAAATGCAGTATGGCCCAATGACAAACGTATTGCAAAGGTAAAAATTGTTTTACGTTTAAACTGTCGTCAAATAATACGCGAATTTTGCCAGGTCCCTTAGTAATCACGTGAAAACATGTCCGTGCACACCCGAGGTAGACAAGGTGTCCCACACGGAGAGGGCGTTCACCTCGCCAAGAGCACACTCGGATCTATTGTTAGACGAGTCATTAAGCCCACTTAGGGTGCTCTTCCCCTCCACCCCCCGGGTCTATCCCCGCGGGCGTCTTGCGGCAGCGGGTGCTAGGAGGCGCGCCGAGATATTCCGGGACGCGCCAACAAACCGACCGCAGATCCCCCTCGTCGTTCATCACTGTCACCCGCCGCTTGCCACCGTGATGTACATATTCCACTCCGCTGCCCTGCTACCCGCGTCGGCGGTCGAGCCCCTGGGTGGTATGGAAACTATAATTTCGCGTCGGCGCAAGACCAGGCTCCAAAACACTCTTCTTGCTCGAGCAGATGATGTTCATCGGCTGTTGTTACAGTCAGCTTGGAGTACAAGTGTCTGGAAACCTTTGGCAATTGGAGTGGAGAGATTTGGGCGGCTCTTAACAACGAGGTCTTGAGAGCCGACGAGGGCGAAGTGAGGTGAGAGAGGAGAAGCGCAAGAACGCAAGGGGGGGGGGAAACGGGAGATCCTCGAGAAAACCCCCCTGACCAACGTGCGAAAATCCGGGAGCGTCACCGCCAGTAATCGAACCCGGTTCACCTTGGCGGGAGGCGAGCGCTCTAGCCACTGCACCATCCGCGGCCCCTATAATGAAAGTAGGTACACTTTACGGCATAGTTCGTTGTACCTAATCGTGTATTTTTGTACAGAAAGCATCACTGATGTACATACGCGTGTACGAAATGACGATATAATTCGTTTCGTATTCATAAGACCTTCAGCCGGTAGGTGCAGGAGAAAAGAATAATAATTTATTGATATTAAAAGGAAAGAAATTGTAACGCTTTTATTTTCATTAACGCATTAACAAAATATTCTAAACTCTGTTATTTACTTAATAAATTACTACTTTACTACAAAACCAAGTTGATCTCTGGTAGTGTGTGGTTGATGTAACGTAAAGACGAGTACACATTCACAATGAACCGGACATTTTACGTTTACACTTTCTGTAAACTTTCCCTACGTAAAGGCCGTTCACGTTAAAGTGAGCACTTATGAAACCAACCTTTGCGAAAAATATCTGCCTACAATTTCATATGCGCTACAGTACACACTGGCGTGCAGACTCCCAGTTAAGTTGGCGACGAATGAATGTAGTTCTAATACTTGAATTTGTATTGAGAATTTCATGTTGACATATATGACTACTGACGTCAGTGTTTCTTGTTCTGTACTCACAAATTTATAAAATTGGCGCATATACTTTTCTAAAAATTACATGGCTCAGCTTGGACGACGTATGAATGATGTGGAACGGTCCATGGGAATATATAATTTTCATACGGCAGAAGGATATAAAATGAGAAGTAAAAGCAGATCACAAGCAGGGTGACAAAAATGCTCAATTAACAGTTATATTCCAACACTTCGGCTGACTGTTGTAGATGAGTAGTTATGGGCCTTCGACTTATTTCCTCGGGTTGAAATTTCGCTCAGGTATAAAACATTGTATCTTTTAAAATATGTATTTTTATACATTGTACAACACCCACGTAATGAAAATTAATTTTTTTTTTCATTATCTCAATTTTTATAACTGGAAGTACACAATTCCCAGAAATTTCTGTTAAATTTGCGTAAAGTCCGTTTCACGGAGAGTTAACGGACACTCCTAAACAGATTTTTACCATAAATTTTCCGTTCTAAATAAAGGGCGTTTTTTTTAACAGTGTATATACGACATATTGCATAAGTTTATTCCAGAAGGGTGTAGCCACCCTTGAAAGTGTATCAGAAGCACACGTTTAACACTAGTGACACAGTCATAACGAGAGATAAATGTCCGAATTTCTGGATTATCCATCATTGAGCGACGAAGTGCAAACCATAAAAAAGGAGGGGTTGGAACCCTATTTGTAAATTGAAACACGCAACTCTCCAGCAAATTTTTGTTTGTTCCCTGCGGATTAATAATATACATGGTCTACAAAAATGCCGCCTTGTTTTTTGTCACCCCACACGCCGCTGTTTTTAGAGAAATTGCACTGATATGTCAAAAGTCACGTCTAGTATCGTGTAGGCCCTCCTCTGTCCCGGCGAAGCGCAGCAACTCGTGATATCGATTCCACAAATGGGCGAGACACATGTGGATGGATGTCGACCCACGTCGTCAGGATGACCGCCCACGGTTCCCTTACGCTGCCTCCCCTTCCTCCCCATCCGAACTTCAATATGCCAGGCGCTGATTGGCGAACGGCGTTCCGTCATGTTGCTGGCTATCTAGAGGGAGGGTCGGTGGTCCTAGGTAGGGGAGGGGACCTACGTGCGTCTCGGGGCAAGTCCCATACGCCTAGTCATGCAGGGAAGATTCTAACTACGAGGGCCCATGCTCGCGACTTTACCGGGATTGGGCAAACTTGGCCGCAATCAGAGCCGTGTTTACCTCCCTTGCTAACTTAGTTGATCTACAAAGGGAGGGGGGACCGGCATAGGCACCGTAAAAACCTCTCGACAGAAAATAATTGCAAAACTGCACACAATTTATGAAGTAGAAAAATATTTCTACTAGAACAGAGGATTGGATAGGATGATCTTCATTGGAAAGGTGTTTGAAGCACTAGAAGAAAAAAGTTGATAACGGACATATTTTATTGAGGCTGCAAAAATATAACTTATCACAAGGGGCAGTGATATTTCGCGAAAAGATTTCAAGACAAGATACAGTCCAAAGTACTGTAGGATCGACCAGCTTCTTTGATCGGCTAAAATATGTTCTGGCCCGTGTTAACAGTTTGCGCACGAATCAGGAAGGGTCAGTTTCGGAATTACTTAGTCCTGAGTGGCTTGGTCAATGACGGACACGGCATCAGCAGCCAATGGAGGTATAACAACAACTGAGGTGTGTATATAGTATTAAAGTCTTACTGTGTGCTCCGATTTTTACGCGAAAAGTCACAGGCCCTACTTATCAAGCAACAGTGCGCGTGGGAACAAGAACCCCACCCCCGCAAAATGCAATATGGAGAGCGAGGTGGCCACAGCAGTCGTTAAAACTATCAAGAATGCTTCTCGAACCAATTCTGGACAACTTGGGCCGACGGCACGGTGCATTATCCTGCTGGAATATTCCATCGTTGTGATGTTACTTTAAGCCCACGAAGGGCTGCTGCAGTGCAATGCCAAGACCAGCGCGCACTCACGCGATGTCAGAGCCCAACTGATACAGGTCTGGGCACTTCCAAGACGCCAAGGTACGGTGGCGCCACCTACTATTACAGTTACGTACTGCTATCCCAGTACTTTTGGCATGTCAGTGTAGGTCGTGTGCACGTTTCCTACATATATTTTTGCATGCAGGAATCGTGTCGCAAGATGCCACTGGTCGGTGGGTATTCTCGGGAATCTCTCGTTTCCCCCGCCCTTGCATTCCGGCGCTGCTCTATACTCACCTCATGTCACCCTCGTCAACTTCCAAGACCTCGATGTTGAGAGTCGCCCAAATCTCTGCTTCTCTCCCCATTATCCAGCAATTGAAATGGCGACTCAATATAGAACTGTTTTGAACTCAATGAACATTTATAGACCTTAAAATTACAAGGGCGTCTCCGTCCCTGATTAGAGATTTGAAGTTTTCGCGGTTTAGTTTCGGGTCAAGCTATAATTCAAAATCTCTTATGTTTGCATTAGTAATAATTGAACGCAAAATTAAATCACCTAATTTGTATGGCATATGTACTACACATTATTTTCGGGTCCGGAAATTACATTAACCGTTTCAGGCCCACTTTAATTTACGGTTTCAGGAGTTGCAAACAAAAAAATGTATGATGCGTACTGTACTTAAGTTTCTCTAACACTTGTTCCGTTGCCACAGCCAATGAGATGTAGGCTATATTCTCGGCTACAGTAATATGAACTAATTATGACCTAGACCAGTAAGGCGGTTTGCGAACCACTTCCCACGGGTAAGATCATTGGTCATCGAGCTTCGTAGTGTGCAGTACAGACCAAAAATTACATAACTTGCGTAATGTACCCCAACTGTGTACACTGGGTCTGGCTGGGTTCATAGTTTACGTACGGCGTGTGCTGTACCGGCTGGCCTTAGGTATCCCGTGTATAGGTTGTTCACGGTAAAACTGAGAGCAGTTTTGAAAGCGCCGCGTGAGGTCTACTGGCATGTACGTTGCGTATTCTTCCACATTATGTAAAATTAACACTGCCATGGGTCTCATTACTTTCTTCACGCGTCGGTAAAGTGACTCTGTGAAATAATTAGATAAGTAAATATTTTACAAATCTGCTAATTATAATACTTATATGCATTAAGAAAAACAGAACGCTAAAGAAATAATTTAAGTCGACCACAAACGGTTACCAAACATTTTGATTAGACGATAAGACGTGGAACTATTTTTCCTCCATCGTTACCAACTTTACTGGGCGCGTGCCACTCAGTGTGCCCATTACAATATATGCAGGTACAAGCAGTGACTTTTTTTCTAAGGCTACAGCTTGACCGCAGCATGTTTGGTACCAAGGAAGGGCGACCGCAGAGTGTAGCAACCATGGGAGTTGTTCACCGCGGATACAAACACTTAGCCGGCGCCTAACCCAGGGGTCGCAGCTCTATAGGGAAAACTTGGGCCACTAAATTATAGGGTAGAATGACTTCGCCGACTGTTGAAAAATGTAAATAATGCTCCTTAATAAAGAAGTCTGTNGGTCGCAGCTCTATAGGGAAAACTTGGCCCACTAAATTATAGGGTAGAATGACTTCGCCGACTGTTGAAAAATGTAAATAATGCTCCTTAATAAAGAAGTCTGTGTATTTATAAGCAATGTAATTTTATTTTTAAATGTACTTACGTCATAAGTAAATTAAGTTTAATTCCAGACGAAATGTTTTTTATTCTCTTCCTACAACACAGGTTGTGTGTGGGGCCTTTCTTTATACCTGCAATGCAACCCTGCACTTTCCCATTCCGTATCCTTCCCTGGCACTTCAAACGTAGTGGTGTGGGAGCCTCTCGCCCGCAGAGTTCATTTTCTTTCAACATCCCCCTCCCCTTTTTTTTCTTCTTTCAACTTCCGGTATTCTTTTACTTTCCACGTTCCGTATTTGTGTCTGTTTCTATCCCGCTGTCCAATCCCGTTTGGTTCGTTTCTCTCCTTGCTGCGTTTCCTACAGTATCCTCGTCTGTTTTTGGTCCTTTCCTAGTTTGGGGTTTTGGTTTGTTTTCCCCTTATGTCACCTTAATTCCCTTCCTATTACCTCCGTTTCGTATCGTTTAATTCAATTATATCCTGCTTGTTTTGAGCGATTTCTCGCTGGCACACATATTCTCAGTTCTTTTCATTGATTTGTTCCTTTATGTACAGTGTACTATTTCCTGTTAATAAATCAAATCATAAAATAAAATTAAAAATAAGTTTAATTATTTTTATCGTCATTCACAAAATATATCATTTTCGTGTATGCGTGCGCTGTCGGCGCCAGGTTGACTGAGGTGTTTGTTTTGTTTCAGTGATGGTGATCGTTGCTGGAGGAGTTGTTGATGTTTGCAATCAACTGCGGGAATTGAGCTTTATTGAATTTCCAAATGCTGCTTGTCTAGGGATGAATGGTACAAGAGTTATTGATATCAGCAACAGTGTCTTTTTAAAAGAAAAAAATATATGTATAATTAGCATTTTAATACAGAATTCATGCGTAGTTAACATAGTGGCCAAACCAAGTATTCTCTACCATTAATTGTTAAATACATATTTAGTTCCGTGTTACCATTTGTAAATACAGCATTTAATTATAACGCTGTTGACAAATGGTTAATAGCAATAACCAAAACGTCTGTCTGAGAACTGAGCTGCGTCAAATTCTACCTAACAGCCCAAACACAGAGGAAAATAAGAGCCCGCCAAAACAGCATTGAGCCTCGTCTCTTTATCTTCCTTGCTTTGCGGCCTGACCTTGCCGGTGTTCTCGGGTCCTCCTCTCCCCTCACAGGTGCACCAACCTACGCGACGGACACGCGGCGCGGTCAGCACGCTTGCTTAACGACGCGGGTTCCGTCTTCGGCGGACCCCGCCGAGTCTTCGCGTGCGGTAACACGACGGTTGCGGAAAAAAAATCGCGAGTTCAACGACCTGCNTCGGCGGACCCCGCCGAGTCTTCGCGTGCGGTAACACGACGGTTGCGGAAAAAAAATCGCGAGTTCAACGACCTGCAGGCTAGACTCTACAGTCTTATGTACAGATACGCCGACATCAACTGCACGTTGGTTGCTTGCTGTCACAGTGGAAGGCGACGATTGGACCAGCGTTCTCCAGGAAGTGTCAAACACGGCGTGGGCCAATGGATAAAGTTATATAAACGCATGTGTTTTGAATTCTAACTTGTCTTAAAATGAACCAGCTAATTCTTCAGGTCTCTAGCTATAGCTGATCGCCTGCCATGTCGGATGTTTGGTTTTTATCTCCGAAATCTGGCAGCAAAGAATTTGTTTTGCGTTTTGCAGGCCGTAAGTGCATAGGGTATCGCTTAGCAAACTTCGCACTCGCATCAAAGATCCTAGACCCTACAGAATACCCACGGACTACCGAGCACATTTTTATTTTGTAAAAATTTGTGACTATTGGAATTGTTTCTTTTGCTCCCCATTTTTTTTTCAATTCACAAATACGTAAGAATTAAGAAATTTGTAAAATATTTACTTATATAAAAATTTTACATACTCATTTGACCGACGCATGAATTAGGTGATTAGACCCACGACAGTGTTTAATTCTACATATGGTGGAAGAATACTCAATGTCAGTTTACCGAGAACAACCTATAAACGTAGAGGGTAAATGGAGTAGAGTGCTCATTCTAGCTGCGCAGTAGCCACTCTCCGTGTTCAAGCNCAACCTATAAACGTAGAGGGTAAATGGAGTAGAGTGCTCATTCTAGCTGCGCAGTAGCCACTCTCCGTGTTCAAGCTTTGCACGGTTTTTCTACCAATAGCATTATCGAAAACGACGTACATGCGATATGAGGTTAGAACACTGTCCATTTTTGCAAGTGCTTTGAGTTGTTTGTACACTTTCTCTAACTTAATTTCANAGTTGTTTGTACAGTTTCTCTAACTTAATTTCGATGCAATCAGAACATATTGAAGTTAGTCAAAGTATCTCGTATTCTCGTAAGTGTGTTTCTCAACTGTAAACAAACTCCATCACTGTTGACCACGTGAGACTTCAACAGTTGCACTGGAGATGGGTGAATCAATGTTGCTGGGTATAAGCGCAAACGATGAAAATCGGTCTACCTTCATCTTCAGTCTAAAGCGTAATTTACATCTACGCCGATCACGCCAAACAAACAGAGCGGGCAGAACCTATGATTGTTCATATGTAAGGAGATTATTCTGCATCACCATTTTTCTGTTTGGTTGCATGCTGTTTATGACCACTTTGTTTCGTTATTTATTTTTAATAAATTCTATTTGCGGTTTCTTCACACTTTTTCAATTAAATCTTTGAAAAATGACCCCATGTACGATGTGTTTAGTTATTTCCTAAATATGCGATAATTTATAACCCTAAGTATACCGTTTTACACCTATGTTAACATGAAAGTATCTTATTTTTCGTCAAAAAAACGGTTTACCTGTATTTTATTTATAAATTATAATATTTCATTTACAGTAAATATGAATAAAAACAGTGAGAAAACATGTGTGTTGGTAGCGCCTAGTAAGAAATAGTTCTCGTACAAAATGTTATTGCAACGGAGTGCACACGAATTCGGTGCGTTGTCCTTTGGTGTAATATTATAGCCTTAGTTAAGCTTAGTTTGCACGAGGCGGAGGGATATCCTGGAAGTAGAACTTCAGCAGGGCTTCAGAAAAGTGTGGAGTAACTATGAATGGATTATACCAAGATTCTAAAATAAATATTGCGACAACAAACTATACGTTGTCTTGTTTGTACTATATTTTATTAGTTCCGTTATAGTACGAATTTTTATAAAATTATTTTCAAGAGACTAATCNTTGTCTTGTTTGTACTATATTTTATTAGTTCCGTTATAGTACGAATTTTTATAAAATTATTTTCAAGAGACTAATCTTTTCTTTAATGCTCCCGAAACACTTTAAATCTTACATTTGTGTTCACGTCTTTCATTATAAATACGTACTATTACATCAATACACGTTGATTACCCAAGAAATTAGTCGTATAAAACATGTGAACCAAATGACTTCTGGGAAATATCGGCGAAGTCTGGTCTTTCCGCAAGCAGAAATATTGGCGCTCGTTGGATTTGAGGTTAGAATACTGTTTAGCAAACAAGTCCTTTGAGATGTACGTATGCCTGCCCTGATCAGTTTGTAATGCAGTTTGATCAGATTCAAATTGGTTAAAAGTATTTTATTCTTATAAAAAAAAGCTTGACTTTTGAAAATGAATACACAGAATGTTTGGAAACTCAGTCCCCAAACTCCAGACATAGTTTCTTTGGACCAATAGCAACACAAAAGCCCTATACATTATGAATAATTGTGTTTAAAGTAGCAGCGTACAACACCTGGAGAACAAGGCGGTGCGATCACGCGTGTAAGACAAGTTGCATAGGTCGTAGGCGTGCGACACTAAATTATTACTTACGCAGCATCGCATGACTATTCCTTATGTAACTTATCCTACACGCTTAATCGTACCTCCTTGTTCTCCAGGCACTGTACGCCGCAAATTTGAACACAATTATTTGATACAAAAATACATGTCCGGATATAACTGTATAGGGCTTTTGTGTTACTATTGGTTCAAAGAAACCACGTCTGGAGTTTGGGTACTGAGATTCCGAGCACGCTGTATAAACAAACACGTTCATCACTGCTGA
Organism: Clitarchus hookeri; assembly: GCA_002778355.1. NCBI lineage: Eukaryota > Metazoa > Arthropoda > Insecta > Phasmatodea > Phasmatidae > Clitarchus > Clitarchus hookeri. Next base: position 131,229 of record NQII01001932.1, on the reverse strand, counting down.
CCATGTGACTTTGACAGTTGTGTTGGTTTGGGGTAGGTCAGTGTTGGGTACATGCGCAGAAGATAAATAATTAGGGACGGGAAAATATAGCGAATTCATTTTTACGACAAGCTAAACTACAAACATATGTGCATTTTTGTTATGTTTGCAATTGGGTTACAGTTTGTCAGACACGCCCCAGGTGGACTCTGAGCCAATAACAGACCTGCAAGGAAACAAGTACCCAATCCCGTGCCTCCTGGTCCGAGGTAAAACTACGGTAGCAGCCAATGAACATAAAGCTGGGCCTCGAAATTACATACGACAGAGGAGTCTATCCTGCAGGTCGTTTAACCCTTTCAGGACCACTTTAATTTACTCTTTCATGTGTTGCAAACACAAAATTTTATGATGCGCGGTGTACTTAAGTCGATACAGTCAATACTTGTTTCGTTGTCACAGCTAAGGAGCTGTAGGCTAAACGTTCGGCTACAGCAAAATGAACCAATTATGACCTACATTAGTTAGAGGGTTTGCGAATCATTTACACACAGGTAAGATCATTGGTCATTGGCTTTCGCAGTGTGCAGTACAAACAAAATATTACCTACACGTGCCAAATGTACACAGTTGTGTGCAATGTGTCTGAATTGGTCAAAACGCGAAATTTTCCTTTCGCTACGAATAATCGGTATGCCTGTTGTCGGAGGCACAGGCACATCCGGGCATCCCGTTAGCCAATGGAACACTGCCCATAACAGTGTTTATCTCCCGGTTACTCATGTTGGCAGCAAAAAACAGCTACAACCAACTCTATCACTCTACATTGCAAACTGGAAATATATACACCAGTTCACCTCCCTCCTTATATGTGACGTGGTCCTATAACTTATTTGGCAGCTACCTGCGACTCCTCCGGGAATGCCCTAAAAGATTAACTTCTAGNACGCCTTCCGCCTTCTTCGCCTTCTTCACCTGCACAACACATCGCACCAGCTGCGGTCAGCGACTTTCTGCCACCGCACTGCATCAATAATTACCCCCCCCCTTCCCCACCGCCACATCAACATACACACACACACATACACACATCGAACTTTGTTAACACTTTGACTGTAGGGATGGGCTGAGGTCACTTATAAGACAGGCTGGGAATATCAATGTTTAAAGTTTGGAAAAGGGAAAATTTTCGCCACTAGGTAAGTGCTAGTGTCGCATGTGTACCAGATTTTATTCTATTTTCTACTTCAAAAAAAATATTATTTACAATATTCATAAATTAAATGTAATATAACTTCGAAACTAAGTAAAATGTTTCATAATTTATGTAGCTAAAAATTTTACTTACAAGTTCATTTTCGGAACACTGCGCGCCTAATGGTGGAAATTTCCCCTGTGCCAAACTCTCCCGTAATACATCTCGTTTTGTTCCTAACCTGAGTATAGTTAACCGTATATACGCCAAACAGTTACTTTTATGTAACGAGTTCCATCGTTCCAGTTCCAAGTACGTAACACGTTCCAATAACATGTTATTTTTGTAACAGGTTACTGTGAAACATTTCTCGTCTGTCCCATAGGCTAGAGATGTGGTAGACCGATCTCGCTGGATGCGCCAACCAATCCTCCGTATCACATAATTGAACTGCTTTTCTGCCAACACATCTAGCGAAAACGGCATGGTTTGGATTTTAGCTTAGAAAACTTATTTATAAACAAGTGCTTAGAGATGTATGTATACTTCCTGCAGTTTGGTTAAATTCAAATTGGTAAAAGTATTTTATTCATATAATAATATTTGTCATTTAAAAATTACTATGTAAACAAACACGTGTATCACTGTTGACCATGTGACTTTGACAGTCAATGATGGGTACATGCGCAGAAGACGAATAAGCGGTCTGCCTCATCTTTAGTCTAGGGTCTGTCCCGACGTTCCGGGAAATAACGATTACGTTGTTCAATGTTCCAAAGCTTGCCGTTCCAAGAAATAACGTTTGCATATGCGCACTGTAGCCAACCGAGTCGTCCCAAAAAAAAATAACATTCATGCATGCGCAAGACGTTCCAACAAATAAAGATATAAACAATGAAACGTGTTGTTCGTGTAACATGTGACCAAATTGTAACAGTGTATTATAACTGTTACGTTAAATAATGCCCACCTCTATTTGAATGTTGCCGGGCGGACTGGTTGGGGTTGAAGGTAAGTGTCCTTCAGACAAGGTCATTCAATGACCATCTGCTCTTTCTCAACACAAACCTCCCTCCGTTATCCCCCTCCGCTGACAGACAAGACTGGCCCAGCCNCTCCGTTATCCCCCTCCGCTGACAGACAAGACTGGCCCAGCCTGCCTGCAGGTATATACTGTTCCTTCGCAACCAGTTTACGGGATGGAGGAGGGCGCGTTTTAAAACTGAGAACATGATGTTATGTGCATTTTATTATTTTTTATTTTACAAGCATGGCGTGACCCTAGGAGTACGGCATTTTTCATAAACGTTATAATACAAAAATTGGAAATCACAAAGTAAAGCACAAATATAAGTGCTAGCTGTACATAATACCAATAGTACAAGNCTGCCTGCAGGTATATACTGTTCCTTCGCAACCAGTTTACGGGATGGAGGAGGGCGCGTTTTAAAACTGAGAACATAATGTTATGTGCATTTTATTATTTTTTAATTTTTTTTTAATTTTACAAGCATGGCGTGACCCTAGGGGTACGGCGTTTGTCAAAAACGTGATAATACAAAAATTGGAAATCACAAAGTAAAGCACAAATATAAGTGCTAGCTGTACATAATACCAATAGTACAAGGNATAATACAAAAATTGGAAATCACAAAGTAAAGCACAAATATAAGTGCTAGCTGTACATAATACCAATAGTACAAGGGGCTATGCGACAACAAAACAGTTTCAGTAAACACGAGTAGTACACAAGTGATACAGATAACACACAATGAATTCAGTCGCACGCAAATAATTACACATAACACACAAGTAACAGAAGTAATAAATAAACTGTAATTTACTGCTTTTATGGTTAAGTTTTATTCTTGTGTTTAACGAGGGAGAAATTAAAATTTCATTAGCGAGCGATTTTTTTAATATTGTAGCTTTATTGCGGTAAACATGTGCTCGCCATATATGTTTATCTACATCAATTGCAATAGTTGTGGTCGTCATAAACAAACTAAATCGTGTTTGCAACAAAACGCATGCATTCAATCTGCATCCATTTCTTAACTTGGAAGGCGCAATGGGAATAATTGTCCAACTTGCAATTTACTTTGTCTAGCTTACGCCTTCCTTTGCTGCAAGCTCGTCCAAACGTGGTAATGTGTTGTATTAATTGAAAACAGTTTTTTTTTTTTTTTTTTTTTAAATTTGTAAACTGTTTGCTATTCACTCATGTTGGCGTTAGTTGCTATTTGTTAATTACTGCATAGATGGATCACACTTCGAAACTGACTTCTTCACACAGGCCCATGATGGATTCGTAGGACCGCATTAAAGCGAAAGAAACTAAGTTTTGTTCCATATTATTTTTAATTTCTTTGCTCAAAGCGGGGAGGAAAGGGAATGAATGACTCATAATAATAAACTCATTGAATGCTGTGTAAACAAACCCAATCTTTGTAATTCCTAGAAGTGAAACATGAGTTAAAAAATATTAAAACTTTTTAACTGCACGGAAAAAAAATTCCGTTATCTCTTTTTACTAAACACTAAGAATTTTTCCCCCCTAAAAAACGATAATGTGTTTTGGAGAAAAACTGTTTAAATTTGCTTGTTTATAATTCACAAAATAAATTTTATTTCATTATTTGTTAAATTTTAATGTTTGACTTCAGCATTAGATTGTACTTAAATAAAGCCATTCATTTTGCAGCATTGTTCAATAGCATATGTGAACAATTTTCTTACACTGTTACGCAAGACGATTTGTCTCGATTTGCACACGTTTGAAGGTGTATGAATCCAATACTTGCTTCTAGTAAATTACTAAACTTAATCATTAATTATGTTAATGTAAATAATATGTTTTCTACCTTTTTACAATTTTTTAAGTATATGTTTTTAGTGGAGCTCATAAATGAAAAAGAAAGAAAACTGTACTGGCATATATTCGTTCATTCACTAGAAGTTATTTCTCACATACTGCATATTGTTAGTTAATAAAAATATAATTATANTGGCATATATTCGTTCATTCACTAGAAGTTATTTCTCACATACTGCATATTGTTAGTTAATAAAAATATAATTATAGACACAGATTACTTTTATTGTGTAAGTTCATAATAATCACTCAATATAAGTCGTTTCTCATGTACTGTATATTGTCAACTATAAGAATAGATAAATAACAAATAAGATTAATCATATCATAGACAAATTACTNCTCATGTACTGTATATTGTCAACTATAAGAATAGATAAATAACAAATAAGATTAATCATATCATAGACAAATTACTTTTATTACACAATTTAAAAAAAAAATTTACTCAATGTAAGTTATTTTTCACATACTGCATTTTGTTCATTATAGATAATAACAAATAAGATGTATTTGATTATAGCCGCAGATCACTTTTATTATACAAATTCACAAAGTTCACTCGACAGATGTCATTCCTCACGTACTGCGTTTTACTAACTGTAGATAATAACAAATAACATTAACCTGACTACAGACACATCTCGAACTTCACCACAAAGCTCAGATATCATTCATGCAATAAATCTTTCCGTACCTGACGACCGAATGTGGTAATAAAACAAAGGAACTCACGTCAGTCGTAATTCTTCAATAGAAAGTTATTTGAAAACCTCATATATAAAAAAAAATCACACATCGTTTTCATAGAAAATGTGATTATATTGATTATACTGATGTATGTATAAGCATTAAAACATAGAGAATGAAATAACAAATTTTTTCGTGTGAAATATACTGGTTGCCTACACGAATTATATTGTACTACACCAAATATACGGGAAATTTCAAATATTATTTCATAGAAACATATAGATACATAAATTACATTACGCAGCACACACGCCAATCAATAATAGAAGAAGAGTCATGGCAATTTTACTTCCGCTTCATTCGCGTTGCTTTTCGAAATTATTCTGCTCATCAGTTTGTATAAATCTTTCCCGTATGCTCTGAGCCNTCCGCTTCATTCGCGTTGCTTTTCGAAATTATTCTGCTCATCAGTTTGTATAAATCTTTCCCGTATGCTCTGAGCCACATTTTTTTCTCAAGAGGTAGCGTCTTTGTAAAGTTTACTGTTCTATTACTGGCTCGGAACGAAAGAAATTTGAANACATTTTTTTCTCAAGAGGTAGCGTCTTTGTAAAGTTTACTGTTCTATTACTGGCTCGGAACGAAAGAAATTTGAAATATTTTTCAGTCCGATTATTATAATCCAACAGTATTATGCAATATTTTTTTATACTTTTGGAATTAATATCAAACACGTAATGATAGCCGGGTTGGAGAGAGGGGATAAGACGTGAAAAAAGTTTTTGAAATTCCTTTTTATTTNATCAAACACGTAATGATAGCCGGGTTGGAGAGAGGGGATAAGACGTGAAAAAAGTTTTTGAAATTCCTTTTTATTTGGATATGGCTCGTTTTTATATGACTTTAATTTTGAACACCTATACATTTCTACTTTAGCACGAAGTTTAGTTCCTAACACTAAAAACCACTGTTTTATGACCGCGTAAAATAAAATGTATTAATTAACCTTGGAACTCTTTATTATCGCGTATTTTCGGCTGGTATAATGTGCGTCAGNGCGTAAAATAAAATGTATTAATTAACCTTGGAACTCTTTATTATCGCGTATTTTCGGCTGGTATAATGTGCGTCAGCAGTGCACTCAGAATAGCCAACGCAATATTAACTTTTGTTCGTTCGTGCATCAGCTATTACAGGATTTTGTAAATGGCATGTTGTTTGTTTTGAATACGTCAACTGCCACTCACTGACTGTCAGAACGTGGCCTTCTTATATTAAATGAACTATAGACTGGAGCCTTAAGGCTCCCGTCTACATCGCACTTAAACAACGTTGCAATGGTTCCACCAGGATGAGTCACTGTTAAACGTGCCTCCAATGTGCTGATCTACGGAAAGAAAACACACTTCATACTAGGAATGCTGTGTACTTTTAAGACGTCACGTACATTTGAAATACAATTTCAGTGTACTCCAAAATGGCTGAAAAATAAATATAAAAAAAGCACTTTATCTCAAAACATTTGCGTCAAATACATAAAAAAAAATATACTCAAGGGCCCTGCATTGAACCTTCCTACAGACTTTCCGCCAATAAGATAATAGGGTCACCTCTGAAAGTCCCATAGGTACACGCAGCGCGACAAGAACACTGCACACCAGTTCCGAGCCTTGCACTTAGAGGCGATGGCGCACTTAATGCGCGTGGCAGTGTCACCCTTATTGTTCCCGCGCTTCTCGGCCTCAAACGAGGGAAAAAAGCTCTCGGTAGACGGGAGCCTTAAGCCCCTGTCATATTGTCAAATTTTTCCGCCAAACTGCTTCCAATAAGTTTGGTCAAATAAAGTTGGACGGTTGTGACGTCACCGAAACGTCATAAACGCCACGACATTTGTCTGAAAAAAGTTGGGTGGTTCCAGTTTCCATCAAACATTTGGTTATTGAACCGGTTTTAAAATTTCTTTGATTTTTTGACGGGCTCAGCCAATCAGAATCGTGCATGACACAAATGGCCATTTCCGAAGTCACAAAACTTAAAAATGGCAAAAATTACTGGAAGCGAAACAAGGTTAAGAAGATAATCAATTTGTACAGGAGCTGCCCGAGCATGAATGTTATTATAAGTAGGGATAGGAAAATTTAGCGAATTCATTTCAGGACTAGCTAGATATAAAATATATGTACATTTTGGCTATGTTTGCAATTGGATCACAGTTTATTTATAAGATACGCCTAGGTGAACTCTGAGTCAATAACAGGCCTGCAAGGGAAAATGCACCGAATCCCGTCACACCTGGTCTGAGGCAAAACTGGCTACATACACCCTGGGGCAGCGGATAATGAACAGAAAACCGAGGCACGAAAATACATAATACCGTGCAGGCTAGCCTACAGATATTTTAAAACGCGAACTTTTCCTGTCCCTTATTATAAGTGAATATCACACACACTATCAATAACTCACGAGGCATTAAATGTCATTTCGCAGGATCTATCTCTGATAATTAAAATTTAAAATTAGTAAAAATAGTGAAAATAAATAACATTCGTTATATTTCTTCCTCTGGTGAACTGCATGGAAACGCAACAGCAGTAGCTCACTTAGAAAATAATTTTTAAATGAAAATTCGGACTAGGTTAACCCAGTACGAAAATTTGACGGTGTGATTCATTTTATAGAACACATTCAATATTATATGATAAAATCTGTTGGAAGGAAAACATTTGATGGGGGTATTTCGTCTTCAAATTTTGTCAAACATATTAGATGGGGAAAATTCGACAGTGTGCCAGGGCCTTCATTTTTGCTTGAACTTGCCAGAGCTGCATGGGCTTCACCGTAGCGTTACATCCGCGTTCTTTGAAGACACGGACGACGAACTATTGCTTCGGCAACACACAAAGTGCACGCCACTCGAATGAACGCGATCCGTTGTATGTTATTTTACCCAGGAAATAACATTTCACTGGGACACTTTCAACTCGGCATTACATCGATAAGATAGCGGGCCAGTAATGAGCGCTGTACAGTATACTGCAGTAACCGCCAGATGCGGGAATAGGATTTGAATACGACAAGTGTCGGTGTGGTAGGTATAGCTCTATATCGACCTCGCCTTCTGTTTCACAATGAACATAATTTTCTGGCGCAGGCTGGTTACGAAAATATTCAAGGCACAACCAAATAGCATCACTTATTAAAGGACCATTAAAACTGAGATTGGCACAGTTGATTTGTAATTTTTAAAACTCTGTTTAGTTGTGTTTTATATCCTGAAACTTCATGGGAGTGGTTTAACTCCATCAAAACCTCAGACGTGCGCACGGCCGTGGAAGCGTGTCCGCCGTTGTATGAACCAGTAGGGCAGTTGTGAATGGGAATACAGAGACCAACAAAACTGATGGTTGTACATCCTAACTAATATTATAAATGCGAAAGTGTGTTTGTTTGTTTGTCCTTCTTTCACGTCGCAACGGAGCAACGGATCGACGTGATTTTTTTGTACAGAGATAGTTGGAGGGCCGGGAAGTGACATAGGCTACTTTTTATCTAGAGAAAATATCTCATTCCCTCGGGGAAATTCTTATTGGGAAATAAGTACACATGAATAACAACGCAACGCCGCAACCGAGCAACAGATCGACGTAATTTCTTGCACAGAAATAGTTGGAGGGCTGAAAGGTGATATTGGCTACTTTTTATCGCGAGAAAATAGCTCAAAAAATTTCCAAACGATAATAGTGAATCAAGTCGGAAAAAAGGTTTGCCGCCAGCGCGCTCTCTTGCAATACGCTGTCTAAAACGCTAAGGACGGAACAATATCATGTAGTAAAGAATTGTGTAGAATAAAAATACCTAAAAAGAACTCCGCGGTAGCATACGGCTGTCCATAACAGAGAAATACTAATAAGTGTTTTTACCATTTAATTCACCGAGACGTTGAGTTTTATAATATGTAGAGAGTATAGAATATAAGTAAAATTTAAGTTTATTTTTTAAAAAAAACCCTAAACAATAATTTTGTAGTCCACGCGAGCGGAGCCGCGGGCACAGATCGCTCGTGAATATAGGCGACTCACATCCAGGTTGTCATTATTGTCATTAATATGTAGCGCACTCAGAGCGTTTACACTTTGCACTGCCATTCAGAACAAGCTGAACCGAGTCCGTTTTTACCATTACAGGAACGCTATTTCTACTCGTCTACTGTTTTTCTACCTACTTACTTCTTTTGATTCGCACCACATTTGACACGCTTACTAACCTGAATAACGTTTATCACTGGGTAACTGTCAGCTAATGGAATGCCGAGCTGGGTGTCTCCCAATCAAATATACTTTCACACGTAACAGGCTAATTACACAGAGTAGATAAGTACACAGAGACGAAATGGCGTGGCTGTTCCTTCGATGTGGGCGTACCCATTCTCTGATTGGCTGCTCGAGGCTCTGATCAGCTAAAGAGGCTGTTCACGATAAAGTGAGCTCTTTTGAAATCAACCTTAGAAAAAGGCCACTGCTCCTACCTGCATGCATGTTATACTGTGTACCATATAAGAAGGCCACATTCTTGACAGTTGAAAATCGCCGAGTCTTTTCGTTTATGTATCCATTCGCCATCAACAGGCGTGTCAAGAATAGGCTTTGATGTGGCGAGTCAGCGCGTCCAGGAGGTGCTGCTACGTGCGGCAATTGGTGAACTGCTTGGGTGGCGCTGCATTCGTAAACGGAGCATGGTAGACGTGCGTATGGTCTTTCGTAAACGCGGTACACGAAATATACGTTACTTTAAAAATTATACAGAGCTCGCGGGAAAATAAAATTATTTGTATATGCGCGTGAATACGTTATTTTAAACAACAAATCTATAATATGTTTCTGGGTGTAGTTCGGGATATGGATAACAGATGGCATGGAAGGGCATATTGCAAATGATGGTGCGCTTTTAACTCACAAGATGGCAGCACCTGGTTTGAGAGTCTGGAAACTTTGGATTTTTTCGTCACATTTGGATACGTATCGTTTTATTGTGCATCTCATTTTGAACACCTATACATTACTATTTTATCACGAAGTTTCGTTTCTAAAACTAAAAACTGCTGTTTTATGACCACGTAAAATAAAATGTATTAATTAATCTACGAACTCTTTCTTATCCGCGTATCTTCTGCTTGTGTGATGTGCTTCGGCACTGCTCTCAGAATAGGCAACGTAATATTAACTTTTGTTCGTTCGTGCATCAGCTGATACAGGATTTTGTAAATGGCAGGTTATTTGTTTTCAATATATTAAGTTGCCACTCACTGACTGTCAGAAAGTGGCCTTCTTATATTAAATGAACTATAACAGGCGCACTGAGTGACATGCGCCCGGTAAAGTTGGTAACGATGTAAAGGACGTAGTTCCGANTAAATGAACTATAACAGGCGCACTGAGTGACATGCGCCCGGTAAAGTTGGTAACGATGTAAAGGACGTAGTTCCGAGTCTTAACGTAGAATTGAAAGTGTTATGTAACCATTTGTGATAACTTAAATTGTTTATTTGGCTTTCTGATTTTAAAATGTACCTAAGTACAAAAATGAGCAGATTAGTAAAATATTAACTTTTCTGATAATTTCACAGTTTCACTAGACCGACACATGAATAAAGGGGTGGGGCAATGTTAATTTGGCACATGGTGGAAGAATACACAACGTGCACACAAGTAGATCTTAAGCACGGCTTTACAAAAATGCTCACTTTGCCGTGAACAGCCTATACATATGTTCTGCGAAATGTTCCCTGTCGGCTGGGCTTCCAGGCGCGTGTCGGCGAACAGCGTTCCACTTCGTTCTGCTGGCGTGTGCGGCCGGAGTTCGCTGCATGGGCGGCTGTTTCACTGAGATTCCACAGCGGGACAGGTCGGGTTAAGCAAAGACTAAACAAACAGTCGCGCTGGGTGGTCGGCCTTCTACTGAGGTGCGTGTTGGCTGTTCGCGTCCCAGCTGTGTCTCGGGTGCAGAGAGCGGGAGATAAATGGCGGGGGGCAGGCGCACCCTTCGCCACCCCTGTGCGTGTGAGGGGTTGCCTGTTTACGCCGGCTACGAGCTAAGGATAAACAAAGGTGCTGTGGCCTGTGTCCTCGGGCGAGTTTCTAATGACGAGGGTTGGGGGAGGGGGGGTCTGCTCATCCGCACTACAGCGCCTGTTATTTCCGAACAGCTAAGTATCGCCACTCGGCATTGCCTCCTCCCGATATACACTGAAGAGCCAAAAAACCCGGTACACTTGCCTAATATCGTGTGGGGCCCCCGCGAGCACGCAGAAGTGCCGCAAGACGACGTGGCATGGACTCGACTAATGTCTGAAGGTATGCAGGAGGCAATTCACACCATGAATCCTGCAGGGCAGTCCACAAATCCATAGGAGTGCGAGGCGGTGGAGATCTCTTCTGAACAGCACGTTGCAAGGCATCCCAGATATGCTCAATAATGTTCATGTCTGGTGATTTAGGTGGCCAATGGAAGTGTCTAAAGTCAGAAGAGTGTTCCTGGAGCCACTCGGTAGCAACTCTCGACGTGTGGGGTGTCGCATTGTCCTGCTGGAATTGTCCACGTCCGTCGGAATGCACAATGGACATGAATGGGTGCAGGTGATCGGACAGGATGCTTACGTATCTGTCACCTGTCAGAGTCGTATCTAGACGTATCAGGGGTCCCATTTCACGCCAACTGCACACGCCCCATACCATGACAGAGCCTCCACCAGCTTGAACAGTCCCCTGTTGACATGTAGGGTCCATGGATTCATGAGGATGTCTCCATACCCGTACACGTCCAACGGCCCGATACAATTGGAAACGAGACTCGTCAGACCAGGCAACGTGTTTCCAGTCATCAACAGTCCAAGGGCGGTGTTGGCGGGCCCAAGCGAGGCGTAAAGCTTTGTGTCGTGCAGTCAACAACGGTACACGAGTGGGCCTTCGGCTCTGAAAGCCCATATCAATGATGGTCCGTTGAATAGTTCGCACGCTGGCACTTGTTGATGCCCCATCATTGAAATCTGCGCCAATTTGAGGAAGGGTTGCACGTCTGTCACGTTTAATGATTCTCGTCAGTCGTCGTTTGTCCCGTTCGTTCACGATCTTTTTCCGGCCGCAGCGATGTCGAAGATTTGATGTTTTACCGGATTCCCTATATTCAATGTACACTCGTGAAATGGTGNCGATCTTTTTCCGGCCGCAGCGATGTCGAAGATTTGATGTTTTACCGGATTCCCTATATTCAATGTACACTCGTGAAATGGTGGTACGCGAAAATCCACATTTTATCGCTACCTCGGAGATGCTATGTCCCATCTCTCGTGCGCCGACTATAACACCACGTTCAAACTCACTGAAAACTTGATAACCTGCCATTGTAGGCAGCAGTAACCGATCTAGCAACTTTGCCAGACGCTTGTTGTCTTATATAGGCGCTGCCGACCGCATCGCGTTACTCTGATTGGTTCCATACCTCTGTTATTTTCATACGCACGGCTATACAAGTTTTTTTTTTTTTTTTTTTTTTTTTGGCTCTCCAGTGTATTCACTGTCTCCCTCCATGCTCCTTGGGGCGAGTGAGTGAGCGAAGAGATTTGGGCGGCTCTCAACATCGAGGCCTTGAGAGCCGATGAAGGTTAAGCGAGGTGAGTATGGAGCAGCGCCGGAATGAAAGGGCGGGGGGAACGGGAGATCATGGAGAAAACCCTCCGGCACAATTCCCACTTGCGAAAATCCAGAGTGTACCGGAAGGGGATTGAACTCGGTTCGCCAACACAACTATTTTCTCCCTGTTTTTATTCACACTTATTATAAATGAAATATTTTAATTTATAGGTAAAATATAATTAAAAGTTCAAATTAACAAAAATAAGATAATTTCGTGCTAACATAAGTACAAAATGTCTGTGGTACATGGCGTATTTATGAAACAACAAAACACATAATACATGGGGTGAGTTTTCGAAGGTTTGATTAAAAAAGCGTGAAGAAACCGCGAATAGACTATAACCGGATATTAGAAGCTGTCACGGCACGAAGTACACAGCCTATTCGTAGTATATTTACACTTTTTTAAATCAAACCTTTGGATAATTACCCCATGTAAGAAGTGATTGATTGTTTCCTAAATATGTCTACTCTTCTGTTCACATAAACGTATCATCATTTAAAATGGGCTTTTAGATATAATTATTCATGCATAGAAACATTTAATTAAAAATTATAATGAATGCCGACCTCCCGTGGTGCAGTCGACTGGTGTGCTGCTGGTCTGGGGTGCAGGAGGTCCTGGGTTCGAATCCTAGGTAAGGCATGGGTGTTAGTTTAAGTTAGGTTACAAGCTATGTTGCAAGTTAGTCGGGTATAACACCGGGGGACGTTAATACGCCCTTTCCACTCCAATGAAAAATTAGCATGAATAAAAACAGAAAGGAAAACAGTTGTGTTAGTAATTCCTAGTAAGAAATAGTTATCGTGCGAAGAATTATTACAGTGAGCGCGCGCGAATGCGGTGCGTGCGTTGTCCCTTTAGCGTAGCTTTGCTTGCATCAGGCGGAGGAAATGCCTGACAGTACATCTTTAGCAGGGCTCCAGAGAAGTTGTACGTAACCATGCATCTACTTAAGAGGCCACGTGCATATTTCAATATCGTTACCTCCGCTACGCCCATGCTAGCGATGCTCACGTCATTTGGTTCCCGACGCAGAAAAATTGTTGAGTTCAGTTGAGAGGTTTGGGCGGCTCTTAACAACGAGGTCTTGAGAGCCGACGAGAGTGAAATGAGGGGTGAGTATTGAGCAGCGCAGGAATGCAAGGGCGGGGGAAACGAGAGATCCCCGAGAAAACCCGCATCATCCGGCACGATTTCCACTTGCGAAAATCCGGGAGTCATCCGGCCGGGGATTGAACCCGGTTCGCCTTGGTAGGAGGCGAGCAGTCTAACCACTAAGCCACCGCAGCCCCCACGCATAAAAGAGAATGATAACCGCGCCCCAGGTCGCAGAGTTGCACTCGAAATGTAGGCAGCGGCGTACGCAGGCCCATTTTTTGGAGGGGGTGATCGAAAGAGCAAGGGATTTTTTAAGGNGGAAAGAATAGATATCAAAATTTAAAAAAATTGTGATCGACATCAGTGGAGGTCCGGGCGTTTCTCCCCAAAACCTTTTTGACTTTCAAGGTTAAAAATTGAACAGCATGCTTACTTCATGACAACAACACGTGCGCTACTTTGATAACCATTACTTTTTTAACCTATTCATACCCAGTGTGCACATGGGCATAACGTACATTGTTATTTTTTGCCTGTACACTACAATGCGAGGCTCAATGCCCAATGATCTTTCGCGTAGGTAACTGAATCGCAAACTGCACAACTGTTCTAGGTATTGAACTGCTCGCATTTCTACAGGCGAATACAAAGCCTGCAGTTCATTGGTTCTCATAACGAAACAAGGGCGACGTTGACTCAAACCACAGCACGCATAATAGAATATCTTATTCGTAACATCTGAAACCTTAGAGTAACCGTTTCAAGCACGGTGGTCTATATTTTGGACACTGCGCAGAAAATAGATTTAATTATGCACACAGGATAAAACGACATTCAATAAGGGAATTTCCTCGTGTAGCGAGAGAGATTATTCGTAGTTATAGGCTGTTCACGGCAAAGTGAGCACTTTTGAAGCCCTAGTTTCTTTTTTCTTTGAGACATTTTTTTATAATTTAACCACATTTTAAAATAAATATTACCATATAAGTAATGAACATGGTGTATGTATTCCAAGCACTCGAAAGTTTACGTCTAAGGTTAAAATAAAATATATTTATTGACTATTATTCCAAATGAGAAGGCTTTCAAAAGTGCTCACTTTACCTTGAATAACCTATACATAGTCGCTGCCAACAACATGAAACACACACTCGTTTTACTGGTTCCGACATTATGATATTCGTGCAATTACAAACAACAAATGTGTTCGCTGCAACGCCAACAGTTACATATTTTTTTTATAAATGCCTGACAGAGTTAATGAAGAATCGTAAAACAAGTTCATAATACTGAAACTGTCAGCAGGAGGCGTGCACCGCGATGCATCTGGAAAATTTATTTGATACTCTATGTGTCTCGTTGCACAGATTATCTCATTCTTGCTGATTAAGCCTACTCTTTATTTTTTTGCGTAAACTGTCTCAAACACAAAACAGACAAAATGGGCGGCATTTCATCACGTGTCACAAACTTGAAGCTACAGTATTAACAACAAAACAGACTCACTAAATTTATTCCGATGATATGGAGTAATATTATTACAATATGGAACATTTGCATGCTATTTTCTCCTTTGTTTTCGCTTTTAAACTGGGATGGCAGCACTTTGGCACATGCCCAGTTTCCAGTCGTCGATCATATTTCTCTCCTGTCCTACACAAATAAACTTTCCCAAATGATTTCAAACTTAAAAAAATATGAGGTTACGAGTCGTGGCATCTCATTTCTTACTCCATCTTCCCGGTAAAGCCCGTCTTTGTGAAGTTTAGAGTTGACAGCTATGGGTACATTACGTTGTTGCGCGGATCTGAAGCAGAAATAAATATGTTCCAGAGTTGGAAACATAATAATATTTATTTCCTTTTAAGCGACGAAACTAACCACGAATGGCAGGCGAGGACTGATAAAGTTTGTGTATATTGCGAAAATATACAGGCCGTGGCTGTTAAGTAAGGGAACTATTGAGGAAACTGTTAAAATATTGCAGAGTACCTTTAATCTGCAACACACACTCCTCTATTTGCACACCGCTGCATGTGTATTTTGTACTGTCCAAAGCAATTATGTACCTCATCAGGTGTCACCTTCCTTGGAGCAGCGGTAGTGTAGTGGTTAGACAACTCGCATCCCACTAAGGCGAACCGGGTTCGATAACCGGTGGGATCGCCACTGGTCGGCGAGTTTTCTCGGGGATCTCCGGTTCCCCCCACCCTTTCATTCCCGCGCTGCTCCATTCTCACCTTACTTCAACCTCATCGGCTCTCAAGACTTGGATCTTAAGAGCCGCCCAAGTCTCTTAACTCACTCACTCCACGAGCGCAGACAGCAGTGATCGAGCTCAGGACCTCCCGGATGTGCACGAAGGGACCGGGTAAGGGACGCTGGACGGGTTGGCCCACGACGGCGTGCCTTGGCTCAGTTCCAAGCGACGCACCGTCAGCCGTCTGCCCACCCACCATCTCCGCTTTCGGTGGGTGGTCTCGCCCTCCTGGTGCACGCTGCCCTGCCTTTAGCGGCAACCTGTTCTCCCGGGTCGCGCGGTCAACACGCCAACCTCACGTTCGCCCAAGACAAGCATCTCTCCAGAGTGCAGCGGCGTGTGGTGAACTGTTGCAAGGTAAGCTGTGTTTAGCTCTGTAGTGCTGTACCTAATGATCGTTTGCTAGTTTACACATCGGCCGCTTGATCGTAGGACTGCNAGTAGTGCTGCTGACGTCACAGCACGTGTGTGATGGGTGCCTCGCCGCTCTCTCGTGAGTGGCCGCATTACATTCAGTTTCCCCCGGCCCCACTCTGGTTACTGGTTCCTGCTGCGTGCGCCGGGTGTGTACACCACCGAGCAAGCACCAGCTTACCTTGCAACATTTCACCACACGCCACTGCTCGTGTGGGTATCGTGGCGGACGCTGCCGACGGCCAGCGGGTACTCTCGCTCTCGTGTTATAGTCTATTCGTGATTTCTTCACACTCCTTGAATCAAATCTTTGAAGAAAAAAAGAAATCGCCCCATGTATGACAAGGGACAGGGAAATTTCGCGAGTTCATTGACGTGTAGGCTAGACTCCACAGTCCTGCGTACACTCGAACCTCAGATGTTTGTTCATTGGCTGCTGCCCCAGAGAGTAGCTAGTGTTACTCCGCACCTGGCAGTATGGGATGCGCTACCTTTTCCCTTGTAAGTCTGTTTTTGGCTCAGAATCGTCCAGGGCGTATCTAATTAAACTGTGATCCAATTGCAAATGTGACTTCAGGGGACATGTGTTTGACGTATATCATGTCCTGAAACGAATTCGGGAAATTGTCGTGTCTCTATGAACGATGTGTTTGGTTGTGTCATAAATATGCAAGGACCATGTTTCTCAAAGGTTCTGGGCTAGTAATTACAAGTAGATATTACTAGTTTGTGTTTCTGGAAGGTACAAGAGTACAATACTAGTTACAAGTGTAGGAACTAGTACTACTAGTGATAATTACAAGTTTGGTTTCATTTCTGTTTCACGAAATTAAAGGCAACTAGACTGGGTTGGTAATGTACTTGTAAATACTTACAAGTCTTGGTCAACTGATATAAAGAGTAATAGGAATGTATTAAGAAGTTTGAAATAAATTGTTGCTGCGGAAGCAAAGAATTATTCTTATATTAATATGTGGTCGAGTGATTCAGACTCTGATAATGAGATGTTAGTTAAGAGACGTAGATTATACAAACCAAGGGTGGACTATACACACACGGAAGAAACGTTTGATTTTAACGAGATATTTCGACTCAGTGCATCTAAATGTGAAGAACTGTTACACATTCGGGGACCACTCTTGGACAGGATTACAAACAGAAGCTATGCTCTTCCAGGGAAGCTTCAGCTGCAAGTTGCTCTTCATTGGCTGGGAACTGGAGGCCAACATCACTCCGGAGACGACATGCATGGCATATCAAAAGCAAATGTTTGCAGAGCTGTACATAATGTTGCGGGTTCTGTCATTGATGAAATGTTCAGACAGTTAGTTAAATTGCCACGAATTTGATGAACACGTTGTTAACCAATTCTATAGGATAGGTGGAATGCTGATGGTTTGTGGGTGCGTGAATGGCACCTTGGTTAATATCGATGCACCCAAAGAATATGAACCAACATTTGTTGACAAGCATGGAAACCACTCAATAAATTGCACGGTCGTGTGTGGTACTGATTTGAAATTTTACTACTCAAACGCAAATTGGGCAGGCAGTGTCCACGATGCACGTGTTCTTTGAAGAAGCAGTTTACATGCAAGAATGGAGGAGGGGCGGAAACCAATGGCAGATAGCATTCTTCTAGGTGGCAGTGAGTATTGTTACGAATTAGCTTTTAAGCCATTCATACGTGAAAGTGGAGGTTAACGACGGCCGGACACACCCATATTCCGTGGTCTTCTTTCTGATCGGGTCGACGACATAGACGCCGCTCACAGTGTTACGCTGGCCTATATCGGGCGCGTTGTTTTATACATTTCGGCCCCGTTTACTGGCTGGTGGAGGGTATTTCTGCAACTGTCTTTCGCAAGATGTTGTTGCAGTCACGCTCGTGCCCTGGTTCCATTTTTGAAGGCGTGATCAGGCAGGCCGTTCAGCTAAGGTCTGATCCCATCATAACAGTATGGTTTGAAGAAGTGACTACCTCCTGTTCGCGCTGAGGAACAGAAGCGAGAAGTGTCCACCCTTGGCAATGAGGAACGTGAAAGCCAGATACCACTAGCGCTCACGCAGCAGCAGGTTGCCTGTGCAAGGAAGGCGCCAAGACAGACCTGGCACGCCATGGAGCAGTACGAGTAGAGACTGAAATGCTAGCAGAGGTGCGTGTTACCGTAGTCTCCAGTGTTCAACCACGCAGCATTAAACAACTTAATAAAACTGAATATTTTGTTTTTAATATGTTGACAAACACCTCTAATTTTACAAAATCCCCAAGATGTTGCCAATTCCCGTTTCCTGAGAGCTCATAAATTGACTCGTAGAGTAGTTGAAAATGCAATGGGTATAACAAAGGAAAAATTCCCATGCCTTAATCACCTTCGGGTTGAGCCGGCTTTTGCTTGTCAAATATTCAACTGTTGTGTAACACTATGCAACTTCGCTCGCCATGATGGCATGGTTCCCTGCAAAATAGATATGTATGTTGATGGTAACAATGATACTGTGCAGCTTGACAGAGACAATCAAAATGAAGAAGCACAAGATCAATTCAGAATAATTATGAATTACTTTAAAATTTTACTATGTATGTTTTCAAGATACATTTCACGCGAAAGACTTAAGAAACATTATTAGCGTGTGGGAAAACAAATCATGTGTGACATTCCGTTAAATGTAAAAAAAATTTACATTTCCATTTACATAACATTCTCATTAACATCAGTATCAGATGTTGCATATATTGTGTGTGCCGGATCACCATTTACATCAGTATCTGGGTTAACATAAATACATTCAGTGCAATTGTTTATTGCAACATGTTCTTCACTGTGGTGCTGTAGTCCCATTACCCTCTCCTTTTCCAGAACTTCAAGTTGAAGCTTGCAGTTTTTCAATTATAAGAATTCAACCTGTAATTCCAGCTTTCTTTTCTTAAGGCTTTCTATGGTACCATTGTACTGTCCTTTTTGCTTTAATTTTTTTTCTCTGTAAATAAATGTAACCTTTTATGGATACCAACAGAGATTGCTACAATACACGACACATGGGGAACATAAAAGAGTACCGTTCCTTGCCTTACTTTGATACAGAGGATAGCTACTATAGTTATTATTACACTTACTTGGAGTAGGCCTATTGTCTATATTTGCCGCACTTTGTTGAGCCATTTCTATAATTGTAGAGTTATTGCACATCATCGTGGTAGGCGACTACGAGAGGGAATTTTCAAAGTGGTAGTTGTATGGTAGATGTAATAAGTTAAGTATCTTCACTCTCATTTACTTTACCATATGAATCCATTTGACTCAAGCCCCATACAACTGGAGAATCCATTACCAAAACGTCGATAATTATTTTGTCCACGTCACTTAATTTGCTATTTTTGCCACCTCCAGTTTCAGTTTTCTTTGCATTGTCGACTTTTGTCTAAAAAAAAAGTAATATTTCAGACCTTTAGCAGTTAAATAGGGAGGCTTGCAAAAATATACATTATATTTCAGCTTGAAAGCCCATTTATAACTTTGCCTTTTCACAGGTATTAGCAATTTATATCTGTCTAGCTGTCTTATCCACTTATACATGTGACAGTCAGAAGAGAAACATTCAGACATCTTCAGTCTACATTCGTTAATGATTAACAGAAGAAGGTGCAAGAGACTGCATGCAGTTGGTTTAAGGTTAGGTGCTGTTTACACTTGCACAACCATTCAGAATAGGTTTGAAATATTTTCTACAGCTCTGAAGAAAAACATATTATGGCATGAATTATATAAATTAACTTACCACATTTGTTTTCTTTAAGTTTGGCCAAAATGTATCTCTCACATACCCATAGTCTTTATTTAGAGGTACATGGCCCAAAGTTTGGCGCATATAGGATATTTTCCTCCATTCCGCAACTTTGTCACATTTAGTCAGTTTAACGGAAAACTTGCCGAATAAAATTTCTTTTGAATCTCTGATCATGCTTAAAACAGTGACTTTGTGTTCTATTGGCGTCATATTAACGTCTAGGTAATTGTTCATGACTACTTTTATGCAAGCATTACCTTAAAATGTTTCTTTATTTCGGTATACACATGTAAACAACGGGCTGACTAGTAGAGATTATTTTAGTAGTTATAAGTTACAAGTTACAATATGAGAACTTGTGAAAATGAACTTGTTAACTTGTAACTAGTGGACTCGTAAACTTGTAGTTTTGAGAAAAAAAGGCCCAGGTTTCATAACAGTTTTATACTTGTGGTAACATAAAAGTGGCTTATTTTCGGTTAAACTAATGACTTACGTATATTTTATTTATAAATTCTAATATTTTATTTGTATTAAATATGAGTATTAACAGTGCGAAAATATGCCTGTTGGTAATGCCTAGTGAGGAATAGTTTTCATAAAAAATATTATTGAACTGAGTGCGCACGAATACGGTGCGTCGTCCTTTTGGCGCAGTGAGTGAATGAGTTAGTGAGTGAGTGAAGAGATCTGTCTTGAGAGCCCGGAATGCAAGGGCGGGGGACAACGGGAGGATCCCGAGACCGACCAGCGGCATCGTCCGCCACGATTCCCACATGCGAAAATCCGGGAGCGACTATGCCGGGAATCGAACCCGGTTCGCCTAAACGGAAAGCGAGTAGTCTGATCACTACAACCCCCGCGGCCCCATCTTGGGCAGCAGCCAACCCGCAAAATTGTCCTGTCCCGTGTGATAACGCGGGCAGACACCTAAGTGTTGCAGTTAGGACTGTCCAATCGCGAAACACGACCTTAACTACATTGTCTAAAATACAACTAAACAAGTTTTTTTTTTTTTTTTTTTTTTTTTTTTTTTTTTTTACGAAAATGCAAAAATCGTGTGTCCCTTCTTACAGAAGTGTTGCTATTATAACTAACGACTTCACAGTGTCACGTGAACGACGCGTACCAGCGTCGACAACGTTGGTTAACCGTTAAGGGAAAAAAAATATTATTGCGCATTAACTTTCCCTGCTTGAAGAAAGTTGCCGTGTCCTCAATACAGCTTCTCTTTTTATTGGGGCGTAATCTCTTATACGAGGATTAACTATAGTTTATTTACGGCTAATCGAGCACGTTTCAGAGCCTTGTTTGGTTCCTTCCTCGCTGCTTGTTACTAGAGAGAGTGATTTATCCTAGGAGATATTGACGACTGTTACGTTCCAAAACATGTTTCGTGTATATGCAGGTTTGTTTCGTTACTGGCCGTTCCACCCACGCACGAGAAGCTATTCCCCCGTGCGACTGCGCTAACGGGAGCTAGTCTCACTTGATATTGATATTACAGCCCGTGCACGGTAAACTGAGCACTTTTGAAAGACCTACTTACGATCTACTTCTTGAATTACATTGTATCCGTCCACAATACGTAAATTTAACATTGCAGTGGGCCTCATCGCTTTATTCATGCGAGTCGGTCACGCAAAACTGTGAAATCATAAGAAATTTAAATGTTTTACATATTTGTTAATTCTTACAAGCAAAAAAATAAAAAAATGAAAAATTAAATAATTTCAGTATTAACAAATTTTTCCCTTACATTTTTATTTTATTCAACGTCAAGACATGGAACTACTTTCCTCCCGCCGATACCACCTTGACTGNGGGGGGGGGGGGAATATCACTTTTCAAACGTTGATTTCAAAAGTGCTCACTTTACCGCGAAAATACGTTACTCGCCTGCAGCCAACTAAAACCTTGTCGCAGAATTATTTAGAATACAGACGTGATACGGCAACTTGATACTGTGACCTCCAGAAGCACACGCCAGCAAAATAGCGTCACTTGCCGGCAACAGGTCGGAACGCCGTTCGCCAATCAGCGCCCGGCGACTTATCCGTCAGCCGGTGGCCCAGCTAATTGGGAATATTTCGCAGCACGTGGATAGGCAATCAGACTGAAGGCTCGTTCCAGAGTCTCGTGCAACCAATCAGCGGAGATGGGTACGCTCTCATCAAAGGACTCGCCACGCCATGTGTGTGTGACGTACATGGAGCGGTGGTGGATGGCAGATCAACCGCACCACCTCTGTTCTCCGGATACCAATGGCAACCACAGATTGTAAAAAAAAAAAAAAAAAANGGGGGGGGGGGGGGGGGGGGGGGTTAAGAAATGACAATCATCTTACGTGGTGAAATGTAATAAATGGCGAAAAGGAGTAGAAGAAGGGGGAGGGGTGTATTAACGTGGTCCGACAGAAAAGTAAAGGACAACTTATATCCCCACATTTCCCAGAAAGGGTATGATGTAACGGTGTGTTTACTCCCACAAATGTTGAGGTAATTTTTTTTTGTATGCATTGGGAGACATTACAAGTTAACTTTGTAGGCTCAGATAAATTTTCTGCCCGCGACAGGGAACCAGTTTGTAAGCCGACCAAGGCTAAGCTGCACTCTCGCTGGTAATGTAACGTGTTCTATGATTATTGTAGATTATATATATATATATATGTGTGTGTGTGTGTGTGTGTGTGTGTGTGTAGTATAGTTTGACCGTGAAGGGTTTAGCTTTGGGGAAGTGCATTGTTTAATTAAAAATTAGTGACAATAAATATTATGGAAAGAATATAGCATATTAATTTTGTTTCCACATATTCACTTGAAGAAAGAGGACAAAATTTTCTAAATTACATCTAAATTTCAGTCTCTGGTTCCGCCATAACGGACAAACTTTTATATTGATGGAACACGTGAAAGTTATGGCTTGTAATAAATTACCGGGCCCTTGGAGTTTTGTACCAGAAGGTCCTGATAATGCCAAAATAACTAGCCGTGGTGAAACTAGTTATTGTTTCGGACAATAATTCAAGATAAATTAAAAATCAAAAAATTATGTTAAATCCCATGGTACCCAAATAAAATAATATAAACAACAAATAAAAATTATAATAGTTTTTGGTGGGGGGGTGGAAAGCTAGTCGTCGTGCGTCCCTCCCCCC
>NQII01001932.1:72908-86867 GCA_002778355.1 Clitarchus hookeri | reverse complement strand
TCGATCCGCACAATGCATGCTATGGGGGGCATGCGCTGCACGGTCGAGGTCGGGGGTGATGGTGCTGGTGCTGGTGGGTGAGCGGGTGTGGATGTGGTGTGTGTGGTGGCGCGAGGATGAGGTGGGCGAGAAGCCTGTTGGGGGTGATGCGAGGTGCGGGCCATTGCTACTTTACGTTGCCGGCCGCCCTCAGAAGATGCGGGTGATGGTGATCGTGATCGTGGTGATGGCTCTGGAGCATCAGTGATGTCATTGAGTGACTCCAGGGATGAGAATTGGTTAGATGTGTGTGTAGGTCGGTCGGAAGGGCGGTTGGTGGTCCTCTGGCGTTTTGCGGTTTTCTTCGGTACGATGAACCCATCCAGGTCCATTGGGGCGTCATCGGCGGCTTGGTGGTGAAGGTTGTGGTGAGGGGGGTGGAGGGGGGGTTGGAAATGACGACATTCGGGTAGAGGTCGAGGTTGGGAAGTACATCTCCTGTGATTTCAAGGCTGCGGGGGTGAGGCGGGGGGAATGTGAGGTTCGGAGTTGCATCTCCGGGATTTTCACGGGCGAGGGGGTGAGGCGGGGGGAAATGGTTATTCGGTGATTGCGGCCGTGATTCTTGACAGATTTGGGAGTTTGAGGTGGCGTTGGAAAGAGTGGCGAGTGGTTGAGAGGATATACCAAGCAGACTTGGCATGTCGGGCATGGATGAGGAGAGGTTGGTGAAAGAGAGCCACCAGTTTAAAATTTCGCAATTTAATTGTAATTCGTCAAATATCTTAAACTGTGTTAGACTCAAAACAATATATAATAGAGAAATATGAAGGCGTCTGAGAACAAGCCAATGCACATAAAATCGTTGCGTAAATTTTAATTTATCATTATGTCCATGCAAACGTAAACACGCATTTGAAATGATAGATTTAATTGAAAAAAGGCACTGTAAATAACGCGTGCCACACAATGTCGTTAATTATTTATATTTGTACTTATTTTAGTTGTGTGACATCTGTTGGCGAAAAAAAAAAATACCCACACAACATCTGGTGAGAGTGAAAGTACACTCTGTTAGCCACCCAACAATAAATAACTAGAGGCCTGAAAAAGTAGGTGTTATTTCCCCCAAAAACAGGTGTTATGTTTTCGAATAATAGGTATTATTTTTGTCAGAAATAGCTGTTATTTTCTTGCTACAAAAATGCGGGATTCTGCAAAATTAATCAATTTTTTCATGTCCTCTTGATAATGACATACATAATTCGAGAAATATAGCTTTATTCGTAAAATCTGAAATTGGCAATGTTATTCGTATTGAAAAGTAGAGTTCTTTAAACAATTATTTCCTTGCAAAAATACCTAACTCCCAGAGAAAATACAGCCACGTTTTTAAGACAAAACCACTAGTTTCCTTTATCAACAGATATTGAAAACCATTTCACATTTTCTTATTTAGAATTTTGTATTCAGCCCGAAACCTGGAACAACGGTCACAATGCACTGGCAAGGGCATACTGTTTCATAAGAGACTAAATGTAAACAATTTATACAGAATTATAAAAAGAATTGTTAAACAAATTTTCATAAAAGTGCCTTGTACAAACAGAAGAAAAAAATTAAAGAAATCTACGTGTTTTTAACTATCTGAACTTTTAACAACTGATTTTTTTGTTGGGCCCGCTTACTAAACTTTCGTTTGTTCAGTGTGTGTCATTTTTCACCGAACATATTTAAGGAGAGTATGTATGATAAAAAATACAGTTAGCTGAAAGAATAAAATATTAAGATACCTGATAACTCAATTTAGAAATATATTCTACATAAATAAATGCATTAAAAAAACACTTATGACCGCCGCGGTGCTATGTAAAAAATAAATAATTGTTGGATAAGATGTGAAGATGCTATGAATGTAAACTAACTTGGCGAACTAGTTGGCGCGAATTCCATAGATAATGTGGTGCTTGGTAGACGTGAACAATAACACGGCGGAGTTTCCTAGTTAGCAAATAAACTTTTGCAGGGCCCTGCACTAGAGACTTATCTTGAAAGACGCATCATAACTTGCGGTGATGTTATTTATGGCCGTAAGCACACGTTCCGGGAAGTAAAACATGTTTTCGTTTATGGTGGTAAATCGAAGAAATGTACTGACCAACTCTGCAGGCATTCGTATTCGAATATGAAGGGGAAAAAAACACAAAATACGTTGTAAGAAGCAACTATGTGACTTAAAAAACAATAATTCTCAAAAATCGTAATTTTTTGTTTTTTATGAGAACATTAGCATTTATATTCTTTGCTAAATTTTCAGGTCTCTACAGCAGTGATGGAAATTTCATTTTAACTCGTGCGCTAATATACATTCTGATTTCCTCTCAAATATTCTCTAGCTGCTTGTATTCTATGGTCGTCAAGACCTTGTAATATTTCCCGCTACTTTAACAATAAAGATTTTGAACTGTATATATAGAAAAAAAAAAAAGAAAAAAAAGATGGAAGGCTTGTGTCATTCAAAGAAAGCTACAACATGTGATCCACGAATCATCGACACTTAGAAATTCGAAATTTTTAACACGCAAAAATAACTAGTTGCTGCAACGAAGACGGTGGACGTTTGGTAAACATTGCGACAAGTATTTCTAACCTCAGCCACAAAATGTGATATAAACATTCATTGCCTGTCGGTGTGCATTTTTTTCTGCCATATTTTGTTAGTAAAGCAATAAAACAGATCATTGTGTAACACACTTTCCGCGAATATAGGTTTAGTTTCAAGTAAAGGTCAGTGTAAATTATCAAAATAGCTTTATTTCAAGTGTAACGGGAAAAATCGCCTTATTCGCACTAAAATACTAAAATTCGCGCTATTTTTTGTTTTATAGCAAATGCTATTGTTTCAGGTCTCTATAAATAACATATCAAATTCACTGCGTTTTAGCAGTTCCCCCTTTTTTCATTAATTGTATGGTAAAATGTTACCTTCTGATCCCCTGATTTTCATGTACAATGGGTTTTTGCTATATTTTACCTATAATAAGAATTTTAAGATTTCTTTATTTAAATCCTGTACTTAATTCTATATTTTAAGTATTGGTTTATAAAGAGCCGAAGAAGAGGCTGAAGATGAACTAACTGTAAGGCAAGAGCTATATAAATTATGTAAATTTTAACTTCTAGATCAATAAAGTATGGGGGAAAAAAAATTGAGAAGCTTGGTTTAGCCCACACGCCGAGACACAGTAAGCTATAGAGCTGGTGCCCGACAGCGGGCTTAGTCAATTGGGAACAGTTTAGCGGGACAATAAAGGAGTAGATATCGCCAAAACTTCCATCTCGGAGCTACTGCCCGAACTGAAAGACGTTAAGGGCACCTCACGCCTCCTTTAACATCATTGCCGAGCTTGAAGTCCACCTCTCGGCATAGTAGGCTTACCTTAACACACATTTTCGCTTCCCCCTCACCTATATTATTGCAGGAGTTGCATTATCAGTCCCCCCACCCCCCTCGGCCTTAGCAACACGGCACCAGATAAATTAAAGGAGACGCATTCTTTCTGGTATTGGTTCCCCCCGTTTCACTCCTGCACCCAATAAATTGCAGGAGATACATTCTTGGGTGTTGGTTACCCCCGCTTCAACCCCGCACCATTCCTTTCCGCCAGCACCGACCCCGCGAGATCGTGGATGTTTACTTTCGCCACGAATTATTTTGTTTATTTGTTTATAGGTAGAGTTAAGAAAATTTACTAAGTCGTAACTGAAATAAAATGGCACAATTGCGACAGGAAACGCAGTGTACATGGTCAGCAGAAAGTATGTTTGGGTGCTGCTGCGGGTCGTGATAAGGCGATTTTTCTGGTTCTGTGTTCTCCAGAAGAGGCAGGTGAGGGTGAGCGAGAAAGATTTTGGGTGGGTTATTCTGTGATATCATTAAGTGAGTCCAGTGATGAGAATTGGTTTGAGAGTGGCAGAGTGTTGTGGTCGGAAGAGCGGTGTGTTGAGGATTTTTGACGTTTTGCTGTCCTCTTGGGGACGACGAAGCCATCTTGGTCCATTGGTGATGCTTTTGTTGACGAGAAGAGGGGAAGGGGTGGAAGAAGAAAGGGGAGGGGGTGAGGGGGGTGAGGAGGGTTGATGATGACTTCAGGATAGAGGGAAGGTTGCATAGTTACATCTTCCTCAATTTCTTCAGGTAGGGGGTGAGGCGGGGGAAATGGTCTGAGATTGTGACCGTGTTTGTAGTGGGTAAATGGCACAGGGCGGTGCTATGGGAAGGCTGGGGAGTGGGGAAGGTAATGGGGCGGAGGGGCGAAATTGGCGAATGTTGGGGAGGGATAAGGAAAGGTGAGAGGTGAAGGCGAGATCTCTTGCTCCTGGAGTGGCGATGGCGGGTGTGGTGGTGGTATTGGGACTGATGGCTGGAAACTGACGCACGAGGGGGACGGTGTGCTGGTGCTGGTGGGTCCGGTGGTCGGCTGCGACGGTAACGAAGTAGGAAACGGCGTTTGATGACGATGTTGAAGTGTTGGCCGAAGTTGTGGTGAATGTGGTTGTGGTGACCATAGCTGCAGATACTGACACAAGGAAATGTGGCAGAAGCGGGTTGATGGTGTTGGTTGATATGATGGGGCGAAGTACAGGTACTCCGAGAGCGGAGTTGACGAGGGTGATGGTGAAACAGATGACGAGAATGATGTAGGTGCCCTTGTTCCAGTGGGCACAGTGTCGGGGAGAGTTAGGGACCCCTGGGACTCCTCCTCTCGGGGCCACCATCGAGACCCCCTTCCAAAGGAGGGAATCGTTGGTGTCCTGACGCTTTGTGGGCTCACCTCTCTCAGGGTAGACTTCACGGCGCGACTTCCGCCTGGTTGAAGTTCTTGGTGCTCGGTTGTTGGGAGAGAATCAGGCATTAGTGCATGTTGGCTGTCGGCCGAAGGCCTCTCCCACTCGCTACCTCCGCTTTGGCTCGGGGTCATTGGGTGAAGAGCCATTCCAGACCCTCCCCTTACAATTGCCATTAGGCTGTAGGAAGGTCGCCTATCTCTTATGTTTAAAATTAACATAAGCGGACTGGAGTACTGGATGAAGCTACGGTCCCGGGGTCGGCGTCTTGGTCACCGCAGCTAGGGAGAAAAATCCTGAAAAGTACAGTGTTGGTGCCAAAAAAATAACTTACTGCCTCCCAGCTGATAAGAACAGATAGTACACTACATAAGTAAATTAATTAATTAATTTTGATGGCGTAGCACGCCTAACCATTCTTCGCAAAAACTACAAAATGAAAGAGAGTTGGGACTAAGAGTCTCGCAGATAATTAAAACTAGAGTTAGAAATAAAACTAGAATCAAGGTGTCCAGTAACGCTTCAAACGGAAATGCAATTTTACCTACCTTGCATGACAACAGTCTGACACTACACATGGCAAAAACAAAAAGACAAAAATATAACACTATTGCAATCTTGGTTTAAACCTACGCCGAGACACCATTAGCGATAGAACTGATGCCCGACAGCGGGCTTAGTCATTTAGGAACAGCTTAGCGGGTAAGTAAAGTGTAGACCCATGAAATACTTCCATCTTGGAGACGTTGCTCGAACTGAAAGGCGTTAAGGGTGGCTCACACCTACCTAACTATCATTGCAAAGGTTGAAGTCCACCCCTCGGCATAAGTAGTTTACTTAACACACATTTTCGCTTTCCCCACCTCAGCCACCTCCCTCGAATTAAAAGCAGGAGTTGCATTTTCAATTCCCCCCGCTTCACCCCCGCACAAAAGGAATTGCAGGAGACACGTCCTCCGGGGTCGGAACCCCCGCCTCACCAGCACCCCGATAATTTTGCTGGTGTTGTAACCACAACTTGGGCCTCGTGGCCTGGGTTATGCACCATTCATTCAGCCGTCCATCCTTTCTGCCAGCGATGGCTCTAGTAGAGTACACCACGCACACAACTTAAATGCTCATCTTCTGACCACAACACAACTCATTTCACACCATGATGTTTGTGCTTCCTTCTCTAGCCAATCATTTCTTGGCCTTTTTTTTTCACTCAGTGTTGCCAATGGAGATGTCACCAGTACACTCCCACTGAGTGAAAACTCAATCATAGCTTATCACCTCTTTCCAGCAGTCACAGACCTCCAAAATTTTGACCACACAACTGTCACATGGTCATCTTTCATAATTCCAATAGCAAAAATGTCATCAATCTTGAGCACAGCTGATCACCCACTTCCAGACAAGCTATAGACCTGTTCTTTTGCCAGTTCATCTGTCAAAGCACCTTTCATCCTTCGACCATAAGGGATCACCACATTTCTCATTTTTAGTGATGAGATCCTTGAAAAAATAATTTCAGATGGTCATCATAGTGATCACTCGATTCATTACACCCAGCTTACTCACAACACAGCAGACCAAATCCAAATCACTCCTTCATACCCATACTGGCTGACACCAAAACAAAACATACATCATCTGATGTCCCACCACAGTGCAACTCATCTTCAAAGCAGCTACAAAGAACACCTCCCACACATGGCAGCCGTCGTACCTGGCCCACACCAGAGTTAAGACCTCCGAAACCAAACTCATCACAATCTCTTCCTCCATTCCAACCCAATCAGCAACTTGCTGAACATGCCATCAATGAGTCAGTCATAAACACTGATCCCAACCTCCATGTCAAAGAAAACACACTTATCACGCCTCATGGATTGCCATCATCTGGCCTAACACCAATCACTGGAATTCACACACTGGCCAATACTAGCATTTCAAACTCTGCCTCTGCTTCTCACTCAGCTGTTTAGCGTGCTTAACGCCCTTTTTATCATCATTGACGAGTTTAAACTCCACCTCTCAGCATAGTAGGCTTACATTAACTCACTTTTTCGCTTCCCTCCACCTCACCCTCTCACACACATTATTGCAGGAGTTCTTCCCCCGCTCCGACCAAGAACACGGGGAATTGCAGAAGACGCATTATCTGGGGTTGTTTCCCCTCGCCAAACCTACGCATACAATTTTTGCTGGAGATGTATACACAACCTTGGCTGCGCCAGCCACAATTCGTGGCCACGTAGTTGAGAGAAGTGACGAGAGGAGCGCCAGCCTTCCAGCGGTCTACGTCTGTCGGTAGTCTAGGAAACAAGCAGAGCCCCGGATCACGGTCTTACGCGTGCACGCGTTACTTGATGCGTGCAGTACGACGGAATGAAAGTTCGGAGAGTTATAAACCAGATATATATGTGAACTAAGACAGACGTGACTTGATGCTAAACATGTTAATATTACTCAAACATTTATACATTTCATTTTACAACTAGTATAAGAAGCTGTTTCTTTTGGGCCCCAGAAATCTCAAACAGAATATATTTAGTTTTTCGAGAATGGCTACTCTCCTGGCAGTGAAAATTTGTAGTATTACTAACATGCTCATTTAAAAACAAAATAAAAATATTCTGGCCTAAAAAATCTATCATATTTTAATTTTGTATATATTAATATCAAAACGATTAAATGCCAATAAATGTAATAAATATTTTTTATATTATGTAATGTAATATCTTGCTCCTATCTGGCAATAACTGCACGTCACGCTGCATNCTGGTAATAGCTGCATTACTTACATACTAAATTTAACACGAAATTTTTCCCATTTGAACAGCCTTAAGACTTCTGCCTACCTAGAAATTTTACCGCGTTTCAGTTCTGGAAGTGCGGGAGCGATAAAGGCGACACCACCACACTCATCATGTGCGCCATTGCCGCTAAGCGCAAGGCTCTCAACTGGCGTGCAGTGTCCTCGTCGCACTGCTTGTACCTAGAGGTCTTTCAGCGGTGACCCTATTATGGTATTGGTGGAAAGTATGTAGGAATGTTAAGTGCATGGCCCTTGACTAGTTTTGTGAGCACCCGACGCGTATATTTCGAGATACAGAGCGTTGAAAATGTCTCCTTAACCCTCTATCATATCCATTTTTTTTGCCGTTATGGAGTATTCTGGAATGGTGTTTCTAATGCACATGATGTCTTGAAAGCACTCAACAGCCCTCGTCTGAAATGAGTGTTCTTTTCATAGAACAGCATATTGAACGCACGTTTAGAAGTTTCGTGAAAAATAAGTGTATTTCAAAAACACTGCAACGCATTTCAAGAGCCAGGCAGGCGGGAACCTTAAGCGGAAAGGTTTGGGCGCCTCTCTAACAACAGGGTGTTGAGAGCCGACGAGGGTGAAGCGAGACGAGTTTGGAGCAGCGCCGTAATGCTAGAGCGCGGGGAAATGGGAGAACCCCGAGAAAACCCGCCCGACCAGCGGCACCATCCGACGCGACTCCCAAGTGCGAAAACCCGAGAGTGACTCCGCCTGGACTCGACCCGAGGCTGCAGACTGAGTCACTCGCAAACCAGCGCTGTAGAATTGTCCAAGGAGCACAGTACACGCAGGGAAGAACATGACTGCATTGGGCAATAATCCTGGTTAGGTACAGCTCTTTTCATATATTTCCTTCCTCTGCAACATGTACATTGAACGCAGGAAATGTAAGAGTTAAAAGAGCGCTCCTGGGGGCTCTGTCTCCCCGTCGTCCTTCCTTACGACACTTGTGAATACCATTATCGCACTGGAGCTAATCACACACATCCCAATAGTAAATGTACACCTGTGTTATAGATATTTTAACGTCACACAATATCATACTCTAATTGCTGATGGTGGCGCTATCCATTAGTGTCAAGCGAAAACCATAGTTGACGGTGAAGTTCTGCCGGAGTTCAGAACCGAATTCCAAACAGACGCGAGGTAGTCTTCCGGTATATTCCACCGTGGCGACTGTCGCTACCATAGAGTAAATATGAGGTAGACCGATCTCGCTGGCTGCGCACAACCAATCTCCGTGTCCCAACATTGAACTGCTTTCCTGCCAACACATCTAGCAAAGACGGCATGGCTTGGTGTATTTTAGGTTAGAAAACTTATTTGTAATGCAGTTTGATTAAATTCATATTGGTAAAAGTATTTTATTCATATAATAGTGCTCGTCATTTAAAAATTAAGACATAAACAAACACTTTCATCGCCTGTAGGTCAATGTTGGGTGCATGCGCAAAAGACGAATAAGCGGTCTACCTCGTATATTGTTGCCTCAGCTCATTCCACTGCGATTTCGTCTAAAATTTGTGGTAAATACCACTCATAACACGTTACACTGCAATCGCGACATTGTATGTTGCACTGGATTATGTTTATTTTAATGTTTTCCGTGATATATGCACGGTTCATATTAGTTTATATGCACTATTTTGTATTGTTCGTATAACTATAGGATCACTTAAATGTTTTGTTCAATTTATGAAGTTCTTTCTCGTAACAGTATATTTTGGTACGTGATCAACATAGGTAATCACCGCTTATTATTGTCTTTGCCCACACTACCTTTGAGATGGCAACAATGACTTCTTATGGTGACATGCCTAAATAGTGGTTACAATTTTTACTTACATGGGGAAAAATGGAAGGAGTAGTACATTAGGAACTACTATCGGAATTATCTTATTCTCGTTTAACAATCAACGTGTGTTTATTAGCATCAATTCGTAGATAGTGAACAACCTACAGCCCAAGGGAAAGCACTTGGGTGTATTTCAGTACCCTACATAAACAATGTAAATAAAGAAGACAGCACTAAATTAATTACAATATACCTGCACACAATAAATACACACAGAAACAACAAAATATTATAATAAATAAATGTGTTTGAAATTTAAAGCAGCAATTGCAAAAATATAACATAATATACACATAAATAAATTGCGATAAGATATGTATTAATAATGTGTAAATTAGGTGACAACAGTCAATGTAGAGACACGGAGTAGGACTTTAATTAGAATTGAGATAGACATTAACTATTGTGATCACTGACAATAACAAGAGTAATAGTGGAGATAGACAGTTTAACGTTGTAAATAATACCCGTGTAAATAAATTATAATCAAATTTAGTTTATTTTTATTAAGACCTCCATCCATCACGAACTCGGATGCGCCCCTCTGGCGTCTTTAATAACACGATAAAAATATGTTCACTAAATATATCGTGTGGCCGAAAGTTACTGACCCTGATCCGTAATAAAATAAGTGATAGGGCATGATGAACTGATATACGCTATCCACTAGAACTGCTCAGTGCCTGACTTCCGACTAGGCGAACAAGGCGCCTGCCTAGGGTACTAACAAGCCTCTGGGAGCCCTGGCCAGGGGACTAACTGTTTTTTAAAATTCTATTTATCAAGAAAATCAAATAGGAAAGTACAAATCTACAACAGCAATTAAATTAATAGAAGACACATAACAAGACAGCGGTATTTATTATTACAGTCGCCAAAATTATATAATTTTAGTGACCTGTGTAAAAAATATTTGATCTATCCTTGATCTATGTTTGATAATAATGAAAATCATGAGTAAAAAGTATATTTGTTATTTTATTATTATATGTCTAGGTCTGCTTGTCTTGTCTATTTTCTAAATNAAATAATGAGTAAAAAGTATATTTGTTATTTTATTATTATATGTCTAGGTCTGCTTGTCTTGTCTATTTTCTAAATTAGAAAAAAACTTTATTTAAATATAAAATAAAAAAGGTTATTTTGTTAAATTACCAAAAGGGGGCCCCGGACTCTGNAAATCATGAGTAAAAAGTATATTTGTTATTTTATTATTATATGTCTAGGTCTGCTTGTCTTGTCTATTTTCTAAATAAGAAAAAAACTTTATTTAAATATAAAATAAAAAAGGTTATTTTGTTAAATTACCAAAAGGGGGCCCCGGACTCTGNTAGAAAAAAACTTTATTTAAATATAAAATAAAAAAGGTTATTTTGTTAAATTACCAAAAGGGGGCCCCGGACTCTGTAATTGCCTAGGCCGGGACCCAGAGATTCAGGCCGAGACCTTGACGGTGAACATAAAAATCACTTGAAGATGGTCTATCTTTAGAACAGGTGACCATTAACAATCACTTGTTGGTAAAACTGGTGCGTTTTGTGTGGAGAAGGGAAGTCAATACATAGCGAAATTAAACTGCAACACCCAATAAAATGTTCTCTCTAGTGACACATACAGCCTACACGTTTCACTCCTAAGTTTTGGGAGCAACGACACAGAGAACGTAACTATAAAGAGGTGAAACAGCCGCTTATACCGCGGACTCCAGCCGCACACGCTAGCAAAATGGCGTCACTGGCCAGCAACATGTCGGAACGCCGTTCGCCAATCAGCGCCTGGTGACATGCTCGCCGGTCGGCAGCCCAGCCAATAGGGAACTTTACGCAGCATGCAGTAGCCAATCAGACCAGAGCCTCGCGCAGCCAATCATAGAACAGGTACGCCCATGTCGAGGTAACCACCATGGNGCAGTAGCCAATCAGACCAGAGCCTCGCGCAGCCAATCATAGAACAGGTACGCCCATGTCGAGGTAACCACCATGGAATTTCGCCTCTGTGTTCTTAACTACTCTATGGAAGTCATTTCGCTACGAAAATTCTCCCAATGTTGTAAGTGTAAAGTATTCTGTGGCAAAGAGTCGTTTTAAATGTTGATTTTTAAAACAAGGCCACTAGGCTAGAGTCCATTCCGGGTTACTTCCAACTTTTCTGAAGCTCTGCTTAAGTTCTACTTACAGGATATACCTCCGTCTCATGCAAACACAGCTTAACCAAGTCTAGGAAATTACACCAAAGGGACAACACANAGTGTTGTAAGTGTAAAGTATTCTGTGGCAAAGAGTCGTTTTAAATGTTGATTTTTAAAACAAGACCACTAGGCTACAGTCCATTCACGGTTACTTCCAACTTTTCTGAAGCTCTGCTTAAGTTCTGCTTACAGGATATACCTCCGTCTCATGCAAACACAGCTTAACCAAGTCTAGGAAATTACACCAAAGGGACAACACANGCTTACAGGATATACCTCCGTCTCATGCAAACACAGCTTAACCAAGTCTAGGAAATTACACCAAAGGGACAACACACCGCATTCGTGCGCACTCAGTATAATATTATTTTGCATAAGAACTATTTATTACTAGGGATTACCAACACATCTATTTTCTCTCTGTTGCCATTCATGTTAATTATAAATTAAACACTATTGTTTAAAAAAAGGTTAAGAAAACCAAAGATAATATACTTTTATGTTAACAGCAGTATTACAAGTTTGCGATGCATCACTTATTTAAGAAACAACAATACACGTGATATAAAGGGGGATTTTTCGAACGTTTGATTCAAATGTTCGAAAACACCGCGAATATACTATACTAGATGTGGACAGGCTGTTACCCACACTCAGATCTGGCGAGCCGCCTGGACGCTTCACAGGAGAGTTGTCGTTAACTTATTTATCACCACGCGTGAAACATATATTTCATGGCCCTGTACTTCCACCCCTCTCCACGGACAAGAAACCACTGACCAAACGACTAAAGCAGCTGTCGAGACGTCAGCGGAAGAACGTTTTTTTTTTCTTCTCCTCCCAAACATCAAACATGTATTTGCTACTGTTTTTACGACCCGGGAAGAGTTTAAAAATAAACTCCGAAAGTTCCATATCGTGGTTCCTCTGGTTTGAAGCACGTATTAAAAAAAGTCCCGGAATAAGCCGCGACACAGTTCCAGAACGGGTGTGCGTGAACTCACGTTTGGCAGGTCGGGTTTTCGGGCCCGAAAAACAGTGCGAGGGATGGTTAGTGATTTCCCATCCCCTAGTATAAAAAGAGCCCTTAATTCAGGCGCCTGTGAACCTGCCGTGCGAACTGCGTTGCAGTGTGTGTTTTACCCTTAAACATACAAACCCGACATCTGACATATTGCAGAGCAGGCAAAGTAATGGACGTTGTGGTATTAGGTTAGAAGCTAACACCAATATAGACACNCATCTGACATATTGCAGAGCAGGCAAAGTAATGGACGTTGTGGTATTAGGTTAGAA
The DNA here is from genome assembly GCA_002778355.1 of Clitarchus hookeri. NCBI lineage: Eukaryota > Metazoa > Arthropoda > Insecta > Phasmatodea > Phasmatidae > Clitarchus > Clitarchus hookeri. The sequence continues at coordinate 73,886 of NQII01001932.1, read as the reverse complement.
GCTAACACCAATATAGACACAGTTTTTCCCTGGGAAGTTCTATTGATTGTTGCTGGTGCGCCAGAAAGTTTATAACTGGTTGCTTCTTGTGCCACAGGTCTACTGAAACACTTTCCATACGTTCCAAAATGTCAGTTGGTATAGGAAATGTGTAAGTACTNTCTTGTGCCACAGGTCTACTGAAACACTTTCCATACGTTCCAAAATGTCAGTTGGTATAGGAAATGTGTAAGTACTGACGCGAATCGCTCATACTTAGATTAGTCACGACGCTAGATACCCGCGCAGGGGAGAAACCTGAGGTAATNCACCCCTCTCCACGGACAAGAAACCACTGACCAAACGACTAAAGCAGCTGTCGAGACGTCAGCGGAAGAACGTTTTTTTTTTCTTAGNTCGAGACGTCAGCGGAAGAACGTTTTTTTTTTCTTCTCCTCCCAAACATCAAACATGTATTTGCTACTGTTTTTACGACCCGGGAAGAGTTTAAAAATAAACTCCGAAAGTTCCATATCGTGGTTCCTCTGGTTTGAAGCACGTATTAAAAAAAGTCCCGGAATAAGCCGCGACACAGTTCCAGAATGGGTGTGCGTGAACTCACGTTTGGCAGGTCGGGTTTTCGGGCCCGAAAGACAGCGCGAGGGATGGTTAGTGATTTCCCATCCCCTAGTATAAAAAGAGCCCTTAATTCAGGCGCCTGTGAACCTGCCGTGCGAACTGCGTTGCAGTGTGTGTTTTACCCTTAAACATACACAAACCCGATATCTGACATATTGCAGAGCAGGCAAAGTAATGGACGTTGTGGTATTAGGTTAGAAGCTAACACCAATATAGACACAGTTTTTCCCTGGGAAGTTCTATTGATTGTTGCTGGTGCGCCAGAAAGTTTATAACTGGTTGCTTCTTGTGCCACAGGTCTACTGAAACACTTTCCATACGTTCCAAAATGTCAGTTGGTATAGGAAATGTGTAAGTACT
>NQII01001932.1:56749-72892 GCA_002778355.1 Clitarchus hookeri | reverse complement strand
AGTACTTTACACATCACAAATTTCCTCTTTTGCAACACACGAAATGAAAAACTAACGTGTACATCAAGATAATGTGTACATCAAGAGGTTTAAAAAACACGTTTTAAGGTTGTTCAAGATCCAAAATGCCCCCCTCCCTTATATTTTGAGGATACTTAATGGTTTCGGGACAATATATTAATGTTTTCTAGCGTAAATATAAACATTTTAACTTCAATTTTTGATTCGTGCAAATTTAAAAACTTCATTTTAACACAAAGTTTGGTTTTAGCTGAAATTATTCTTGAAGTTCCAGGAGTCGCATGTTGCAATGTCTTGGGAATCCGACACTTTATTGACCATGCAGTAAGGGTTTAACTTATACCAATACGTTGACTTAAAATTTGATATAGAACGTTAAAATTGAAATATGCGTGAACCACATAAAATAAATTTACCTCTAACGAGTCTCAAGNAAAATTTGATATAGAACGTTAAAATTGAAATATGCGTGAACCACATAAAATAAATTTACCTCTAACGAGTCTCAAGGACACAAAACTGCTTTTCACAATTAGCTGCCAGTCATTGGCCTCAGCATTTGCAGGCAGGGAGCTCTGTTTTTTTTTTNAAAATTTGATATAGAACGTTAAAATTGAAATATGCGTGAACCACATAAAATAAATTTACCTCTAACGAGTCTCAAGAACACAAAACTGCTTTTCACAATTACCTGCCAGTCATTGGCCTCAGCATTTGCAGGCAGGGAGCTCTGTTTTTTTTTTCCAAACGGCTGATGTCAAACGTCGCTCAGCCAACCATGAATAAGCTGTAGCATGCCTGAGCCGTATTCCCGAGGTCGCAGGGATAAACCAACCTGCTGCTAGATCGTGGTTTTTTTGTCACCATTCCATCAGGAGAAGACCGGAGCGTGTCCTTTCTACTTACGTTCCTTTTTTTTTTTTTTTTTCAATTGTTATGCTGAGATCTGATTAACCCACGTGCACGGGAAAGCTGTGAGGGGGGAGAGAAGGCAGGAGGGAGGCAGAGAAAATGTAGAAGGGGGTGATGACATGGAAAAAGGGGGGGGGGTGCAGATATCAGGTAAGTGCATGCATTTAACAACTAGAACTTTAACTTCAGAAAAGTTGAAAGCTACCGTGAATGGATTCCAACAGAATACCGCTCAGCGATTTATCGGCACCAATAGAAATGTTTTTTTTTTTTTTTTTTTTTTTGTCCTTCATGTTGCTGCAAGCGCTGTTTATGAGACTGCGGGACATGGCATCAGCAACCAATTGTACATCATATAGGCGAGGGCCTTTCTTTATGGGCAGAAACTGGAAATTTCGTGAATCCATTTTAGGACACGCTAGACATCAAAACACTCAAAGTAGTAAATTACATTAGAATTAGACTGTACAATAATTTTCCGAACAACATTAAAAGAGTAAATGAGTATAGACTGTTTAAAATACAATAGTTTACATTTCTTTTTAATGGTTCATACTACAGTGTGTCCGAATTAAGGTCTATGTCGGAAGCAAAATACCTCGCATATTCTAATTGATTTGTGAAGAATGCTTTTTTTGTAATATATTTTTTTTAAATACATATGTAATTATTTTCTTGTACTTTTTTTGTGGTTAATTTGTGTCCTTTATGTTTGTTTCGTTTTTTGCAATATTGACGAGTTATATAGCAATGTACACTTCTAGCTTTATGAACGATAAATAAATGCTATTCAATACAAACGCATGCTGTGTTTGCGATTGGATCTCAGTTGACTAGACACGCCCAGTAGAACTCTGCTCTGCATGGAAACCAGCCGAATCCCGTGCCAGCTGGTCAGAGGTAAAACTGGCTGCACACTCGGGCAGCAGCCTATGAACGGAAATATGAGACTCGAAAATACACTTTGAGGACCTTTGAGGGCCTTGGGTGCATGTAGTTTGGGCAAATCAAAACTGGAAATATCTGACAAAAGCTTGCATGGATATAATTTCATCGATTCCTCGAATTCATGAACATTTAATTAGAACACCTTGTCTCGTCAACATAAAAATGTTCAGAAATACAATACTAAATTTAGTACAGTTTTGGAAAATAACACAATTTATTGGGTATCACGTTACCCCTTTCATACCTCACTTGAATTAATGGTTTCGGGTATAACTAGGGCCAGTAACTTTTCGCGTAAAAATCTGTGCACACAGTAGACTTCAATACTATATACGCACCTCAGTTGTTGTCATAACTCCATTGGCTGCTGATGCCGAGTCCGTCATTGACCAAGCCACTCAGGACTAAGTAATTCCGAAACTGAACCTTCCTGATCCGTGCGCAAACTGTTAACACGGGCCAGAGCATGTTTCAGCCAATCAAAGAAGCTGGACGACCCTGCAGTGCTTTGGACTGTATCTTGCCTCGAAATCTTTTCGCGAAATATCACTGCCCCTAGGTATAACAAATAGGACGTTTTTCGGATGCGTGCTATACTTAAGCTGAGAACAAACTTGTTTTGGCATCACAGCNTAGGTATAACAAATAGGACGTTTTTCGGATGCGTGCTATACTTAAGCTGAGAACAAACTTGTTTTGGCATCACAGCCAATAAGCTGTCGGCTTTGTACTCGGTGATAGTGATATGAACAACTCATAACCTGGAACTGTATCGCGATTTTATAATCGGTTACCCACAGAGAACATCATTGGGCNAGTGATATGAACAACTCATAACCTGGAACTGTATCGCGATTTTATAATCGGTTACCCACAGAGAACATCATTGGGCTCTGGGCCTCGCAGTGTACAGCAATGGTCAAAAATAACCTTCCTGTGCAACATGCACACAATCGCGTACACGGAGAGAAAATAGTTATTGTATGTAAAAATGATACATTTATTTCAATAGCCACACATATAAAATTTACACTTTTAATAAAGACATTAGACCACAGACATACTTTCCATTATTGGATTTAGTTAAAGCTTTAACACGTGCAATTACGGCCAGGGAAGATTTTGTTTGCTTCTTATTTTCAAGCATTTNTTGGATTTAGTTAAAGCTTTAACACGTGCAATTACGGCCAGGGAAGATTTTGTTTGCTTCTTATTTTCAAGCATTTTGTGCACATTATCCGTAGGGACAGGAAGATTTCACGTTTTAAACGACCTNTTGTTTGCTTCTTATTTTCAAGCATTTTGTGCACATTATCCGTAGGGACAGGAAGATTTCACGTTTTAAACGACCTATAGGCTGGCCTCGCCCAACCAATGAATTTTCGAGACTCAGCTCTGTGTTGATTGGCTGCTATCTTGATGTAAAGCNGTAGGCTGGCCTCGCCGAACCAATGAATTTTCGAGACTCAGCTCTGTGTTGATTGGCTGCTATCTTGATGTAAAGCCAGGTTTGTGATTGGCTCAGAGTTCACCTGGGCGTGTCTACTACACTGTGATCCAGTTGCGAACACAACGGAAATGTGCTTGTGTTTGAAGTCTTGTCTCGAAGCGCACGAAAAGCCTATAAAACTTATCCTGTCCTTTATCCGAAACCGCATTTACTCGCAGTTTCTTCCTTGCCGTTACTCGCTGGCTACTTTTTTTTTTTTTTTTTTTAATGTATGACAATTTCAGAAAAAATAAATTTACGAAGCGTTTGCGCGAAACTCCGGGAAAGCTNTTTTTTTTTTTTTAATGTATGACAATTTCAGAAAAAATAAATTTACGAAGCGTTTGCGCGAAACTCCGGGAAAGCTGCAGCGCAAAAAGTAAGATGCATAAAGTCTTTTGTCTGAAGATGGGGAATAAAAGTGCACGAAATGTAGAGAAAGGAAACGCGTTTTACGTGAAGGTTGCGGAATTGTTAAGAGTTCACGTAACGAGCTGATAGTTTAGAGGATTTTGTAGTCAACGTGAATTATCTGACATCGAGTTCAAATATAGTATATCAAACTTGATTTATGTTTTCCACAAAAGACCTGTACGAAATACTATAAACACTCTAACCGTGTATCTGTTCCTAAATCACGAGCCTAGCAACACAGTGACTANTTTTTTTTTTTTTAATGTATGACAATTTCAGAAAAAATAAATTTACGAAGCGTTTGCGCGAAACTCCGGGAAAGCTTCAGCGCAAAAAGTAAGATGCATAAAGTCTTTTGTCTGAAGATGGGGAATAAAATTGCACGAAATGTAGAGAAAGGAAACGCGTTTTACGTGAAGGTTGCGGAATTGTTAAGAGTTCACGTAACGAGCTGATAGTTTAGAGGATTTTGTAGTCAACGTGAATTATCTGACATCGAGTTCAAATATAGTATATCAAACTTGATTTATGTTTTCCACAAACGACCTGTACGAAATACTATAAAGACTCTAACCGTGTATCTGTTCCTAAATCACGAGCCTAGCAACACAGTGACTANCGACCTGTACGAAATACTATAAACACTCTAACCGTGTATCTGTTCCTAAATCACGAGCCTAGCAACACAGTGACTATCGCAGTCAGTCGCCATGGGTTCGACTCTCTGCAGACGTGAATTTTAACAATTGCTCAACGCCTGACTGGACTGAACATGTTATTAGCATAGCTGTGACGTAATAAGTCTGTAAGCAAACGTTTTGATAGCTGCATCGGTTAATGTAATAGTTTTATGACTTATTTTATTTATGCTGTTAACTAATTATTTACAAATTACTAACAAATTTATGTTAGAAATTATAACAGTAAGGCTACTTGTTCGAATATAAACACATAATTGACAAACAAAAAAATTCATAATTGAAAAATATGAAATGACAATACATCATTACATAAAAGAATATGTTTAATAAAAAATTTAGTTGAAAAGTTTTATGGGTAATTAATTAATTGATAATCGTGATTCTTAACAAGAATTTTGAAATGATTGCAATAAATAATGTTGACCTATAAGTAGGTGGCAGAAATACCCAAACACGTACAGACTACACGGACGTACACCTTAAATTCCATAGGGAATTTGTTTCCAGTGAGCATTGTTTTCATATGCGCACCCATGTTACANCACGGACGTACACCTTAAATTCCATAGGGAATTTGTTTCCAGTGAGCATTGTTTTCATATGCGCACCCATGTTACACATGCATGTTACATAAAACAGATTGATTGTGAATCCGCTATGGAAAGTATTCTAATGACGCCTCGATCTTANTTACATAAAACAGATTGATTGTGAATCCGCTATGGAAAGTATTCTAATGACGCCTCGATCTTAATTTTTTAAGGTTGCTGTAAGGCTTTACAACACATGGTATAAGATGTGAATAAAAGTTTCACAAAAAAATTATTTTAGAACTTGTGTTAAGAACGCACAAAGCGTAAATGTGTAGGCCTATATACAATAAACTCGGTGCGAACTGAAACAAGTACGTTATGTTAGAAATCACTTGGCTAAAAGCCATTTCACTTCTATGGGCTACATTCCTTGCATAACTTTGTGTGTATGTGTGTATATATATNTCACTTGGCTAAAAGCCATTTCACTTCTATGGGCTACATTCCTTGCATAACTTTGTGTGTATGTGTGTATATATATGTATAGTAAAAATGATCTACAACCTATTGAATACTAGAGGTACTCCGAAAGAAAAAAGTGGTGCATNGTATATATATGTATAGTAAAAATGATCTACAACCTATTGAATACTAGAGGTACTCCGAAAGAAAAAAGTGGTGCATTCGAAACACATCACACATTACGAGACCACTAATCAGTTATTACTTGCCGTACATCTTCCATTTGCATACGCAAATTCACATATCCCTTAGTAATAACCAAAACTTAATAGAAATTTGTGCTGATTGGCCGTTATGGTAAACATTAGTATTGTCTGTCTCGAACAGTCTTCTTATCTGGCAACACATACACACTTTCTCTTTCGAATCGCACATTGTAGCCATTGGCTAAAACATTTTAACTGGTGACATGTAAGCTAGGCTTTATATATCTGTATATACTACATATCACTGTGATTTCTTAAAAATTTTTTTGTTTCATTTTTATACACTCGAGAGCATCGTTTTCGTGTTTTAATTTCTACGCCAAAATTCTACAAGAAGCATCGTAGGTCTAATGGAAAAACAACAAAAAGGTACATAAAATACACAAGTATCAGAACTGGTGAACAAGTAACCCAGAAACTTAGATATACAATGGTTTTCATAAATCATCTCGTTCAGAAAAAATGTAGTTCGCTCCAATAAACAAATCCTTCGTTTGTACGGTAAATTATAAGCAATACAGTAATTTTTTTGCTTGCATACCGCATTCTATGAAAACATTAAATGAGAAGTCACCTTTCCGCAATCGCATATATATTTTGTATCATATTTTACACTACCAATTGCAATCTATAGGGCCTACATGTAGCTGAATACGCATATGACGGTTTACNTTTTGTATCATATTTTACACTACCAATTGCAATCTATAGGGCCTACATGTAGCTGAATACGCATATGACGGTTTACACACCGTTGCTAATTGAACTCGACCACCTTTGTCACTAGGCAGGAATATTTGAACAGTCGGTTAGCACTACGACGTATNACCGTTGCTAATTGAACTCGACCACCTTTGTCACTAGGCAGGAATATTTGAACAGTCGGTTAGCACTACGACGTATTAGACAGCACAAAAGACACAGTGAGGTTCCGTCATTTCACGAAGAAGGGTCGCTGTTTCTGTGTCCCCACATTTCGTGTTGCAATTACTGTTCTGTGATGAATAGTCTCCCTTGTTTAGCATATTGTAAAATGATTGCTGTCATTCCGTCGTACTGTCACGCAGCAAGTGACTCGTGCACGCGGCCACAGCTGGAGGAGTTTAATCGCTNCTGTCATTCCGTCGTACTGTCACGCAGCAAGTGACTCGTGCACGCGGCCACAGCTGGAGGAGTTTAATCGCTTCGCGTCTTCTAAATCGAACCGGTACAATTCGAGCGACAAGGTAATCAGATTTGTAGATTTTCAAGTTAGTAAGATTTAGTAGGCGCGGGTACTGGGATGAAGACAATTGGGTGATTATCGCTAGCGAGCGAACGCCTGATCTGGACAGTGCCTGGCGTCAGTCTTACACGCCAACGTAGGTGAAGCGATCGCCGGCAATCNCGAGCGAACGCCTGATCTGGACAGTGCCTGGCGTCAGTCTTACACGCCAACGTAGGTGAAGCGATCGCCGGCAATCAAACAAGGTTTACCGAGTCGGACATAAGTTGCCCGAGCTAAAGCAGTTTAAACTACCNGAAGCGATCGCCGGCAATCAAACAAGGTTTACCGAGTCGGACATAAGTTGCCCGAGCTAAAGCAGTTTAAACTACCAAGTAGAGGCCATTAGAATTTCTTGATCGAGTGGAAAAAAAAACAATATTTGTCTGATCTGTCAATGAGTCGCGACGTTTTGTACTACCAACTCCAAGCTCTTGCCCCGTCTCCAACTATTCACATACAATCTGTTTCAAACACCAATAATTGCAGATTTTTTTTTNACTCCAAGCTCTTGCCCCGTCTCCAACTATTCACATACAATCTGTTTCAAACACCAATAATTGCAGATTTTTTTTTTCAGATGTAAAATTGTGACCAAAATCTGCGTCCCCTACCTAATTGGTAGTAGCATTTATGATTTCAGNTTTTTTTTTTCAGATGTAAAATTGTGACCAAAATCTGCGTCCCCTACCTAATTGGTAGTAGCATTTATGATTTCAGATAGTACTTTGAAAACATATATTGATAAATCACAGCTATTGGCACCCCTTTTTAAAGATATAAAGAGTTTTCTGTGCTTGTTTGTATTGGTATCATGTCACGCAAAGTTTTTGTTAACATTTTGTTACAGGTTTTGTAAAACTTATAGAAAACCTGCACTTATATTATACAAAGAGTGAGTCCAGGCCAGCAACATGCCNGTTACAGGTTTTGTAAAACTTATAGAAAACCTGCACTTATATTATACAAAGAGTGAGTCCAGGCCAGCAACATGCCTTTCAGGCATGATAGAAAATATCGGAAACCCCACAAAAGTTACAAGTAGCAAGTTTGTTTACAGAAGAAAAAAACGTTGATGCAGTTTCCTCGGCTTTGGGAGAATTTTATATTGAAGCTCGTTGCGGGCTCACTTGTGCTTGTAGCGCCAGTATGATGAATCATAACGCATTCTCGACGTTACCTAAATGTGTTTTCAATAAAGAAAGAATTAATTTTTTTCTTTTTGCCATTTTACCCCGTTTGGATACGTGAAACATAAAATTTAATTTATTGATCGAAAAATTACGTTTTTGTTGACCGACAGTAAATTAAGCACTCTGCTCCTTGTCCATGCAGCAGTCTGGCTCTGTTATCTAAACCTGAAATAATGATAACGAGGCCCAACGCCAGTGAGTATGGTTCTTATGGAAAATACAGTCAGGTTATTGCTTACTACAGCAACTAAATTTCACTGATTTACTTGCGACTTCCCCAGAAATATGATTTTCATGACTCACGTAGTTGCTGGTTCTTAGTTAACGCCCCAGTTCTCCAAGTCGGTAGCAACTTGTCAACTCACTTTGCCTTGTATTTCACTTATCGTCGCTTTAAAAATACATTTTTTAAGTACTGCTTTTTTTTACAACTATTTTTAACCATATTNATACAGTCAGGTTATTGCTTACTACAGCAACTAAATTTCACTGATTTACTTGCGACTTCCCCAGAAATATGATTTTCATGACTCACGTAGTTGCTGGTTCTTAGTTAACGCCCCAGTTCTCCAAGTCGGTAGCAACTTGTCAACTCACTTTGCCTTGTATTTCACTTATCGTCGCTTTAAAAATACATTTTTTAAGTACTGCTTTTTTTTACAACTATTTTTAACCATATTGATTATACATTAACTACAAATAAAGAAGTTAAAAATTTGATAATAATAGATACTTGCCGAAAAGCCAAAATATATGGAATGGGTTTACTCAGACGAACTGCAGAAGAAAGTACAAGCTGTTATGATTTTGATATTTTGTTGAATTTATCCTTAACGGGGATATAGGGGCGTTAAAAGTTATTGATAAGAGTTATGTAAACTTGTGATATATTTTCTCCAAATAAATTGTAATTCCAACAACAATATTATTTCAATATAAAAATGGTCGAATATGAACGGGGGAAACTATACAAATATACTGAAATATTAAATGGTATTATTTTATAAAGAATTAACCAGCCACATTCTGAGTAAAGCCTAATTATAGAGTCCCCACCTTGTTCATGATTCCGGAGGCTGATTAAGATGGCGCAAGTCGACGGCCGGATACACCCATCGTCAGTGGTCTTCTCGTTCCAATGGCCCGACGACAAAAGACACCGCCCACCGACTGCACTGTCCTATATTGGCTGCGTTGTCGCCGTTTACTGGCCGGTGGAAGGGGTTTTCTGTGGTTTGCGATTTCATAACTAATTTCAGCGATCACGGCTTGTGTCTTGGATAAATAAGTGAAGGTGTGATCAGGCAGGCCGCTCAGCTAAGGGCCTGACCACAGCTGGTAACAAAGCGAAGAGGAGGTTATTCCATATCATAAAATATAAATATCTATAGCTGAAAATGTCTGTAAGTTTAAAATCAACTTAAAGTACAGTTAACTGGTGAATTCTTCACTTATAACGAAGGAACAAACGCTCGTAGTTTATCATGACAACCATAACTATTGAAACATGGTGAAACACTTAAGGATGTTTTTATTGGGTAGGTGGGAATAGTCCGCGAAATGTGCTTTCTAGCAAGTTGAAGAGTACTCAGCGTACGGTGGACTTACACACGAGTTAGATGATAGTTTATTTTGTAAACGATTGACAGATTTTATTTTCCTTTCATAAATTAATTAATCGGTGTTACATTATCACACAGACGCGTGTCTGTATTGCAGGCATAGGGGTGCACAGCTTTCACCGTTAGTCGGAAACCCGTGCATAATTTTGTGGCGTGGACAAGTCTCGATCGACTCCAGTCTACTGGAATGTTCGTTGGCATGTGTCGAGCCCAGGTCTGAGAATGTGGCAGAGTCAAGGGACGGGACAGGAGGCGATCGGCTGGGGGTTGAGACGTGCCAGCCTTGCAGACTGCCGGCAACACAGCCTGGCTGTCAACTGTCGTCAAGGTTGCACTGGGCCAGCGGCCTTCACCCCCTCCCTCTCCCCTTCAGGGTTAACATTGAAACTCTCCTACACTCCCAAAAATTTGAGAGAAAACGAAGTGTGAATAATTGTCTNAGGGTTAACATTGAAACTCTCCTACACTCCCAAAAATTTGAGAGAAAACGAAGTGTGAATAATTGTCTAGCCCTGGAATGTAATTTGACACACGGAACATCGTATTACATCACATATATGTGTTCGGTAGGGTTGGAATGGAGGAACAGATTGTGATGAGTGAGAGGCCGAAATCGGTTGGGAACAGGTGGTTGTGGTGATTGTTGCGGTCGCAAGTGTTGTGAGACTGGAGGATGTAGAAACAATGGAGACAGGTGGTTGATAGGTCTTCTGTGTTGCAGGATGTATGGGTGATCATTCCGAGTCATCAGAGGATGCTACTGACAGCCTAAGAAGACACCACAACAAAAAGAAGAAGATTATGGAGTTTGGTTTCGGAGGTCTTAACTCTGATGTGGGCCAGTTACGACCGCTGCCATGTGAAGGAGGTGTTTTCTGTAGTTGCTTGGAAGATGAATTGCACTGTTGTGGGATGCCAGATGAAGTTTGTTTATTTTTGGTGTCAGCCATTATGGGAAGGAATAAGTGATTTTAATTTGTTCATGTTTTTTTTTTNATGAAGTTTGTTTATTTTTGGTGTCAGCCATTATGGGAAGGAATAAGTGATTTTAATTTGTTCATGTTTTTTTTTTTGAAGGAGCACAGAGAGATGAATCGTGTGATCACTATGATGACCAGCTGAGATGAGTTTTTGGATGNGTTTTTTTTTTGAAGGAGCACAGAGAGATGAATCGTGTGATCACTATGATGACCAGCTGAGATGAGTTTTTGGATGCTTTGATCACCAAAAATGAAAAATGAGGTGATCACTTGTGGTCTCAGGAAAGAGGATGTTGTGACAGATGTACTGCNATTTGATCACCAAAAATGAAAAATGAGGTGATCACTTGTGGTCTCAGGAAAGAGGATGTTGTGACAGATGTACTGCCAAAAGAACAGGTGTGTAGCTTTTCCGGAAGTGGGAGATCAGATGCGCTCAAGTTGGTGAAAAAATTGACTAATGAAATTATGAAAGGTGACCATGTGAAAGTTGTGTGGTTAAAATTTTGGAGGTCTGAGACTGCTGGAAATGGGTGNGACTGGAAATGAACATGCGTATCCTGAAAAGTTTTCGGCGTGGGGGTGAAGAGTCAACATCCGAGAATGCGTCTCCTGCAATTTCAGTTGTGCGGGGTAAGCCGAGGGGAACTGCAAACCGCAACACCTTAATTTAGTGCGGGGTAAGCCGAGAGGAACTGCAACCGCAACACCTTAATTTACTGAGAAGCGGAGTTTGGTAGTGGCCACTTATCGATGGCGAGCACGCCATCAGAAAAATTCTGATAATAAGACCAATTTAGGACACTAGCAATATAGATTTCGGAGACCCGACAGAATATATGATATAGAAATTGTAAGACGTCTCAGAACAAACGAATACACATAAAATCGTTGTGTAAATTTTACTATGTTATTATATCCATACAAACGTTAATACGTACCTGAAACGATAGATTCAATTGAAAAAAGGCACTCTAAATAACGTGTGCCACAATGTCGTTAATTATTTATATTTGTAGTTATTTTTGTTGCGCGACATCTGTTGGCGAGAATAGTAAATACTCACGCAACATGCCATCAAATANTATATTTGTAGTTATTTTTGTTGCGCGACATCTGTTGGCGAGAATAGTAAATACTCACGCAACATGCCATCAAATAATAAATAACCTACAAAGACTGCTGCTGCAGCTATATACGATAGATATCGTTCTAAGTGTTTTACGTGTTATTAAAGTGTATTATGTTTATCTCATGGTCAGTTAACTTACAGTAAATTACTTACTCAACTCTCGCTGGAGCTGCTTTGTGTCTATAGAGGAAATGAGGACGACGAGACGCAAATCCCATTGCAATATTTGATTTTAAAAAATGTCATTATCAAAAGTTATATGTATAATGTTTATATATTTGAGCTCATTCATTGCAATGACTTCCTTATTTAACGCCTTGTTCGAATATCCGCAAGGAAATTTTAGTGCAAACATTTGCAACACGTCGTAATTATTGAATTAATTTCATTTTAATGATAAAACAGCAATCACACAGAAAAAGGTGTAATGCTGGATAATTTTCTGAACACTGCAAATATATGTGTGTACTTTGAAATTTTTAAGTTTATAAATGGCTTTTTTTTTTGGTGAATGTTCTGCAGTTTTATTTTCAAGTTATAGTAAAACATTAAAAATTATAGTAGTAAATACTTGAGAAACCTCAGTAAGTTGGTTTCCGTTACTTTAAATTGCGTATACACTCTCAGGTTACATCCTAGGTTCCTGTAAATTACAAATACTCTCCGAAATAATATTACATTGCAGTGTAAACTAGGCTTACCATTTCCTGTTTTAGCCTTGTATGCAAGATTTATTTATATACTTTTTTTTATTTTCAACTGTTGCTGGACAGCTTTTCTAAGCATACATGCACCATTCTAATCAATTCCAAATTACACCTAGGCTTTTCAAGCTGTTTCATATTTTTTTTTTTTAATTTTGTAATTCGCCAATTTACTTCATTTTCAGAGCCCTTCCTAGCATAAATTTGTTTAAAGATAAAGATTTTACTGGAAATCGTGCCTTTAGGAAATGAGTAAGCAACTTCAGTAGGCCCCAAAAAAAGTCTTGTTACGAATTTTTTTAAAGGAAAGTCGTGATACTACAATACACGTTAAGTAACTTGGTACTAAGATATTCAGGCATTGGGAAGCATCGCTAATTAAATCTCTAAACCTACATGTTTTAGTAGTCGTGTTCATAAGTTGATAGTCTTTCACGCCTTAGAGAAAGTGTCCCCCTGTTATGGTCCATACCATATAAGAAGGCCACTTTCTGACAGTCAGTGAGTGGCAATTGACTTATACGAAACAAACAATGCGCCATTTACAAAATCCTGNTCCCCCTGTTACTATAAACCGGCATCATACAAATGCTATTGAATATTAAGATCTTAGTACATCCACTACTCCTCTGTCTTCCTTGGCCCAAGACCGTCGGCGTTCAGCAAGTTAGTCAGCTGCACCCAGTATTGCCTTTTTATGGTCGATGTAAATTGCGGGGTAAATTTTCCTCGCCATAGATCTGGGTGGCTCTCCATAAAATCCAAAATGATCGACTGCTGGCGTTCCGTCATACGTCCTTGGCGAGACATTCTTCAAATTAATTACACGGATGAAAGATGTAATAACCGCGAAGCAAACACTGTGATGTCGGGAAGAGCAAAATAAACACGACTCCGGCCCATGAAATAGTCACCGATCGGCGTAGCCACCAACGATCATTGCTCTTATTCCCCATTAAATTTAAGAGAACTACATATGATTTGTAAATAGTATTTAACAAACTTTTCAAGCATTTATAGTTTACGGCAAACAGTAAATATTACTATTTTCAATTTGGTTCTAAATACAATTTTTCTACTCAGTCCTGCAATTTCGATACAAATATTGTTGGTTGCATTTTTCTTGTAGGTTGCCGAACATGCAAGCAGACAACATGGCTTGGGTAGCGTATGTGGATATAGTCGTTAAAGACGAAGATGAGCTTGCCTTCGAAACGACTGAATTCTCTGAAAACCATTTTCATGACGACTTTATTTTCGTCGGCTGCGAGACAGTCAGTTCGTGGCGACGTCCGCAGTTCCCGACGAAACTTAGAATAAACCGCAGGTGTACTTCATTTCGTATGAGACAACTTGCCATTTACAAATAGAAATGTATAGGTGTTCAATACTGGTACATTAAATCGATCCGTATCCAAACAAAACGTTATTTCAAAAAAAAATTTCACGTCTTCTCCCTCCCCCACCCCCTACCCGGCTTTACTTACGTGTTTGATATTAATTCCAGATCATACAGAAATATTGCATAATATTGTTGAATTATTTTTTCTAATAAATTGAAGAAATATATTTCAAATTCGTGTCGTTTCGCGCCAGTAATATAATAACAGTCAACTTTACAAACATGCTACCTCTTGAGAAAGAAAATGCGGCTCAGGCCACCAGCTGAAAAGTTGTGCGCGCCATCTGTGCGATTCTTTTCGAAGCATAACAAGCCAGAGGAGAATAGCTTTCGTTTGCTTTATAAAATAAATTTACGAACATATACCAATAGTTTTATTTTTCGCGAGCTCTACAAAATTTTTTAAGTAACATATATTTCGTGTACAGCTTTTATGAACGACCCTACACACGCCCTCCAAACTCTCTCGCCATCTGCCGCGCCACCCAAGNCGCCCTCCAAACTCTCTCGCCACCTGCCGCGCCACCCAAGTAGTTCACCAATTGCCGCACGAAGCAGCACCTCCTTGACGCGCTGACTCGTCGCGCCCAGTTGATGGCGAATGGATACATAAACGAAAAGTAAACATTGGCGCGACGATCGTCAACTGTCAAGAATGTGGCCTTCATATATGGTACAGAGTATATCAATGCGACGAAACGTTCAACCTACCTCTCGGAGGCCGACGATGCGGCCTCTCTTAAACTCATCCGGCTGGTAGAAGGTTTGTCGAATGCGCCATCTGGGCTTGCTGCATGTTCACTGAACTTGGCTCTGTGGCTAGCACAACTCACGCTGCTACTAAGACCGTATTCGGTAGAGGCACATCCACGCAAGCAACAACTTTAAACGCAAATGAGACATATGTCGGGCTATATGAAAATACTGTGTGGTATACTTCGTTGTCCTCGCGCGATTCGTTCATGTTGATCCTATTTTTTTTTTCGCAAATGAATGTATTTCACGAAAATAAATTCGTGTTTTCGTACCAATGTCCTTACTTTTGCCGGCTTCTTCGTGTAAATACGTAAAACATTTGAACATATTTATTGCGTACATTAAAACATCATAATACAAAGAACAGTTTCTGACTACAGTCTCATAAAATAGAATCCACGACAATACGCCTACGTGTAATTATTATATATCCAGGGTGGTAATTAACTTTTTGCTGACGGTAAAGATAATGGGTTAAAAGGATTTTTTTTTTTTTTTTTTTTTTTTTTTTTAAAGCGAACTCAGAGCTTTTGGAGATTTCGCGTTTTCCTACAAAGTGGCAGATATCTGGTGGCGGGAATATATACTAACTTACAGGTTATAACCAAACTGCGGTGTGTTAACGTCTCCAGTCTGTGCCTGGTGTAAAATTAAGTAGACACACCAAGAGCGACACGAAATTTTGCGCTGCACCGAAAACCTGGCTTTTGATAGAATATATTAAGTCCATTCACGGTAGCTTCCAACTTTTCTGAAGACCTGCTAAAGTTTTACTTCCGGGATATTCCTCCGCTTCATGCAAACAAAGCTTAAACGAGTCTAGAAAATTACACCAACGGGACAACGCACGGCATTCCTGCGCACTCAGTTTAATAACATTCTACATCAGAACTATTTCTTACTAGGCATTACCAACACACCTATCTGCTCGCTGTTTTATTTATATTATTACAAATGAAATATTGTAATTAATAAATATTATATAGATAAATGTTTAACTTAATAAAAATTAGGGCACTTGCTTCTGATACACAGTATATTTAGGAAACAAACATAAACACGTCACAAGTGGGGTGATTTTTCAAAGCAACTGATTCAAAAAGTGCGAAGAAACCTCGAATAGACTAGTATGTGGCCTCGTGTGTCTTCCTGCCAGTACTTTCCATCTGCAGTAAGCATCGAGCTTCGTAGTTATATTCAATACGTGGGAACGATTCGTTTCATCGATCACCATGCATTATTACTCTTCAGGGAAGGATATAACATCGCCTGGCACGGAAATAAAGTTTCTTACATGAGTCAGGGGAAAAAAAATTATGTGGGGAGAATTCCCTGGCCTCCCCC
>NQII01001932.1:31050-56702 GCA_002778355.1 Clitarchus hookeri | reverse complement strand
GGGCAAAAAGATTCACGCACTGGATATCACCTGTATGTTAATTTTCGCAATTTACATTGCTGTAAAATACATTACGATTACGGTAAAGTATATGCAGCCCTTGTGGCAATTATTTCCACGTATAAGAATATAATGTTTATTTTTCATAGTAAAATTATTCTTATTTCGAACATCCGTTTGCCAATTTCATTGCTAATTGTGAATATACATTGCCGACTGCTGGCTGCCAACTGTCCACTGCTCATTGGGCAATCACCATCGAGATTTCTGTGAAGCCAGCTTGCCAATTTTTAAAAATAGAAAATGTTTCTAGTTTAATCGCGTCGCGGGTGCGACAGGAATGAAAAACGTTATAGAATTGTGTGCTTAAATGTTGGAGAGACCGGTGGATTAGCAGCTGTTGGTGTCAAAAAACCTTTTCTAGGGGAGTAATTTTTAATTTTATACCCTTATGTATAATTACGATTATACATTCACGAGTTCGGGTATTAGTGAGCGTGGAAAGAAATCGCTGAACAAACAGAAAAAAATAACGTAAACTTTAACGGCTGTCGTAAAAGAGGTTAGTATAAAGCGGCAAAAAAACTATTTACCTATTTAAAAAAAACACGCGTTGATTCGATGCGGTAAAGCTAGTGTTGATAAGGCGAATTTATGTAGTCGCTTCTTATCTTTCGCGCTATTGTGGTCCCAGCACGAGACGTGCGAAATGTAAGCTTATCGGCTGGGAGTCGTGAAATTTAGCGAAAAGCTTTCAAGACAAGTTATATTTCAAAACACTGTTAGAGTCGTTTACGTGTCTTAATTAGCTGAATCACTTTTTGACACTTGTCAACTGTCTGCGCACGAATCACGTAGGAGTCGTGTGGTCGATATCGCCGAATTCTGAGTGGCCCGGTCAAATATGAAAACGTCTTCATCAAGCAGACAGCAGCCAATGACAATAGAGAAACTGCTATTTGGTGCTTATAGTGTTGAAGTCTACCCTGTACTCATATTTTTTTTTGCGAAAAAAATTCCCAGCTCTACTTTCGTCACCATAGCGCAACCTTGACAAAGGACCCCGCCTTCAATGCTGCTGCATAGCAAAAAAGAGGAAAAAATCATAATTTTGTATTTTTGCCAGAAAGAGGAGGGCACAATTGTACATCGTCTCCCACCAAGGCGAACCGGGTTCAATCCCCGGCCGGTTCACCCCGGGTTTTCGCAAGTGGGAATCGTGCCGGGCGATGTCACTGGTCAGCGGGTTTTCTCGGGGGTCTCCCGTTTCCCCCGACCCTTCATTCCAGCGCTGCTGTATACTCACCTCACTTCACCCTCATCGGTTTTCAAGACCCCGATGTTAATAGCCGTCCAAATCTCTTCACTCACTCACAATTGTACACACGTAGACCCAACTGCCAGCCATTTCAAACTAATAAAAAAAATCTGATTCCTTGTCGGTTTGCTTTATCACGCGTCAAAACCACAATGTTACTGATTTTCTAAAACACAAAATAATCCAAAAACAAGTCGCTGAAGCTGAGACACCTAAAGTTGACAAATAATACCTGTATTATACGTTTTGTCAAAGTTGTTTTAAAAAATTTAGAAAAAATCAAAGATTGAAAAAAATGCAAAACTTACGACAGTAACAAAAAAAAGTAATTAGACACTAATTGATCTTTATTTAACTTTCAATAAAAATGACCGTATTTCCGTAAGTTAGTTTTAATTATGTGTGTGTTCAAATAAGTAATTGTAATTTGGACCAGACGATTCATTTTGCAAAAAAAATTTAATTTATTTTTTTTCCCCAAATGACTAGTGCCTGGCATGAAAATAAAACCAACCCACTCTCGACTATTCAAAGGGTTGCAAAGACAAAAAAAAAATGTGCCGGTGGGTAACTACTAATAAAGAATGTTTAGTCACAAAACTCGTACGTAAAGTGACGTATTACTGAAGGTCCGTTTTAGTTGGAGAAGTCTGGAGTCGATAATAGTAAAACGGAAACCCACGTGTCCGTTTTCCGCGCTCGGCGTAGAAAGGTGTTTATTTACCTTCAGTGCAGTCGTAGCGTACTCCGCAGTCCAGGTGTCATGGCCGCCGGGTTGAGTGCAGGCCGCTCGACGTGCGCACCCGTTCCTGAGCACTCGCCGCGCGCCACTTTCGAAAAAAAAATATATATAATAACAACTGCACGAGGAACAATGGAATGAAACAAGTACGTGCGCGCGGCGAGGGAGACGGCACTACCACGTCCTCTCGGCGTACAACCTCGCTGGCGACTGAGCTGCAGACCGCTTCCTCTAAAAATACTCGCCGGCGGCGCGCTAAGAGAAAACTCGTCCCTCTCCGTCTTCCCCTACCTCTCAGAAGGGCGGAGGGGAAGTGGTATGTGCCCCCTCCTCCACAGACCAGGCCAGCGGTGACGGGGCGACACACTTACACACTTCCCCTCCCGCGGCAGGAAATGAGGGGTGGCGCGACGCCGCATATTCCCACGCCATCCCGTGTAGAAGGGCGTAGAGGACGAGACATGACTTCCCGCTGCTCTACGTTACGTCACGTGCGTCTCCCGACACACGCACAGAAAAAAAAAATTGCAGTGGTTTGTGTAATGGGCACTCTTGAAATTCACATTGAGTAAATCACTTTTCCCCAGTCTCAACTGCATATATATGAGTGCCACTTGTTATACCGTCCCGTATAAACCTTTCAGCGTATAAGCTGTTCGCGGTAAACCGAGCACTTTTGAAAGCCCGGCTTGAGAGCTACTTGCATGCACATTGTGTATCCTTCCGCCACGTAGGCCTAAAAATAACATTGCCATGGAACTCGTCACTTTATCCTTGCGTCGGTCATGTAAAATTGTAAAACTATTAGAAAAGTAAATATTTTGCAAATTTGCTAATTTTTACACATATACATTAACAATTCAGAAAGCAAGATAAATTATTTCAATATTCTCAAATGTTTATCTAAAACTTTAAATAAACTTAATAACATGGAACTAGTTTCCCTCAGTCACTACCAACTTTACAGGGCGCAAGTCACTATGTGTGCACGTTAAGATGTATACAGGTAAGGGCAGTAATATTTTTCAAATGCATTTTTTTATAGTTGGCGATTAATCACGCACAGATTACAGCTGGCCTGTATCACGAACTTGACAGTTCTGAAATTAATCTGTGTTCACTTATTTCCATGGTAAAATATTTTCTGCTGACGTACTGGGCAGGTTGACGGTTAACTGAGTGTGTTTATGTAAACATCATCTGTGGTGGTGAGAGACACCGCTTTACCTCTAGTAAGGTTTCTTCTGTACTCAGGTTGGCAAGCTCAATGCCTTAAGTTTGACAACCGAAAATGTTCGCCGCCATAGTGTCGCATGTGTACCGGATTTTTCCGTTTTGGATTTAAGTAAATGGTGTAATTGCAATTTTCATAAAACAAAATGTGCAAAATCTTCCTAGTAGTATTTTCAGAACCTACGTAAATAATAAACTTCGTTCTGCTCACTAGAGTGGAAATATAACGAAATATGTTCTCATATTGTTTAATATTCTGCCGTAAATTCTGTTTAGCTAAAGGTTGGCTTACACGATTACTTTATTTGAATATGACATTAGAATCGTAAAAAAAAAATAGCTCAATGGTTATAAACATAATTTTTAGGGCTTTCCTACGCAATTTCCTTAAGGGAAAGGAGAAAAATACTAAGTTCCTTTCGACGACAGCCATATTTCTTTCACACTTGCATTCGTATAGGCTATTCGCGGTAAAAATTAGCACATTTTGAAGCCCTCTCATTTGGAATAATAGTCAATAAATGTATTTTATTGTAGCCTTAAACGTTAACTTTCGAGTCCAGTGAAATATATACACTATGTTTATTATTTACATGGCAAAATTTATTTTAAAAAGTGGTGGAAGGAAAAAAAAATAGCTGAAAGGAAAATGTAACTAGGGCCTTAAAAGTGCTCACTTTACCGTAAACAACCTGCATTTTTTTTTTTTTTTTTTTTTTAAACAAGCTTGCTAATGAACGGTCAAAGTCAAACACAGTTGTATATTTAGTGTTTCCTTGTGTTAACACCATTGGAGGCGTAAATTATAGTTACGAATTATGTTAATACTTAAAATGTTGGCTGGGGCAAGTATTTATCACAATTCGAGCCAAAAAAAGAAATTTTACCTTGCGGCGGAAATTTTCCCTACGTCAAACTTTCCATAAGAAATCTCGTTGTTCCTAACCTGAGTAGAATAAACCTTATCCGTGGAAACAACTGCAAAGAGAGCTGCCTTCAAAACTTTCAAAAAAAAAAGTTCACTCGTTCGCGAAACAGATTCTGCTGGACGAAATTTCTTACAGCCCCAGTATTACTGTGTGAATCCTTTGCATTTGAAAGCTGCTTTGCCAGATAAGTGGATAACCTCCTCTACAAAGGGAATTATTCCGATAAAAAAAAATACTGATCGGGGACTTCTTTTAGATTAACACGCCCCACGTGTAAGGTTTTTTTTTAGATGTAAAGTTTTCCTAGAACATTTCTGCAGAGAACGAGAACGGCTTAACCCGTATCGAGTCTAGACGCGTTCGGAATACCATTAAAATAAATGAGGCAACGAAATGTCGACTTAGTCACTATTCGGGTGAAGTTTATATTCAGGAGCATTGAACGTTCGACTCTGCTCGCTGTAGGCAGGGGCGTCGCCTCTACATAATTCTCCAGCCAATTTGCAACTTCAAATTGCATTACGACGCGAACAGTATTGATGTAGTTCCGCGCTTGCCGCTAGATACCACTACTGACTGCAGCTACAGTGGCAATCAAGTGTCTTGGATAGGTTTCGGCGGCCCTTCCTAACTGTCATACTGCTCTCGTTGTATGCAGTGGTTCTATTCTAATTAAAAAAGCTATTGAATATTTCAATTAAAATATTTTTTTCGAGGACAGAAATGAAAGTCGATATTTTGTTGCCAATTCATAAATTTGGTTATTTAAACAAAAGTATGGTTGTTGAAATGTGTCAGTCTGCAAAAATCTCTGTAAGTAGCCCTCTGTTTACGATACTTCTTCTTCTTGTTCTTCTGTAAAACATTGTTTTATACTATAGCGACAATGCTGTATATTTTCTGAACAGATTGCTGTATTAAAACGCTATATTCACCACTTAAAATTTTGAATAAACAGTGGAGAAAGATTTAAGCGGCTCTTAAGCGGCCTGTGTCACCCGCCATATTGAATTTTTTATTTATTTCTTTCTTATTAAAATTTAGGAGGATATATTGGGAAATGCGGCAATAGACGCTTGGCTAATTACTTCACCCATGATTACGGACATAATATACGAACAATTCATCATTATGCAACAGTTAACGTAATACAAAATTGTATATATTAATTCATTCTAACCTTTTAATGACAACCAGGGAACACCTATTAGTATCCGGGTGCAAAAAATTTGCACAGAAACATGAGATGTATTGCTTCTATAATGAAAAATTTTCAGTGATGACCCTGGCTCTTCTACTATGACACTAAAACGAATAATTTCTGTATAAAGAGTGACGCAACAGCAATGCCTTGAGAGCCGACGAAGGGGAAGAAAGGTGGATACTGGAGCAGCACCGGAATGCAAGGGTGGGGGAAGTGGGACATCCCTGAGAAAACCGACCGACCAGCGAAAACGTCTGGCACGATTCCCATGTGTGAAAATCCTTGAGCGACTCCGCCGGGAATCGAACTCGGTTCGCCTTGGTGGACTGCGAGCGCTCTAGCCACTACAAAACCACGGCCCCGGCAATCAGGCAGTTTGGAACACACTATTTGTTCCTTAAGTTACAGTCCTCTGTTTAAATAATAATCATTACTCATTATCTTATAAACAGGATGATTCACGAGGAGTTACCGCCACTCACAGGGCTTATTCCTGGCATCATTTGGAACAAAATATGTCTTATAAATGTGGGTCCTATTCCGAATATTTACAGAACAATTCGACAAATTGGAGATGCCTAGATGATTGCGTATGGGGATGAACGAAGGATATTGTTTACCAAAGGACTGCACAAACACGTGAGGAACTACTTGCGCGTATCATGCATGCCGCTACAGAAATCAAAGACAGCCGCGTGCAGCTACGTAGAGCAACACGTGCGGTTCATAAGCGTGCGGCCAAGTGTATGGAAGTAGACGGAAACATTTGTGAACATATTTTAGTAAGCCTGGCAGACGCAATTGTGATGCTCAGCTGTAAACAATACGGTCTGATAATACATCACTGTATTTACTTCTGAAAGTGTAATTATTTTATTCGTCATTTTTCAAATGTTTTGAATTACTCTTTAAATATTGAGAATAGAACTCGCATGTATATGACATATTTGGCTACAAATGATGTAAGTAATAAGCTCTAAAAGGAAACTGAGAAATGCAAGAAATCGAAAGAGAAAAGGGGCACAATCATGGCGTTCGTACGACGTCATATAGGATTCAATGATTTGAATTCAATAGAAATTGAGGGTAATTTGAGGAAAAAATTGAGTGTGTGACAGGGGCTTAAGAGACTGGCAAGGGAAAACTGCTCGATAGGAATTTACGTCTCATGGGCGGGAAGTTTTCTTCTCGACTAGCGCACGTTCCCGGCTTCGACGTCATCACACGCCCAGGTGCGTGGCGTGGGCGTTGCATACTAGCCTTCATTTCTCAAATTATTGTATTTCTGCTCTAGCTTATTCGCTGCTAGAGGGAATATTACACAGTAGAAGATTCCTTGAAAGCTTGTGAAATGTCTGCCACAGCGGCCGTTATACCGGCTAGCATGGCTCCCGTCATGGCATCTGTCGCCTTGTACGGCCAGATTTGATACCAGGTTTTGTTACTGAACCTATTCTATTTTCCGTGGCAGGTTGTATACCGACTTTCGTACCTGGCCAATCACATTGCTGTTTTAGAACGTACAGCGCTCCTCGTGGCCACTGCTTAAACGAGTTGATGAAGAAACCAAAAAAGGTTACTTCCGACTTGGAATTAAAACTTATTCACATGGGTACAACAAAGATATCTTGACAACGACAGCTTTTAATTACGGTTTGGGAAGCCTACCAACGATTAAAAACGTCACTTTGGGTGATGTGAAATAAATACGAGCGCATTTTCAAATAATGATACATCAAGCTTCTTTAAGAAACATATTTCAGGCCTGTATTGGCGGTGTAGTAGTAGATACATTAAATAACGCGTTTTCCAATTTTTGTGCGTGAGTTGAAAACTCCGTCGGACATATACATATATTACTATCGAATATGGATTGCAACTTTACGTTAATAAGTAACTATATATGGCAAAATGTCTACAATTGCGTGAATACTTAAAAAAAAAAAAAAAAATAAAAATTTATTATTGTGACTTTACATTATCATGTTCAAATACTGAGCATACGTATATCAGAAAGCATCAAACTGTTCTAACGGCCAAGTGTAGTGAAGCAGTATTAATATGTGCCACATTAGACACAAAATGAGATCGAGTTCGTTTTGCGACTGGATGTGGCGTAGCCACGTCTTCATATGCAGTTATGCGGCGGCTTCTGTAACGTGCGAATGCCTCTTTGGGTCGACGGAATGGTCGTGCGGCTAATGTAGAAGAACCGCCGCTGAAATGGACGCCAAGAATTTATTTTTCTACGAAACGCTGTTCAACTTGTAGGCATTACTTACAAGTACTATTTCCTCGAATGTAACCACTTTAGATCAACATATTTTTTCCCTTGCATAATGGCACGCCAAAATCACAATTGTAATGTTTTTGCCACGTGCAACTTAACGAAACGAGATAATTCACGTTGAAATGAGATACCGTTGAGATTCTTCAAGGGATAATTGAAACCACGGAAAAATAAATAAGGATAAATTCTAGCGTGTTTTTTTATTAGTAGCTGAGTTTAGAGAGTCGAGATATTTGGGCGGCTCTTAAAGAGGTCTTGGGAGCCAATTAGGGTGAAATGAAGTGAGAGTGGAGCGGCGCCGGAATGCAAGAGCGGAGGAGACCAACCAGCGGCATCGTCTGGCACGACTCCCCACTTGCGAAGATCCGGGATTGGCCCGGCCGGGGATTGAACCCGGTTCGCCTGAGTGGGAGGCGACCAGTCTAGCCGCTCAGCCAATGCGTCCCCTTGATTAATACTAGTCTAAGAGTTCTTGTAAAGTAGATTTTTATTAAGTATACCTCAAAATGACGATACATTATCATTCAGTGACACTTGATAAAATTTCTGTGAATGCTTTCGTTAATTTTATTTGCACAGTCCAAGAACCCGAAAATTATGGTTTTGACTTTGCCATTATGCAAAAAATATGCGGTCTGAATGTTTTTATTCGAGGTAATAGTACTTGTAAGTACTGCGTACAAGTTGAGCGGTATTCAGTACAAATGCGATAAGCACCCTCAACCCACTTGATTTCTTTCCTGTGCGACTTCGTGAAAGACAATATGCGCCCCCAATTCCAGCAACGCTGCAGGAAATGAGGCAACGCATCATTAAAGGCCATCATGAAAACATGCTACGAAACGTGTTATAAAAAAGTCGATGATAGATTATGCACAATTACAGAAATTTGGCTGTTGCTCCATCATTTGCTGCGAACTATACTGAAATTGTGTAAGTGTGGTAATAAAAGTGGCAATTTGTTCGCATAATTTTTAATAGTTTTGCATTCTGAAGTAAATTGTGACTGCAGCGCCCGCTGGCAGCGAAAGAGGGAACGTAGTTCCGTATCTTAAAGCCTTCTTTAAAGCCGAAATATTTTTTATCGGTGGCAAACGAAATGTGTTTTCTTTGGCTAAATAGATACTGAAATAAAAGTTTGACTTAAGGCCCCCGTCTACCTGGAACTTTTTCCCACGTTTAGGCCGAGAAGCGCGGGAGCGATAAGGGCGACACTGCCACGCGCATCAAGTACGCCATCGCCGCTAAGCGCAAGGCTCTGAACTGGCGTGCAGTGTTCTCGTCGTGCTGCGTGTACCTATGGGACTTTCAGCGGTGACCATATTATTTTATTAGTGGGAAGTCTTTAGGAAGGTTCAGTGCAGGCCCCTATAGTAGTTTTGTATGTATCTGATGCGTGCATTTTGAGCTACAGCGCCTTGGAAAGGCCGTTTTTAGCGGTTTTGGAGTACTCTGAATTGATGTTTCTAACGTACGTGATATTTTGAAAGTACTTAACAGCCCTCGTCTGAAGTGTGTGTTCTTTTTGTAGATCAGCAAATTGGACGCACGCTTAATAGTTTCGTTGAAAAACGTGTATTTGGAACACACTGCAACGCAGTTCAAGCGCCAGGTAGACGGGCGCCTTAAGAATTGCATATTAAACGTTTCCAACAATTGCACAGTGTCTCCCACCAACGATGTCCTCGACAGTATTAAATTGTAATTGTGGCAGAAGGATATGTAACGTGTTGCAAGAATAAACAGTCAGGGTTTTATGTGCTACTCAGTTAAGGGCCCCGCCTGTCTGCGTCGTTTCCCTCCTTTTTTGGCCGCTAAGCGCGGGAGCTGCAAGGGTCACTCTGGCACGTGCTACAAGACCGCCATCGCCTCTACGCGCAATGCTCTGAAATGACGTGCAGTGTTCTTGTAGTGCTGCGTGTACCTATGCGACTTTCAGCGGTGACCCAGTAATTTTATTGACGGAAAGCCTGTAGCAAAGTTCAATACAGGCTCCTGACGTAGTTTGACTCGTGTCAGGCTAGTGTTTTAAGATACGGCAGTCTGGAAAAGCAGGTTTTAATTATATTTAAGGGCTCCGAAATAATAGTTACAGCATGCGTGGTAACTTTGAAGTACCATTCTTCCCTCGTCTGGGGTATGATGTATTTTCGTAGGTGAAGATACCGGGGGCGCGTTTAATACGCACATTGCACTGGATATCCACCAGATATGCTAATTATATCCACGATGTCTAAAAGTAATGCAAGTCCTTCAGTGAATCTCTTATGGATATCCTGTAGCAGACATCAGATTGTACCACTTAACTGGATAGCCATTAGATAGTGTAAAATCCCCAATGACCATTACTTATGGTAAGTGACTAAATATAAAAATGTATATTTATCACACTTTGGATATTGAGTGGATATTTGAATATATTTTGGGAATCTTTCGGATGTAACTTTGGTATTCCTGGATATCCTTAAATATCCTGAACGTCATAAAGTGACATCCGTTTGATAATCTTGGGATGTCTGTGTGCTACACGGGTAGTGTCGTCGAAAAACCAGGATTTCAAGTGCTCTGTGACGCATTCCAAGTGCTCTGTGACGCATTTCAAGCGCCCTGTGACGCATTTCAAGCTCTCTGTGACGCATTTCAAGTGCTCTGTGACGCATTTCAAGCGCCAGGCAGGCGGAACTCTTAAGCACGATCTAACTATACAGGTGGACACATTTTTAAGACACGATCACGAATCGATAACACAACTCATCAGATTATCTTCCCACTTCCCAGTCCTGTAATAAAGTGCGAGAAGCAACGTTTTATTTCGCCGCAGCCGTTTCTAATTTCAATCCCGTGGTACCTATTATCGTACTTACAAATGATAATTACTAGTGCGAGGTAGGTGCATTATTGAACTCAGGTTAGGGATGAAAGGTGAATATTTCAGGTTAATAATAAACGCAGATAAGAATTTTTCCATTCTTTATGCAACACAAAACTGACACATTTACCATTTTTTTTTTTTTTTTTTTTTTNGCGTCCACTTTTACAGTTGTTCGGAGCGAGTCTCTCTTCGGAAGTTGCAGTAATTGTCCGGGCTGACCTTCTTTGGCTGAAACAGAACAATGTTTTAGGAGTTTATCCTTCCTGATCACATATCGTCTCACTGGTAAGGAAGGGGAGCAAACGTTTAACAACGAATTTACATTAATGGCGTAACACAAGCAGCCACTTCTCATCCCGTATTCGAACTAGGACTTACATGTTAATGAACCTTCTTTAAGTATAACGCTAGCTGAACTGAAAATAACCAAAGTTATAAATCATCCGAAAAATAAGCACAACTAATCACATTCTGATAAAATAACTGTTGTGGACACGGAACAATACAAGATACTTTACGGCACGTGACGGAGAAACGGCCCATAATATAAATTAACCACTATTATTCTATTAGAGGATTGCAACATACAACAGAAATGATCTCATTAAAACAATTTTTGAATAACATTATACATTAAAAGCGAACTATGCTAAGAATCTTCAAAAATAGGCCAGGGAAACGTTTGAAAGCAACATCCAAGCTTCACCTTTGAAAACGAGTTTACACAAGAACTCTTCATGACCTTACATTATTGCTGTTTACAATTAAAAATACAGCGAAATCATAGGTCAGTTATGGGTTTGTCAGAGTCACATTTTTATTGTGCCTTCACACACTTCTACGACGAGTATATTTTTGATACTGCTGACACTATCGATATTTGCTATTTCAGTGCTACTGACATTACGGGAGAGATATCGCGCTGATATCGACATAGCTAGGAATTTCGAAAGATGTAATGAAATGCGGATAGGGCTCAGCCACAGGACTTGATAGGAAGAAGGACATGTTTGTACACTCATATGGGTGTCATTGTAAACGTTGTGTCTATTATAATATTTAAAAGACTATGGAATATTTAAATGTAAATACGAGGGCAAACTATTGTTTATTTCCCGGAAATGACCCAACACAGGAAATGTACTATGTACAGTTGAATGTGTACTACATGTACGTTTTAAAGGTGACACCACATGGGGTATGGATGCAGGAATGGCAAGGAACGAACACAAATATGGCTGCTTGAAATCACCATTTAATTTACATATTCTCGTACAAACTGTGTACACTCATGTGAACGGGTTACGTATCGTGCGTGTACGAGCTGTTTAACATCCTTCAAAGTAGTCTCCGAGGTGGTCCACGGTTCGTCACCGGTGATGAGGCATACATCGTCACAGCATTTCGACGAGATGTGGCGCACATTAATGAAGCTCATGCAGCCGATGGTATTTCCCATCTGCCTCATCGCTGCCAACGAACCGTGGACCACCTCGGAGACCACTTTGAAGGATGTTAAACAGCTCGTACACGCGCGATACCTACCCATCCACATGAGCGTATACAGTTTGCACGAGAATGCATCAATTAAACGGAGATTTCAAGCCCACGGTAGTGTTTTCTTTTTCACGTAAGGCGGAAGAGTACACAAGGTGCCTGCAAGCAGATGTTAAGCAGGGTTCGCCGTGAACAGCCTTCACGTCTGCGGTATCCACTGTGAGCTCACCGACGCGGGTCGCGGGCCGTCGCGGCGCCTTGCTGGAGAACCTGTCACGGAGGGCGGCCAGGCGTCTCTGGGCGTCGTCGTCAGGGCTCGGCGTCCCCGGGCCTCGCCCCTGCGTGCCGTCCAGCGCCTTCACCTGCAGCACATGCCCGCATCGCTGTCACCGCCGGAGTGTAGTCTCTTCGCTGTTTCTTCACACTTTTTGAATCGAACTTTTGGGAAACCACCCCATATACGACGTGTTTTTGGTTAATTCCTAAATATGCCATGTTCCAAAATTGTTTTATACTTGTGTTCGTAAAAGTACATTATTTTTGGTTTATTTAAAACTTTATTTATATTTTATTAATAAATTCTAATACTTCACTTATAATAAATGTGACTAAAAACAGTGAGATCATGTTTATGTTGGTAACACCTAGTAAGAAATTGTTCTCTTTTAAAATAGTATTACACCGAGTGCGCACGAATGAAGTGCGTTGTCACTTTGGTGCATTTTTCTATATTTGGATAAGCTAGGTTTGCTCGAGGCGGAGGAATATCCTGAAAGGAGAACTTTAGCAGGGCTTCAGAAAAGTGTGAAGTAACCGTGAATGAACTATATAATCCATTCACCGTTACTTCATTCTTTTCTGATGCCCTGCCAAAGATCTACTTCCAGGACATTCCTCCGCCTCGAGTAAACTAAGCTTAACCCGTATCCATGATCGAGTACATGTTGCAAGTGAAGGATATTTTTGGTCTGTACTGTACGCAACAAGGAATCTACGTGCAGTGTTTTGAGCGTCTTCATTGTGAGACATCTGATTCGTTGAAGTTTCCGCATCTCTCATCTGTGAACGGTTAAAGCTGACATCAAATAACACGCGTTATGTTGTTCACTGGCTGCAAGAATCACGCTGGATGCAAGTACAGTACACATCATAAAATTATATGATTGCAACACTTAATCTCGGAAAATATATCGGTACTGAAACGGTTGACTTATGTCTAGAATATTATACCAAAGGACAACGCACCGTATTCGTGCGCTCTCAGTTATAATTGTGTTTTGAGTTGAGTTGAGAGATTAAGACGGCTCTCAACAACCAGGTCTTGAGAGTCAATGAGGATGAAACGAGGTGAGAATTGAGCAGCACTGGAATTCAAGGGATGGGGAAACGGGAGAGCATCGAGAAAACCCGCCGACCAGCGGCATCGTCCGGCACGATTCCCACTTGCGAAAATCCGGGAAGGACCCGGCCGGGGATTGAACCCGGTTTGGCTTGGTGGGAGGCGAGAAGCCAAACTGCTCACCCACCGCGGCCCCACGAGGGTTTTTTGGAATAACCTATCGAACGATACTATTTGCCGCAAAGGGTAAAGACGAGTGCCTTTTTTTTATGATATTACTTGTGCAACAGTGGCTCAGGAACATTCTTCACTCACGAATTCAGCATTATGCGTTTATGCCTAATCGTTTTGTTGTTATAACTGATAAATTTTGTTTTCAAAAAACACGAATGTGTAGCATAATTTTTTACATTACTATGTTGGAATCAGTAAACATTTTCGTGATTTGTTTATTTACAATGTATAAAACAATTCGCACAAAATTACTACTCCAACCCTTCTCTACTTGGCAAAAATTTCAACCTTGTAGGAAACCTTCCATCAAAAATTGCACGCGTCCAATTTCGGAAACGTCTACGAAAACGGCCAGAAGTCGGCCAGATCTTCCACAGAACCATCCGTACAAGGGGCCATGCAGGCTTGCATTGAATCGTCCGAGGAATCTTCCATGGTGGCTTACGCACTTCCTATATTATTTGACAGCCACCAGGCAAAGAGCTATGCAACTTGGTTACTCGCGGGTTCCATCACTGGCTTTGCCACACCCCGCATGGATTTACTTGCGAGCTACTCTGTCGACTAATAAAGCTGGCAGCCTTGAAAACTTTTGACAGCCGGTGAAAATAATATACAGTGGACCTTGCACGGCGAAGAAAGATTGCTGTTATTACAACTCTTCCAGTTTTGGATCACGAAAATAAAAACTTTAGACGAAATAAACTACTGTGGACGAGATGAAGGTTGGTTTGAATGAACAAAAACAGGGGGTCTATTTACTAACTTTTCGAGGTTGCCTTAACGCCCAGGGTAAGGTCAACAGCCGCACTACTGGCCTTAGCCTTTACAGGAGCTAAAGCAGTTCGATCGCCTTACCGTGCACGCTACGAACCTTAGTTTGAGGTCTGGTACGGGAGGTGGTTTTCACTCGCTGCTGACCTTAACATGTTCGTAATGGCGGACTTTCTTGACATTGAGGTTAATTTTCAAGTGAAATTTGCAGAAATGAGAAGAAATGTTTAGGAAAAAAGGGTTATATATTAATTAAGAATTCGTAATTCCTTTTCACTTTCGACAATAGATAATAATATATTACTAAAATTTTGACAAATAGATTATGTTGTATGTTCAAGATATCTTATTAAAGTTCTGTTAAAATTATACATCAAACTGTTTGATCTTGACTATGCGAATAGTAAAAAAGTGTTGCAATTTGATGTGTGATTACCCTTGTTTGCTTTTTGATATAGGCCTACTAAACTAACAAATGCATACACGTAAAATATATCTGAAGGAAAAAAAAACACACACATATAAGTTTATATATAGCAATCATAGGTTGCGGAAAGTTGAATAAAAAAAAAGCTTTTAAAAATTTTGCTTAAATTAATACAAAATGTTCAGTCTTAAAAAAATTTTATTACATAAAACGTTTCTAATGAAACTGGTTGGATAAAAGAAAAAATTAATTCGAATTAAATCAAGTACTAGTAAATCATTCGGTGATTGCACATAATCACAAGTAATTATTTTAAAAAAAAATGTATGTTTACGGAATTTGTCGGTTATATTTCAAATTTGCTTCCCCGCGCACGCGTTTGCGTTGTCTGTTGATAAATGGCGATAGATAACATAATTTATTATATTATATTGCTTGAGAATTTTGTTTAAATTTCTTTGTATTTACATATAAGGTTCCTATGGGTCACTGACTCTTTCTTAGGAACTGTACACACTAATTAAGTGGCATCTGCTAGAGCAAACATACTTTTTTAAATACTACAATGCAAGTAACTGAACTACAAACGTATCCTCTTACAAACCATAACATATAGTCACTGAGCTGCTTCAAACGGCGTAATGTCAGGAATTNTAACTACAAACGTATCCTCTTACAAACCATAACATATAGTCACTGAGCTGCTTCAAACGGCGTAATGTCAGGAATTAACCAAAATAAAGGTTATTACATAAGTTACATACTGAACTGTCTCTACATTAAATCTGTTGCCTGTAATATTTCGTGGGATGTTATGTGCTTGTAAACTGGCAGTATGTTTAAGTTGTGCGCGAAGTATTTCTTGACCCAAGACGATACAAAACATTTTGAAGCGCCGTTTGTTATGGGAAGAGAATTAATGTTATTATCATTCAAGCTTGTTAAGCACTGCTTATTTGATAATCCCGCAATAAAGTTATTTTCTTTTGTCCATGCAGACAAAGGCGATATCAAGAAGGCTATAACGCTGTGTTGGCAAACATACTGTCGCTAACCATACGGTTGATGAGAATCCTTAACAACAGTGCGTAGTGAATACCAAATCCACGATAGTGTTGTTAAGGGATCCAGCGTGTGCAAGCTGCTGAACGTAACTGCCAAAAGTTAGTGAATAGACCCTCAGGAGTGTTCTGGCAATGCTTTTCGAAGAACTGCGATGAGTACACAGACAACCTCAAAACTGTATACAAACATACACGTCTCTTTATGCATCTGTGAACACCGTCATCTATTATTTTGTCCACTTTTCCACGTCGATAGCTTACGAAAATATCGCAGAAACAATAAGTCACGTTGCCACGCAGATAGTCACGTGACACGTTCCCTTGCTCTCGTTGGCTGAGATCGGAAACCAGCAAAGGAACACGTAGGGAAAATAGCACCATTCCAACGACCGTGAAACAGTGGACAAGCCAGGAAAACTGCACGTAGGCGTCGATGTTCCCAGAGGACGAGCGCGTCCAGCGGTAAGCGACACTCCACGCATGCGCAATCGCAAGAAGAAATCCTTCCGCGTGCGACGGGCATAAGGTTACTTCTACTGCAGGTTGGGAAGAGCAATGTTAGAAGTTTCGCCACTAGGTAAGCGCTAGTGTCGGCATTCTACCAGATTTTCTACGTTCAAAAAACAGGACAATTGCAATAATCATGACTCAAATATAAAATAACTTCGTAACCAAGTAATAACTTTCTCTTTTATAATTCACGTAGCTTAAAAGTTGTATTTTGGAACACTGCACCTAGCGGCAGAAATTTCCCCTATGTCAAACACTCCCATAATAAACCACGTTTTGTTCCTAACCTGAATTCTGAACCAGAGACAACCGCCGTGGTCATTAAAGTATATAATTTTTGGTTAAATTGAACATTTGCTTATCTATTAAATATCTTATTCCACTTATAATTAACATGAACATAAACATAGAGAAATTAGGTGTGTTGATAATTCCTAGTAGGAAATTGTTTTCATGGAAAACATTATTAAATTGAGCGCTCATGAATGTGGTGCGTTGTCACGTTGTTGGTGTAATTTTCTAGACTATCTGTGTTTACATATGAGGCGGAGGACAGCTTGGATAGCTCCCGAAAAGTTGGAAACTACCGTGAATGGACTAGAAGATATAGCTCACTTGCCGAAATCAGATAAATCACGTTGAAAAAATATGCCGTGAGTTACTTCAAGAAATATTTGCAATCACGCTATGAAACGCTTTCGCAATTTTTAAAAAATTGCTCAAAATTAGGAAAACGTTGAGATTTATTGTAAAATAATTTTGGTTTGGCATACCTTAAAAATGAATTGAAACATGATTTTTCAGTCACCCTTGGTAAACTTTCTGTAAAGGTTTTCGTTTATTTTATTCGTACGTTCCGAAAACACTAAAATTGTAATTTTGACATGCCATTATGAAAACTAGTTTTAGGTTTAATTTTTTTTATCAGAGTAATCTTGTAAGTAATGTGTACAAGTTGAGCATAATTTCTTACAAATAAGGGGCAGCGGTGGCGCAGTGGCCAGGGCGCTCGCCTCCCACCACGGCGACCCGGGTTCGATCCCCGGCGGTTCCACTCCCGGATCCTCGCATGTGGGAATCGTGCTGGACGGTGCCGCTTGCCGGCGGGTTTTCTCGGGGCACTCCCGCCTCCCCTGCCCCTGCATTCCAGCGCCGCTCCACTCTAGTGTCTCACCTCTGTCATGCCCGGGGATGACGGTCACCTACGGGTCCCAGCTAGAAAGACCGTCATTAGGAGGGTGTTGCCTTGCCCTGGGTGCACTCCCCACACGCCATTATTATTATTATTCTTACAAATACAAAATAATTAATTTTTTAGCGAAACATGACAAGTGTATAGGATGTTCACTGTAAGGTGAGCACTTTTGAGGCTCTAGTTATTATTTTCCTTTCAGCCATTTAGTATCCTTTAACCAGCTTTTTATATAAATACTGCCACGTAAGTAATAAACACAGTGTGTATATTCCACCGCACTAAGGCTTAGAATATATTGAATATTATTCCAAAGTGCTGACTTTACAGTGAATCACGTATAGACGCGTGGCGGGGCGCACCTGTGCTTCCAGCTGCTCGGCCCGCCGCTCCAGCGCCGACAGCCTGGAAGTGAGCAGGTTGTTGCGGAGGCCCTCCAGCCGCACGCGGCTCTCCAGGGACGACAGCCTCGCCGCCAAGCGGCTCTCCCCGGCTCCAGCTCGCACTGCGCATGCTTCACGTCACACATCGCACTGCTAACTCTCTACCACACACCGCACACTAGACGAGCGGCTATTTCAAGACGTTGCCTCACCCCTTATATAGTCTATTCGCGGTTTCTTCACACTTTTTGAATCAAACATTTGAAAAATCCCCCGATGTATGACGTGTATATTTATTTCTTAAATACGTAATGTATCATAAGCGTTTTATACCTCTGATAACATAACAATATCTTATTTTTGTTAAATTAAAGTATTACCTATGTTTGATTTATTAGTTATAATATTTCATTTATACTAAATACGAATAAAAACAGTGAGAAAACGTCTCTGTTGGTAATGCCTAGTAAGAAATAGTTCTCATGCAAAATAGCATTGCAACTGAGTGCGCACGAAGTCGGTGCGTTGTCCCTTATTGGTGTATTTTTCTAGACTCAGTTAAGCTTAGTTTGCACGAGGCGGAGCAATATCCCGGAAGTAGAACTTTAGCAGGGCCTTCAGAAAAGCGTGAAGTTACCGTGAATGGATTATATACAGAAATATTCAATTTTAGTGTCATAACAGAAGCGTCAGGGTAATCACTGAAAATGTTTCATTATAGAACCATTGCATTTCATGGTCATGTACACATTATTGTGTCTGATTGTTCATAGATGTTCTCTGGTTGTCATTAAAAGGGGAGAATGAATTAATATATAGCATTTTGTATTAAGTTAATTGTTGCATGAATATGCGTTAGTAGTTAATATATTATGTCCATAATGATGGTTAAGGCAATTAGCTAAGCTTCTATTTTCACATTTTTTAATAAATCCTGCTAAGGGACCTTGTCACCCGCCATATTGAATTTCTTATTTGTTTCTTCCTAATTCCAATTCAGGAAGATTGATAAACAATGTACACAAAGTGGCTCCCCCAACCCTTCTCTGATTGGCTAAAATTTCAACCTTGCAGGAAACCTTCCATCCAAAATTGCACACACACACACACACACACACACACACACACACACACATATATATATATATATATATATATATATCAACCAGAGAGGTAGAAGAGGAGCTGAGAATAGGCAGTGAGATGACGAACCATTCGAAAATTATTCTTTGCGAAGAACTATTGTAAATTTTGTTTTGGAAATAAAGTGGAGCTTATAAAGTGTTGTGAGATTGCTAGACGAGTACAAAAAAATGCCCTGTTCTTTTTAATAGCAACTAATTTAGAACAGCGTGAGTTCGTGATATTTAATTATTAAAATTATGGCTAGTTAAGCAAATCCGAGGCCATCAAACTTTACAATTCAAGATTCTTACGCAATTCGGATTTGTGGACTCGTTTCCATTGTGGCTTCCCTTACGGGCTATCCTCGCACATTTCTCACGCGAGTCTTCGTACGAAATCCATTTCGCGTCGTGTAACAATTGCTTTAGCGCTCCCCGGGCTCCGGTGCTCCTGACACGCAAAATATCTTCGAACAAATGGAACTCTTAAATAATTCGCGTGACTACAGATGACCGCGTGACCTTCCTTGGCGCAGACACGAGCGGACACATCGCGTAAAGGCCAGGCTTCCTAACTTTACGCCGTGATGACCGTATATCAGAGGGGAGCTCTGCACAACTTCTCCAACGAAATTATCTTCTTCCTCGGTGTCCACCACGCCTTGTGGGTATGATAAAATAAACGTAAATTTGAACGGATGACTTGAGAACATCCGGCCCGTTGACCTTCGGCGTCCTAAACACAGAAACAGTACTCTGTCGTGCAACGGCGTCATCACAGAGTACCTAAGTACACAGAGGCGAAACAGCCGCTTATACCGAGAATTCCAGCTGCACGCGCCACCAAAATTGCGTTCCCTGTCAGCAACATGTGGGAAAGGCCGTTCGCCAATCAGCACTCGGCATCCTCCTTGCCAAGAGGCAGCCCAGCGAACAGAGGATCTTTCGCAGCATACGGGAGATCCCGCCGGCCAGCGGCATCGTCCGGCACGATTCCCCTCGTGCGAAAACCTGGGAGTAACCCAACCGAGGATTGAACCCGGTTCGCTACGGTGGAAGGCGAGCAGGCTAACCGCTCAGCCACCGCGACCCCTAAATGAGAAAAGAAAGGCTTATGAGAAACCTTCCTCTTTGAGCGTACGCGTACCGTCTTTAGTTGGAGCGGTTTCAATTTAATTTTATGTTAACGAGTTTCACAAAATTTCGTCAAGAAACGTTGATTTTTGGTCAAAAGTGAGTCTACAAACTATGTCGCGTTTCGTCGGTCCTGAACGACATAATTCACAAACCTACGAAAATATAAATTAAGCCGAATATGTTACTTGGATATTCTGTAAAGACTGCTTCAAACGTTTATTAATGCTTTGAACCACATATTTCAATATTTTCCCCGACTTATATTTTTTTAACGAACAAATAATTTGTGTATGCTAGATAAGGTGTTACCCTCAAGCCTCAGGAACTGAAACTGTTCCAACCGTTCCCCAGGATTACCAACGCCTAATAAAACAATGCAGATCTACACTCATATGTCAAAGCATTGGGGTTCTTGTTCCTAATATCGCCCGTGTCTCAGGTCCCTTATAAAGCCTGTATGCGGATTTAGGAACTTGCTATCGTCACGCGTGTGTATCTTTGACTGAGGAACTCAGTTTCCCAAGTTCGCTGAAGGTCATATGGTGCTCACTTAAAAGGAACATTGTTCATACATTCAGAACGTAAAGTCGATCGAGGGCGCACGATGAAACTTTATTTCGATTCGATTGTCTGTCTGCATCTCTTGACAGCACAGATCGTAATGCAGTCCTTGGACGTGACGGCAATGAACCCATTTCAACGTTCTACAATCAGGGGGGGGGGGTTAGTCTCGTGACGGTAGGATGATCACTCAGTTAAAAGTAGCTGAAGTTAAGCGGGCCACATACCTAAGGGTGGTAGCCAAGTCCAGTACTTGAGTGGACTCAAGGCAGCAATAATCCACGCTCACATAGCAATATTTCCTGCTTGAAGCGCACAAGGAATCAAAGAAGCCAGTGTCGGAAGATATTAGTGGTCAGTTTAGATTTCCGAAGGACATTAA
Organism: Clitarchus hookeri; assembly: GCA_002778355.1. Taxonomy (NCBI): domain Eukaryota; kingdom Metazoa; phylum Arthropoda; class Insecta; order Phasmatodea; family Phasmatidae; genus Clitarchus; species Clitarchus hookeri. Next base: position 35,490 of record NQII01001932.1, on the reverse strand, counting down.
GATCTGTGCTCTGAGTGAGAGTTTTTACCACAGGGAAAGGTGAGAACTGTGCTTTCGAGCTCACCGCATAGGCGGAAACTTCGAGGATTCTACGAAAGGGACATAATGTGTATCAAATTATGTTCTGCCCAACCCACGCAGAAACTCCTGAGGTTTTATACGTTTTTATATGATTTAAAAAATTTTCCAACAAAATTATATTTTTTTTATAGTGGTAGATGAAATCCGAAATGGTGGGCAAAGGTAAAGTCACATGAAATTATCTCAAAAGATGTCAATTATGGTGCCAGGGTCTCAGCTTTTGCGAGCAGGGTAACTCCGGTGTCTTCAAAATGCACCATATTTGTATTTACACGATACGGTGGTTTTCCTGTCGTCTCATTTTCATTTGTCTTAAAAATTTATAACAAATGTTGTTTTTCAGTTGTTGGCTTTATTTTTTTTCCTTCAATTTATCTGTGACCCCTGCTGGTACTAAAATTGTGTGTGGGTTTTCTCAAAGTGATCTCATGTTTTTTTTATGTGATCACATGTCTTCTGTGAGCAGAAGCTGTACTCCTTACCAGAGCAGTAGCCGAAATGTTTTATCAATTAGATGGATAGTTTGCGATATATTTCGTGAAGTGATTCGGATAGCGAGTCCGTATATAGTAGTAGATGAAATATTCGCAAATGGGAAACATGCTGCTTGGCATCGAAGATTCTGTTGAGTGTGCCGGAAATTTTCGATAGTTCATTTAAGGACAAGTTAAACTTTATCCGCCTGTACCATAGAGTTGCGCTTTTATTGGACCACAGTTTGTAGGACACAAACCCGGACGACTTTCAACCAGTAACGAACATGTAGGGAAAACAAGGACCGAATCCCGTGCTGCCCGATCAGAGGTTGAACTGGTGCAACAGCCAATTTAATACCAACCGAGGCTCAGGTGAACAAAGGACTATGGAGTCTGGCGTGTTGACGAATGAACTCGCGGAATCCCTGGGACTCTGGACATCAGTTTGAGTCCGGCAGGAGTCAGTCCTGGTCGGACCAAGTAGCGCGCGATTCGCTCCTTGTTTTATTGCGGTAATTGGCTATAATTTGTCCAGCGAGTGTCTTAGAAGCTGCAATCGATACAGCTAGTAATTTTTCGCGAAATAAAAAACATGAGTACGCGGTAGACTTCGCCATTATAAGTAGGGGCAGAGAGATATTTCGCGAAAAGATTCCGAGTTAAGATATAGTCCAAAGCACTGTAGGGTCGTCCAGATTCTTTGATTGGCTGAAAAATGTTCTGGCCCGTGTTAACCGTTTGCGCACGAATCACGAAGGTTCAGTGCCGGAGTTACTTAGTCATGAGTGGCTTGGTCAAAGACGGACACGGCACCAGCAGCCAATGGAGGTATGACAACAACTTAGGTGTGTATATAATATTGAAGTCTACTGTGTGCTCCGATTTTTACGCGAAAAATTCACTGGCCCTAATTATAAGCAACCAACGGCAGTTTGTCTGTTGCCGTTGGTTTCTGTCTGCTTGAGAAATAGTTTTCATATTTGACCGGGCTTCTCCGAATTCGGCAATATCGACAACACGACTCCTACGTGATTCGTGTGCAGACGGTTAACACGCGTCGAAAAGGTATTCAGCCAATCAAGATCGTTAAACGACTCTACTGTGTTTTGAAGTATAACTTGTCTTGAAATATTTTCGCGATATTTCACTACCCCTAGCGATCAAATCGAAAGAGTGTTTTACGTCTAGCTTGTCCTCGAATGAATCCGCAAAGTGGATGGGTTAAAAATCGCTTCTGTAATTGAAACGTTGGTATATTTACAAAGAAATCCGGATAATTTTTGCTAGTATTTTTCCGTGATCTCAAGGATTTTTGTAGCCCATTCATATGATCTGTCTCATATAAGTTGGCGAGATTTTAACAGTTCGAGGAAAGTAGCATCAATGTTTACTTTTCGTTTATGTATCCTTTCGCCATCAGCTGGTGCGTCAAGTGGTGGCTGTATATTTATTTTATTAACACGCTGTCAGCTTATCATCTTTCCATTGCAATGCTAAACAAATTTTAAGGTATTTATAGACTCACATCTGTCTAAAATATTTGTAGGTTTTAAAAGTAAAAACAGAAAACCTTGCAAAAAAATTAAATATTTTTTGCCTATTTTTTTATTTATTACATTCTACGAATTTGGATTAACATTTACGAGACAGTAATTGTAGTTCTTATCACACTTTGGATGTTACAGCTAATATGTTAAGACTGGAAATAAAAGTAATTCGGGAAACTTGCTTGACAACGCACTTTTCATTCGCCAACAAACAACTTACCAACGACTATTGTAAAGCAGTTATTCTGCTATTACTGATTATAAACAGCATGAGTTAGAAATATGTGGCGTGGAATAACATAAGAATTCTTCAAAACTACTCACGCGCATCCCATTTTCTTCGTTTTATTAATACAGAATAGTAACAACACGAAAACAACAAAAAATTGGGTTTGCGAGATAACTGGTTGTAGTATGGGATCTGGCTGACAGATTGCATGGAAGGGCATGTTGTAACAGATGGCGTAGTAGGGCTTGTTGTGAACTAGTTCAACAGATAGCAGCACTTTGACCTGCTCTTGATTCCGTCTTTGTAAAATAATCACTTTTCTCCTATTACTGGCTCAAAACGACAAGAGTTTGAAATATATTTCGTCGAATTATTTGAAAAAATTATTCAACTATACCTTCTGATATTTCTGTAGGCTTTTGGAATTAATATAAAGTGTGAATGGAAAGCATGGATGGAGAGTGGGGATACGATGTGAAAAGATCTCCCAAGATTTAATGTTGTTTCATTTTAATACGGATCGTTTTAATGTGCATTTAATTTTGAACAACTACACAATAATTTTTTAACACGAAGTTTAGTTTGTAACACTATAAACAGCTGCTTTATGACCACGTAAAAAAAAAGTATTAATTAATCTAAGAACTCTTTCTCATCCGCGTAATTTCTGCTTGTCTGATGTGCGTCGGCAGGGCACTCAGTACAGCCAACGTAATATTAATTTTTGTTCGTTCATGCATCAGTTGATACAGGTTTTTGTAAATGACACGCTGTTTTTTAGTATACGTCAAGTTGCCTGGCTGTCAAAATCTGGTATGACATCTTCTTGCATTGAAAGTCAGTAACAGCAGTTGTCCATAAATGCTTTTTCTTTTCTTCCGCCAGTATACCGACTTTAAAAGAGACGGTAGTGACTTAAATGTCTAAAGAGCTCGTTTCTGATCTAAAACATTGCGGGTTTTTTTTTTCGAAACTGAAATAAAACATAATTAAATTATTATTTTTGTAAATGTTTTAATTTTATTTTATTATTTTTATTTTAAGGGACCTGCCTACCCGGAGCTATTTTCCGCGTTTGTGGTCGAGGAGCGCGGGAGTGATAAGGGTTACACTGTCACGCACTTCAAGTGCGACGTCGCCACTAAGGGCAAGGCTCTAAACTGGCGTGCAGTGTTCTCGCCTTGCTAGGCTTTAAGCAGGGCCCTTAAGTATGTTTGTCAACTTGTATCTAACGCATATATTTATAAATACAGTGCATTGCAAAAGCAGCTTATAGCCAGGTAGGAGTGATCTGAAATGATGTTTCTAATGCGCGTGACGTTTTGAAAGCGCTAACAGGCCTCACCTGAAGTGTGTGTTCTACTCGTCGTTTAGCAGATTAGACGCACGTGTAATAATAGTCTATTCGCAGTTTATTCACACTTTCTGAATCAAACCATTAAAAAAAAATCACCCCATGCACGACGTGCTTGGTTGTTTCCTGAATATGTAATGTGTCACGAGCGTTTTATACCTGTTTTAATATAATATTATCAATTATTTGTTTAAATTCAACTTTTACTTATATTTCATCTATAAATTACAATTTGTTATTTATAACTGATTGAAATAAAACATAAAGTAAATAGGTGTGTTGTTAACGCCTGGTAAGAAATAGTTCTTGTGCAAAATAGTATTACACGAGTGCGCACAAATTCGGTGCGTTGTCCATTTGGTGTAATTTTGAGAATCGCGTTTAGCTTTGTTTACATGAGGCAGAGGAAAATTCTGAAAGTAGAACTTAGGCAGTACTTCATAAAAGTAGGAAGAAACCGTGAATAGGCTATAGTTATTTTTGTGGGAGGGGGAGCGGCGGCGTCTATTTCAGACGCCCTGCGACGCAGGTAAGGCGCCGGGTAGGCGGGGTCCTTAAGCAGTTTATCTGCAAGGAACCAACCCCCGTCGACGCCACGTTCCGCGATGGAGCTTGCGCAGTCATCTGCCTGATCTCTGTAGACTGAATCCAGATGCACATTTCCTCTGATGTAGCGCCAGCGTGTCTTACGGAGCAGTTGGCGACTCCTCGCTGACAAGGCCGCAATAGAAACTTCACGTCTAGGAACAACCC
>NQII01001932.1:0-31022 GCA_002778355.1 Clitarchus hookeri | reverse complement strand
CCCCTCCCCCCCCCACCCTTCTTTCACACAACGGTACGTAGCACGCTCCACGGCGGGGATTGCTATTAACACTTCTCCGGTCCTCGCAACTCGCGGTTGTAACTGCGCCAAGTGCAGGGGCGTACCCAGAATTTGTGTTAGAGGGGGCAGGGTTTGCGAATGAAGTAACGTTTGTTTGGCCACCTGACTAAGAGATAAATTTATCGTAGTATTCAATCACTGGTTAGTATTGTATTGTTTCTCGGCGCACTTTTACTGGTCAGAGAAATTTTAGGTTAGTTAAGTGCTTGTAAAGGTTAATCTGGCAACCGTGCAGTGGCGTTTTGGCTTGCGATTGTCTGATAAAAGGTCGTCGTCTGTTGTTCACGAGTACTCGTTAAGTCAAGTTCATTTACAAGCACGGCTGCATCGCAGGAAACTGATAATTATAAACTTCATATTTTACTTCATATATGAGTAGAGAGACGGAAATTTCTTGGATTTATTTGACAACAAGCTAGAATCCACAATTCTGTGTGTACTAGGAGATCATCTTTTAGTTGTTCATTGGCTGATGCCCCAGTTTCGTCGCAGACCAGGTATAACGGTATTTGGATCTAGTTTTCTTGCAAGACAGTTATTGGTTGAAGTTCGTCCAGGGCGTGTCTTACAAACTGCAATCTAATTGAGACAGAAAGTCAAATGTACACGTGTTTGAAGTCTAGCTCGTCCTCAAATGAAATCATTAAATTTCCGGGTCTCTAGTTATGACTCATAACTAGAGACCCAGAAATTTCGTATGACAATCCCGGCTTGGTAACGTACAAGAACATGAGAAATGTTTAGTGAATCCTGTTGTTCGCGAAAAGATTTCAGGACAAGTTGTGTTACAACGGCACTTTAGTTCAGAACCACTTTCGTCATTGGATCATAAGACTACGTGTCTTATCTGTACGCCAACGAATCACGGACTGTCATTATCGGAGAAACTTAATTCTGATTCACTCACGCATGAAAAAAACTGTCTTCACTCAAGGACATACTAGCAATAGTCAAATGAGGACTGCAAGTGTTCACATAGGATATTAAAAGTCTAACATCCACATAAAAAGTTTCGCGACAAACAGATGTCCATCAGTTGAGCTCGTCAGGCGCGTGCACACGCGTGTGAACGATGGCGGTGAACAATGGCTCGGATACCGGAACTTTAAGAGAAGCGAACGATAATCCGGGGCCTGTAGTAAACATTATCGATTACAATCTTTCCAGGAACACCCTGCTTATGCGTATGATTATATCATGCGACCTAGAACTAGAAGCCATACGTTGCCTGCACGCACGTTCATAGAGCTTGAAAGACGTCACTGGTAAATACGTGGAACAAAGAATAACCATTAATCATATTACTAATACCGAACATATTGTTATACGAAATCCTGATGACTTCTGCAGTTCCCGACATGAAGAACTTCCTCAAGTATGTCTCCCAGTGGCAAAACCGCAGGACGACTGGATGAAAAGTGGTGTGAATAATTTGGAGAATAGAACGGATGAAGATTCCGAGCATGTGAAGGTAATCACACTGACTGATGACCCCAAAGAATCTCCGAGTATCGGTGACGACGTACACTCGGGACCACATCCTGAAGAAACGTCCCCCACAATCCATTCGGGAATGGCGCCACGCGAACAGATTGTTACTGAGAGTGCAGCTGGTGCCTCGGAAGAGAATGCCCACGCATATTCTGCCATTTCCGATCTATCTGCTTCCCCGAGCGAAGACGAGAGTCGCACGCCGTCGACGGGCGACAGGGATCATCACGGACCGGAAAACGCCGCGTGTGTGCCTTTCAAAGAGAGTGGAGCAACCTTAAGTCCTGGTGACGTTAAGATCAGATTCAAGAACTCCTGCGTCCACGCGTATTCAGGCGCGAGTCCGGAGTGCAGACGTTCGGCAGGCAGTTGTTCATACACACGCGTGGAACAGGTAAGACTTTTCCAGAGCTCGCATCGGCTGAAAGCACATGACATGGGCCAGTGTGAATTGGAGCAGTGGCGGGGGAAACGGGAGTTTCCCGAGAAGACCCGCCGGACAACAGCAACGTCCGCTCCGTTTGCCGCGTGTGGAAATCCCAATGATCCCACCGGGATTCAAACCCGGTTTGCATTGGTGGGAGGCAAGTAGTCTGGCCACTACACCACCGCGGCCCGCAGCTCGCTATAAAATTAGCGTCTTAACGTATCTGCTCCTCACCTCGCACAGAAACAGAAATAATAGCTTCACCTAAACCAGAGCTGTATAATGTTGGCAAATCATGTTACTCACAGTGGAGAAACTGAATGCACTTGGCCTTGATCCAAGTAATATACAGCCCTCTCTCTACAACATGTACCCTGAAAAAGTAAACCCGTTCCCGCTCATCGTAGACAAGCGTCAACATGTTACACAGGAAGTTTATTTTTGACCGGTACTGTACACTGCGGTGCTCGGTACCCAATGGCCATTAATGGTGGCAACTGATTGGTAAATCGTGTTACTACTATACGTTATGACTGGTTCATATCACTGATCATCGTACACAAAGCCTGCAGCTTGCTGGTTGTTATTCTTAAGTACAGGACGCATCAAAAAATTCCTTATTTCCCATCAAGAGAAACCATAAATTAATGAAGGAATGAAAGGGTTGAGAGGCTGCATCATACCTAATACAAAAAGTATTCTTTTTAGTGTCCTAAAAGGAAATTCAGGTTCATTACTAAAAAATTTTCATTATAGAAGAATTTAATTTCATATTTCTGTGCAAATTTTGTACCTGATTTTAATAGGTGTTACCTGGTTGTAATTAGGAGGTGAAAATAAATTAACAAATTAAATGTTGTATTTAGTAAATTGTTGCATAAATACACGTAAGGAGTCCAAATAAAATGTCCGTAATGATGGATAAGGCAATAATCTAATATTCTATTGTCACATTTTTCAGTATGTCATCCTAAATTTGGATCAGGAAGAAATAAATATGGCGGGTGACGTTGGCTTTTAACCCATTCAGACCCAGTGTACATAATTATGTACATTACGCACGTGCAGGTAATATTTGCTCTGTACTGCGCACTGCGAAGCTCAACGACTTATGAGCTTACATGTGGGTCAATGATTCGCAATCCGTCTTACTGGTCTAAGTCATAATTGGTTCGTATAATTGTAGCTGAACATATAGCCTACAGCTCATTGGCTGCGAGAACGAAACAAGTGTTGTGCCGACTCAAATACAGCACCAGTCATAACATATTTTTTTTTTGTTTACAACACCTGAAACCGCAAATTAAAGCGGGCGCGAAAGGGTTAAGAGATAGAACGGAATATGATGTCCTCGGTGCCTGACCTTCGCCATTGCCGCCGTTGCCCTCGGCGACGGTGTCGTCGACGCCGAAGAACGTTGTCTCAACTCCAACGTCTTCTTGGTGAGACCGGTGTGGACGTGCTGCCTCGATGTTCGAGTCTCCCTGGTCGCGGGAACACCTGAGGTTGGACAGCGAGCAGGTCCTGCGTGTGTCCGAGAGAGGGACCACGTCGCCAGTCCTCCCGTCGACCGACGAGTCTCTCTTCCGCCTCGGCGCCGCACAGCACCTGGACACATAGTAGAATGTTTACGTGGCCAACCCTAAGGCGGGACACGCTTACTTATGACCAGCCCTCCCCGGACCTGGGTAATGCAGGGGTATAAGAATTTTCCTTTCCTCCCCCTATTAATTTCCCCTTTCTTTCTTTCTTTTGGCCTTTGGCTTGCTATCAGGACCCCGTAACTTTTCCACGTGTTTGATTTTATTCTATTACATATACATCCAAGTAGTCTGGAGAAGTGGTGTGTCGCGGTCACCCTGCCATTCACCCAGTTCCCCACACTTCCTGGAATATATTCTACTTTATATCTATGTCATTATGTAGCCGCACTAACTACTTGACTAATTAACTGATATGTTACTTTAGATTCAATCCTTCTGTATCGACATCAAGCGGAGAGCGTCTCCATACGTCTTTTCTACCTCCCTTCCCCACTGTAGTCATGAATCTTATCGTAATCGTGTTCCGTTTCTGTCGCTATTGTCTGTATAATAACTGGTTCGTTTCCCTGTTATCTCACCTTGGTCTTTGTTACTCCATTCCAGTAGTTCCTTGTTGATTGTCGTGTCACCATATATGTCATCTTCAGTTCATCAGGGATGCCGCGGTGGCTGAGCGGCTAGTCTGCTTGCCTCCCACTAAGGCGAACCTCAAGTTCAATCCCCGGCCGGGTCACGCCCTGATTTTCGCATGTGGGAATCTTGCCGGACGATGCCGCTGGTCGATGGGTTTTCTCGGGGATCTACCGTTTTCCTTCCCTTTCATTTCGGCGCTGCTTCATAATCACCTAAACCTCCCTCATCGACTCTCAAAACCTCGCTGTTAAGAGCCGCCCAAATCTCTTCACTCACTCATTCAGTACATCAGGGAAGGGGGAAGTGGGGGAAATGCCTCCCCGACTAATCAGTTGTCTGGTGATAAATTATTTTTTAAGTTTCCTATGACTTCTATCCCCAGGACATAGAGTAGCTAAATAAACAGACACGAAATGGTGTTGCAGTTCCTTTGATGTGTGCGAACCCATTCACTTATTGGCTGCGCCAGGCTTTGGGAACGGCTCTTGAGTCTGATTGGCTACTACTTGCTGGGAAAGACCACCGTTTCTCATCATTGGCGAAGCTCAGCTCGGGGGTGGTTCAGGCCCTGTGAGGGGGGCTTGCCCAGACAGTTGTTCTGTCATTTGAATGCAGCGGGTTAGGAAAGGCGAACCCCCTTCGCCCACTGCACAATAACATTTCGTAGTTGCGGCGATAAAGCCCACCGCAGCTGCAACAGGAGCCCGCCGAGTTACTCCAGCAATCCCGGTACCCATAACGTTACCCTCTACCCCCTGCCAGTACAGGGAGGGGGGAGGGAGGCAGCAGCGAAGCAGCTGCCTAAGGACGTCGGCTCTACTGTCGTCGGAATTTAGAAGAAAAAAAATGCAGGATAAGTTTAAACTTGGACAAGGATTTTTGGGTCCCCGGCCAGGTTTGTTGTGGTAAAGTGGATTATATAGCCAAAACAAATCCCGGGACTCTAAGAACCCGAAGTCTGGTGGTTGAGTGTGGCCAAGCATGACATGGTTCACGAGGCTGCCAATCCTGTAAATATTAGTGGGCGTAGGCGCCTAGAATTCCTCGCCATATTTGATATTGGTTTCAACGTGAGCTACGTGGGAAGTGCCTATGTGGACTTGGCTTACCTGGGTGCGAGCGCCCCTTCTGACTACTGCCACTTTTTATGGTGTGGTCAGGCCTTAGCTGAACGGCTTGCCTGATCACACCTTCAAACATTAAACCTGCAAACGAGCGGGATTGCAACGCCACCAGATGGTCGTCGATTCTTGCGAAACAAGACAAATTGCAGAAATCCCCTCCACCGGTCACTGAGCGGGGCCGCAGAACCACGCGCTTGATATAGGCCGTCGTTAACCGTCTCGTCGTCGTCAGTCATCTTTAGTTCTTTGGGTGACCCGACCAGCCGAGCAGACCAGGAAGATGGGTGTCCGGCCGTCGCTAACCGTCACATAGAATCAGCCTCCGGTAACATTAACAGGGTCATGACTTTCCAGTTAGGGTTAAATAAAATGGCGTGAAGTATAATAATATAAATAATAATCATCATAAATGCAATGTAAAGCTACCCCGATCAAAAGTAACATAAATAGTTATTGTAAAAGTTTAATTGTAATAAATTTCCTCTTATACTGTTGTGCTCTACCGAATAATGAGTGATTATTGAGTTACGCCCCCAGCATCTTTCATGTACGAATTGGCTGAAAAGCTAGTTCGTAACTCACTGCCGAGTGCCGGCTTGAGCTGGCGTTATTCTGGCGGGCGGGCTTTTGGTCTGCCTTCTCGGCGGCTCTTCGTACGTTACCCCTCCCCCCTGCGTGTCACCAAGACAACGGACGACACGGGCTAGCCTTACGATTCACTTCAGACCACAGGATTTACGTTTTCGTTATTTATTTATTTTTTGTTATTAACCTGCCGACGTTTGTTGGTCTAATTTAGATAAATCCTGTGTTTTGTTTGTTCTCGGTTTCTTCACACTTTTTTAACTAATCCTTTGTATGACCTGCTTAATTGTTTTCTTAAATGTCATGTATCACAAGCGTATTTAAATGTGTGTTAACATAAAAATTACTTATTTTCTGTTGTATCGAATTGATCGTATATTTTTATCTAGAAACCATATTTTTTATTCATAAAAAAATATTAATAAATACAGGGAAAAATTAAGTGTGTTGGTGATAAGAAATAGTTCTTATGCTAATTATTATTATACTGAGTGCGCAGGAATGCGGTGCGCTGTCCCTTTGGTGTAATTTTCTAGACCGGGTTAAGACTTATTCTTCTACAGGTTGGGAAGATAAATGTTAAAAGTTTGGCAAAGGTAAAATTTTCGCCTCTACGTAGCTGCTGGTGTCGCATTTGTACCAGATACTCTCTATTTCCTACGTTAAAAAACAGGATAATTGCAATAATCACAAATCAAATATAAAACAACTTCGTAACTGCAAGTAAACTTTTTTCATTTCATAATTTACGTAGCTAAACGTTTTAATTGAAAGTTACCTTTTGGACACTGTGCACCTATCGGCATAAATTTTCCCTGTGCCAAACTCTCCCATAAGAAATCTCGTTCTGTTCCTAACCTGAGTAGAATTATTCTTAACACGGTTAACACGTTCAGTCCCAGTGTTAATGATCTAGGACATGTTGCATATGAAAGATATTTATGATCAGCGCTGTACACAACAAGGAATCAGTGGCCAGTTTGTGAGCGTGTTCCTGGTGAGAAATCTGATTGGTTGGAAAGTTGGAATTTTCCGACCTCTCACATGTGGACGGTTAATACTGACACCAACGAGCACGCAGCATGAATTTAATTGGTAGATAAGTGCCAAATTTGCGTTTTCTTTCCGCGAGAGGATAGACTCCAGTGACTTATAAACAAGTGAGCACATTCCGTGGTTTCATTGGCCCACTGCACGTTAACCGACCTCACCCACCTGCTTGATCTCCTTGAAAGAGATCGGCTACTCCACCAATGAACCAATATTACTGACTCAAGAGTTCTCCTTGGTCCGCCAGACATTTTCCCAACCAATGGCTGAAGTCGGTCAAACGCACGGTAACTTGCAGACCAATCTGCCCGTAAATAATAACGCGAATTTGGCAAGGTCTCTGTTAATTGGTTACGAGAACCACGCTCAGCACAAGTACAGCGCACAACAAAAAATTAAATGATTGCAACACTTCAGCTAGTAAATTAATTCGTGACTAAAAGGGATAAGCTTTATAAGCATGATGTGGAGGAAAATACTGGAAGTAGGACTTAAGAAGTGCTACAGAAATGTTTTAAGTAATCGTGAATGGACTGTATTGTAAATTATTTGACAGTGTAGTTACCAGTCCTGGAGTTGAGCGGGCGTGTTCCCGAAGCCACCAGCAGCGCCGCGGACTGCGGAGGTGCTCTGGCAGGCCACCTCCGCGGGGGGAGCCGAGATCGTGTTCCTCGGCGACGGGCCGCATTGCCGGCACACCTCGGCGTCGCCGTGACTCGCGACGACGGCTTGCGGAGTGCCCTGCGCGCCGTTGCAGCTCGTTTCTTCCGTGCTGCCCCTGGCGACCGTTCCTTCAACCTGCAGCGACGGGGAAGACACAAAATGCGATACAGCTTCAGCATAGTGTATGATAAGTGGCGACCGGTGTGGAGTGGAGTGGAGAGATTTGGGCGGCTCTTAACATCGAGGTCTTGGGAGCCAATGACGGCGAAGAAAGGTGAGTGTAGAGCAGCGCCGAAATGCAAGGGCGGGGAAAACGAGACATCCACGAGAAAACCGGCCGACCAGCGGCATCGTCCGGTACGATTCCCACATGCGAAAATCTGGGGGCGAGCCCGCGGGGAATCTAACCTGTTTCGCCTTGCGGGAGGGTGACGAGTAGTCTAACCACTGCACCACCGCGGCCCCTCCGCGCTAGCANGGAGAGGAGTAGTCTAACTATTGCACCACCGTGGCCCCATAAGAAGCCATAAAGGGTGACTGGAACTTTTCGCGAATTCATTTTAGCACAAGCTAAACTTCAAAGACGTCTATATTTTTTGCAAAGTTTGAAATTGTATAGCAGTTTATCAGACACGCCCAGGTACACTCTTAGCCAATAACAGACTTGCAAGGAAACAAGTAGCGAAACCTGTGCCACCTGTTCTGGCATAAAACTGGCAACACACTGGGGTAGCAGCCAATGAACAAAAAGTTGAGGTATAGATATAGTATAGTCTATGAGTCGTTTAAAAAGGGAAACTTTCCTGTCGCTATATATAAGTACGCAGAACCGAAATAGCGTGGTGGTTTTTTTTTTGTATCAGCATACCCATTCTCTGATTGGCGGACGGCGTTCCGACACGTTGCTGGTCAGAGACGCCATTTTGCTGGCGTGTGTGGCTGCGTTCGCGGCATGGGCTGCTGTTAAACCTCTGTAATTTAAAGTACTCTGTAACTTCAGGATAGAATCGAATATACGGGATGTCACTCGCCCTCGACCCCCAGATGGTCGTTCATCAGTTCCAAACTATGGGAACCCACAACTTAGCAATACATTGTCACTAGCACGCCTTTTTCCATTACGGACTCTGTTTATCATCAACTTATGACTCACTATTTCATATTTATGACCGAACATGACAGCGAGTGAAACATCCTGTATTTGAGGTTAGGTTGTGCGTTATGCAGGCCATTTCTTAATACCTTGACAACGGCTACTTTACTTCGGAACTGAAAAAGGTTTTGGAGCCATCAGATTGTAAAATTAGACAACACAAAGGAACAAATTATTGATTTTTTCATAAGTTGTTATCACATGTTCTATTTTGCTTGCGTAAATTTGTACTATTTTTGTTTCTGTGCGAAGCGAGGAGCATATACATTAAGACGCTAATTTTAAAAAGAGAGCTGAGGGTCGCGGCGGTGTAGTGGCAAGACTACTTGCCTCCCACCAAAGCAAGCCGGGTTCGAATCCCGGTGGGAACATTAGGATTTCCACACGCGGCAAACGGAGCGGACGTTGCTGTTGTCCGGCGGGTCTTCTCGAGAAACTCCCGTTTCCCCCGCCACTGCTCCAATTCACACTGGCCCATGGCATGTGCTTTCAGCCGATGCGAGCTCTGGAAAAGTCTTACCTGTTCCACACGTGTGTGTGAACAACTGCCTGCCGAATGTCTGCACTCCAGGCTCGCGCCTGAATACGCGTGGACGCAGGAGTTCGTGAATCTGATCTTAACGTCACCAGGACATGAGGTTGCTCCACTCTCTTTGAAAGGCACACACGCGGCGTTTTCCGGTCCGTGATGATCCCTGTCGCCCGTCGACGGCGTGCGACTCTCGTCTTCGCTCGGGGAGGCAGATAGATCGGAAATGGCAGAACATGCGTGGTCATTCTCTTCCGAGGCACCAGTTGCACTCTCAGTAACAATCTGTTCGCGTGGCGCCATTCCCGAATGGATTGTGGGGGACGTTTCTTCAGGATGTGGTCCCGAGTGTACGTCGTGACCGATACTCGGAGACACTTTGGGGTCATCAGTCAGTGTGATTACATTCACATGCTCGGAATCTTCATCTGTTCTATTCTCAAAATCATTCACACCTCTTTTCATCCAGTCGTCCTGCGATTTTGCCACTGGGAGACATTCTTGAAGAAGTTCTTCATGTCGGGAACTGCAGAAGTCATCAGGATTCCGTACAACAATATGTTTGGTATTAGTAATATGATTTATTGTCATTCTTTGTTCCACGTATTTACCACTGACGTCTTCCAAGCTCCATGAATGTGCGTTCAAGCATAGAATGGTTTCTGATTCTCGGTCGCATGATCTAATCTTATGCATAAGCAGGGTGTTCCTGGAAAGATTGTAATCGATAATGTTTACTACAGGCCCCGGATTCTCGTTCCCTTCTCTTGCAGTTCCGATATCCGAGCCATTTTTCACCGCCATCGTTTCCTGGTGGCAAATACGCTTAACTTCTTCGCCGTGGGGCAAGTACTGTAGCCAGCAATTGGCGATGACCCAGCAGAAGATCAGGCAGATGCCGACGATGAAGATAATGGGATGGAATTCCTCACTGATTGCCGGCGAGAAACTGCCTGGATCAAAGACATAATAATGCTCCGTCAGTACAGCCTCACTGAAATGCAGAGGTGGAAATTGGCGATGTCGCAAGGGAAGCAGTAGTTGATCAAGACTGTACGCTCTGAACTAGTGACACGCGTGTGCACGCACCTGACGAGCGCAACTGATGGACATATGTAGGGCCACCTGGTTTTCGCGAAAGTTTTGTGTGGAGGTTAGAATTCAATATCTTATGTGAACACTTGCAGTCCTCATTTGAATATTGGTAGCGTGTCCTTGTGTGAAGACAGTTTTTTTTCATGCGTGAGTGAATCAGAATTAAGTTTCTCCGATAATGACAGTCCGTGATTCGTTGGCATACAGATAAGACACGTAGTCTTATGATCCAATGACGAAAGTGGTTCTGAACTAAAGTGCCGTTGTAACACAACTTGTCCTGAAATCTTTTCGCGAACAACAGGATTCACTAAACATTTCTCATGTTCTTGCACGTTACCAAGCCGGGAATGTCTTACGAAATTTCCGGGTTTCCAGTTATGAGTCATAACTAGACACCCGGAAATTTCGTGATTTCATTTGAGAACCAGCTAGACTTCAAACACGTGTACATTTGACTTTCAGTCTCAATTGGATTGCAGTTTGTAGTTCAAGCCCTGGACGAATTTGAACCAATAACTGACATGCAAGAAAACTAGATCCAAATACAGTTATATCTGGTCTGTGACGAAACTGGGGCGTCAGCCAATGAACAACTAAAAGATGATCTTCTAGTACACACAGAATTGTGGAGTCTAGCTTGTTTCCAAATTAATTCAAGAAATTACCGTGTCTCTACTCATAACGCAATTCGGCTATCATCGCCAAGAATTGCTTCCCTTGCAACACACACACACACACACACACACACACTTCGCCAATAATGATGCAAAATGAATATCACGTGTACGCGAATATTTCTCTTTATTAGCTGGAAGTGGACTAAATTTTTATACTTTCGTCTGTGCGTCTGACTTCTGCCAACCTGTCGGAAGCTTGTCTGACATACTTCGTATGGCTGTCCTGATATCCTGCTCAATAATAAAATATGAAATTTGTAATTACCAGTTTACAGCGATGCAGCCATGCTTGTAAATGAACTTGACTTAACGAGTACTCGTGAACAACAGACGACGACCTTTTATCAGACAATCGCAAGCCAAAACGCCACTGCACGGTTGCCAGATTAACCTTTACAAGCACTTAACTAACCTCCTATTTCTCTAACCAGTATAAGTGCGCCGAGAAACAATACAATACTAACCAGTGATTGATGACTACGATAAATTTATCTCGCAGTCAGGTAGACAAACAAACATTGTGAATGAGCAAACTTTGGTCAGCAGTTAACAGAGCCGTTTTCAAAGCTATGATTGGTTACTTCTCTTTTCCTCACTGCATGTAATTGTGCCTCAGAAAATTATCACCATGCCTGGACATATTCAAGCTTCATCAAGTTACGCTGTGATGTATTTAGAAGTATTATATGCCACTGCTATGTCAATCTTTACTAGAGTGCGTATTCGGTTTAAAAAAAACTATTTCATTTGTCACTAACTTTAAATTATACTTTACGACATATACCTCTTTATCCTGGTTTTATGCTCACTTGACAATGGCACTCATATAAGTTATTACGTTAAAATACAGGCATTTACAGGTAGTGATTTCTTTTAAGTTGGTTTCAAGATTTTATAATAAACTGTATACCAATTACAGCACAAATCCTTGTCAATGAAAGGATGCTCATGATTTTCACTTTTTATCGCTATACGGATTAACTTTCTACGAAATTTATTTCTTAACTTGCTAAACAAATGTAATGCTACCAAAACATATACTCAAAAAATTCTACAGAAAAAAAATATATTTTTCTAAACATTATTGCAAATACTTCCTTTTCCACTGAAGGTGGTAGGCATGGGTAAATAAATATAGCTAGCAACGCTTTATGAGAGAATCCACTAATATGAGATTTCGCTAGAGAAACAGACTGATATATAAACGTTTATTTATTTATTTACTAGGTTTATTTATTTCGTTAGTATCAGTATGAGACATTACTGACTCTAAATTTTTGACGTGACAACGTCTTAAATTAGGTTGCGGCTGGGAGTCACTTATGAAAAAGTGTAACGCTCGGTAACGTTACGATGAGTCACCGAGGAGGGGTANTTCATTTAAGACTCTGTTTACATACAGCGATGCCAAGAAATTATTCCTTTATTTGATGCCCACAATCGTACGATCCTTCAATGGCGTATAGAGCTGTAAATTACAAGTTAGTTGCTTGTCCTCACAGTTGTATGGGCACCTATCTACACAAAATCCACACAGCACACAATGTTGCATTTATATTCCAGAAATATTTCGTTTGTAACACAGTAACATACTGGCTGTTTTCAGAAAAATATCGTGCTGGATAAAAAAAAATTGTCATATTAATTACATGTGTACGTTCTTACAGTTTTACAATACACACTTGATCGGTGCACGAGTAGTCCATGGCAGTGTTAAGTTGCAAGTCTTACTCACCCTCTTTGAAATCAGATTCAATCCAATTTTCGTGGTCAATAAAACCACTGAAGTTTCCGATCATATAGAAATGCGATTATAAAAAGTCTGTAGAGATATATGGAATACGTGAATTAAGAAAAGGAAAATTTGTTTAAAATATAGTTTCAATTGTATATCCTTCAACTAAATCCCGGAATTTAAAACTCACTGTAAACAGAGAAAAACAAGATCGTATTTTTATTCACCATAGAGAAACGCTTACTTACTCAATCCAAAGAGATTTATTTGGCATTACGAAAAAAAAATTAACTACCCGCATATTCCTTTATTATTATACAAAACTACGTATTATTCTTATACTAAATTAACATTATGGGGAATTTCCCCAAAGTTCAGTGACCAAACTGATTCACAGCACACAAATAGAACAATCTGTCAGTGTGGCTTGCATTGTGGCTCTGCTACCTAGTAATACAAGTCAAAGAACAGTGCAATGAATATTTTAAATTTTTTAACGTAAGTTACTTAAAAACTTTTAGGCAAGTCATTGTTTAGGATAGAAACTTATCACTGTTTTAAGCACTGTCGCGGCCATCTTCGTTATTGCATCCGCCAGAACAACTGTCAAATTCACGTGTTTCAACAGTGATTTATTCTGCGCAACTTAATTGTGTACCAAGAAATGCAGTTTAATGTTTTGGGCACGGAGCTTGGTAACTGCGCATTTAGCATTTGCACTCTACTCCATATTCGCTCTTTAGTCTGAAAGGGCAAGGAACTGCATTTTAGCAGAGCCAGCCTGGAGTGGGAAAGAATACAACGTGTTTAAAACCACCCATAGACTGTAAATATGAGGTAGACCTATTTTTCGTCTTCTGCGCATGTACCCAATATTGACCAAATCAATGTCAAAGTCACATGGTTAGCACTGATAAACGTGTTTGTTTATATTTTAATTTTCAAAATACATGCAATTTTAAATTAATAAAATACTTTTACAAACTGTTCACGATAAACTCAGCACTTTTGAAATCACTGCTTAATATCTACTGCATGCACATAGTGAAATCTTCAGTCATATGTAAAATCAAGATTGCCGTAGTCCGGATTACTTTTTTTATGCGTCGGTCAAATGAACCGCAAGATTATTAGACAAGTATATATTTTACAAATCTGCTAGTTCTTACACTTAACGGTTCTTGAGTAATTGTTGGGGACATGCTCAGAAAATTGAAATCGGTTTTCTCCATCTTTAGTCTGTGTTTCAGGCCTGCTTTAATTTATGGCTTAAGGCATCTAAAGCACGAACATTTTTTTAGGGCTGAGAGTACTATCGTTGTTACCACAGCGAGTAGCACTTGCGTTTGACGATACCGATGTGAACAAGCCATAGCCTAAATCAGTAAACACGGTAAACACATCAGCTACCGGGCCNGACGCCTGGGCGAGTCGGGTTCGAATAACGTAAAAAATTAGAACTGGTTGTAGTTAAGGATCTGCTGACAGATAGCGTGGAGGGGCGTGTTGTAACAGATGGCGTAGTAGGGCTTGTTGTGAAGTAGCTCAACAGGTAGCAGCACTTTGACCTTGCTCTTGATTCCGTCTTCATTTTGAATACACATAAATTACTACTTTAGCATGAAGTTAAGTTTGTAACACTAATAACAGCTGGTTTGTGAACACGTAAAATAAAACATATTAATTCGTCTAAGAACTCTTTCTTATCCGCGTATTTTCTACTTGTTCGATGTGCGTCGGCAGTGCAGTCAGAATAGCCAACGTAATATTAATTTTCATTAGTTCATGCATTAGCTGATACAGAATTTTGTAAATGGCACGTTGTTACGTATACTTGTTACGTATATGTCAAGTTGCCACTAACTAAATGTCAAAATCTCGCCAACTTATATGAGACAATATCTTCGTCTTTAACGACTATATCAACCTACGCTAACCAAGCCTTGTTGTCTGCTTGCATGTTCGGCAACCTACAAGAAAAATGTAACCAACAATATTTGTATCGGAATTGCAGTAATGTGTAGAAAAAATTGTATTCATAACCAAATTGAAAATAGTAATATTTACCGTTTACCGTAAACTCCAAATGCTTGAAAAGTTTGTTAAATACTAGTTACAAATAATATGTAGTTGTCTTAGATTTGATGGGGAATAAGAGCAATGATCGTTGGTGGCTACGCCGATCGGAGACTATTTCATGGGTGGGAGTCGTGTTTATTTTGCTCTTCCCGACATCACAGTGTTTGCTTCGCGGTTATTACATCTTTCATCCGTGTAATTAATTTGAAGAATGTCTCGCCAAGGACGTATGACGGAACGCCAGCAGTCGATCATTTTGGATTTTATGGAGAGCCACCCAGATCTATGGCGAGGAAAATTTACCCCGCAATTTGCATCGACCATAAAAAGGCAGTACTGGGTGCAGCTGACTAACTTGCTGAACGCCGATGGTCTTGGGCCAAGGAAGACAGAGGAGAAGTGGATGTACTAAGGTCTTAATATTCAATATCATTTGTATGAAGCCGGTTTATAGTAACAGGGGAACACTTTCTCTAAGGCGTGAAAGACTATCAACTTATGAACACGACTACTAAAACATGTAGGTTTAGAGATTTAATCAGTGATGCTTCCCAATGCCTGAATATCTTAGTACCAAGTTACTTAACGTGTATTGTAGTATCACGACTTTCCTTTAAAAAAATTCGTAACAAGACTTTTTTTGGGGCCTACTGAAGTTGCTTACTCATTTCCTAAAGGCACGATTTCCAAAATCTTTATCTTTAAACAAATTTTTGTTAGGAATGGCTCTGAAAATGAAGTAAATTGGCAAATTACAAAATTAAAAAAAAAAAAATATGAAACAGCTTGAAAAGCCTAGGTGTAATTTGGAATTGATTAGAATGGTGTATGTATGCTTAGAAAAGCTGTCCAGCAACAGCTGAAAATAAAAAAAAGTATCACATCAATAAATCTTGCATAAAAGGCTAAAACAGGAAATGGTAGGCCTAGCTTACACTGCAATGTAATATTATTTCGGAGAGTATTTGTAATTTACAGGTACCTAGGATGTAACCTGAGAGTGTATTCGCCATTTAAAGTAACGGAAACCAATTTACTGAGGTTTCTCAAGTATTTACTACTATAATTTTTAATGTTTTACTATAACTTGAAAATAAAACTGCAGAACATTCACAAAAGAAATGCCATTTATAAACTTAAAAATTTAAAAGTACACACATATATTTGCAGTGTTCAGAAAATTATCCAGCATTACACCTTTTTCTGTGTAACTCCTGTTTCATCATTAAAATTTAATAAATTCAATAATTAAAATGTGTTGCAAATGTTTGCACTAAAATTTCCTTGCAGATGTTCAAACAAGGCGTTAAATAAGGAAGTCATTATAATAAATGTACCCAAATATAATAATTATACATATAATTTTTTGTTATGAAATTTTTTTACCAAACATTTAATCTCTGGGAATAAAAATAAACTTGAGAAGTTCCGAAATGTGATTACACAAATCCAACTACATGAAAGGTATGCAACATTGATTGGCCAGCTCACCTCATTGGCACAAATAAACGTAGAAAAATCGTATACTTAAAATACTACACATCACAATGTTATTATTGTTAAAGCTATGTAATCTGCAGATAGATAAATAATTGAAACAAATAAAACCTATTTAAGTAAGACATAATTCACACTAATAAAAACTATAACAAAATAGTGAGCAAATATGTATAAAAGTTAACAAAAAGCTGTAAAATAGTACGAAATTATCACAAAACATTATCAGCTCTGTAATTGTGTGAGTAGCACTAACGGATATCTGCAGGCTCAAACAACACGGTTTGCTTTTTAAACTAATAAATAGTTTGCAACTGGAAAGAATGATTTAAGAGATGTGCAATCAAAAACACATCACTGCCAAAAGCAGCCAATCACAGCAATCCAATTTTATATTCTCTAATACTTATTGACATGGACTGACTGGAAAAGTGCGACGAAGGCAAATGCTGCCAGAATTCGGCGCCTACAGAATGCGACAGGTGGGGGACTTCCTACATAAATCCTCACTGTCGCAGAAGAGAGGTTGATGGCCCTAATTTCATGGCATGCTGCAACTGGTTTCGAAGAACTACGTAAGGGAGATGTGGAGCTGTAGAGAGCGCTGACATCAGCAACCACCCCAGTGGCAGCACCCATGACAGCAGTAGCATGTACCTCGGAGGCAACATCCACTACAATATCATCCAAAACAACAGCAATACCCACGACAGCACCAATGGAACTCACCGACAATAACATTACCTTACCACAGGAAACCTTTATATGTCCTGACTTTTTGAAATATATTTTTTACAGGTACCTATGAATAAATAAATAAATATATATATATATATATATATATATATATATATATATATATAAGTTCCCAAGTCCTAGACAACATTACGTACCATCACCACCGCCACCACTTTCGCCAGCCCACAAGAAACCCCCGCTCCTACCAGCCAGTCTCGAAATAGGCGCAGAACTGATGCGACCATTTCCAATTTTTTTTTTCACGCGTAGAAAGTGTTGCACTGTAATAACACTTAAAACACTTTGAACTATTCGAAAGATATTTATATAGTTGCAGCAATATTTGTACGATGTCTATTGTCGGGCAGTAGCGCCAGGTTACTTTTACAGTCACGAGATGTTGCGTGGATATTTAGTTTTATCGTCAACAGATTTCGCACAATAATAAATATTCCAAATAAAAATAATTAACGACATTGTGGCATACTTTATTTATAATGCCTTTTTTCCAATTAAATTTATAATTTCAGTTGCGTGATTACATCAGCCTGAACATAATGACAAAATAAAATTTACACATGGGTTTTTGTTAGCATTCGTTTGTTCTGAGCCGACATATATTTCTATATGATACATTGTGTGTTGAGTGTCCCTTTCTCTTCTAAATATAGTTTAGCTATAAGCACACTTAGGGAGGTTGTCATGGCCAAAAGCAGGCTAAGATCAAAGTGTAGTATCTGTTCTTATCAGCCGATAGGTCAGAGGTGATTAACCAGCGCTTTGGTGTTTCTCTGATGTTTTCAGCCCAGATTTTGACATTTAGGTGCAGACACTGAGCCCAACGATTGTCTTCATTTTTTAGCTCCGAGTTCTCCATCCCAGCCGCTGTTCATCATCAACATTCTTCTCTTAGTTGTAACTTTAACTTCTAAGAGTTAGGCGACCCTCAGGTAGCCTAATGGGGAAGGCGAGGGGGAAGTCTGGAATGGACTCCCACCCAGTGACCCGGAACCAGGGCGGAGACCCAGAGGGGCAGAGGCCTTCGGCCGACAGCCGCCCTGTCACCAACACAACACCTACTAATGCCACTCTTCCCAAACAATATCGTCGACAGGCGGATCACCAGGCCACACAACCTGGCCGAAGAGTGGCAGAGGTAAGCTATGGAAGCGCCCTCTCGGCGCCATCAATCCCCCTCCTTAGGGCGGTGTGTGGAGGAGGCGAGTCCCTAAGCCTCTCCGACACCACGCCCTCTGGAGTTCGGGCAACGTCCTCATTATCGCCATCTGCAACCTCATCATCGCCGCTCGTTCTTCACAATTTTCGACCTATTTCTTCCACAACAGCCATCAATCCACTTCTTCCTACGTATATGGCTCAGTTGTCTGCGCCTACCACCACCACCATCACAACGACCTCTGCTTTTTCCACCATTGCCTCGCTTCACTCATCAACATCGTTCACTCCAGTAACAACCACTTCTGACCACAGCCAGCACACCCACCTCCGCAGAGTGCCTCTCGACATCACCTTCGCAGCAGTCCCTCCCAAGACCCTCAACACACCCGCCATCGCCCCGGAAGGAAGCTAGTTCGTACTTCGTCCCCCATTTCCACCCACCTCTCCTCATCCTTGCCCGACATGCCCAGTCTGCTCGGTGCATTCCCTCCCCCTCTTGTAATTCTTTCCAACGCTTCTTCCCGCACCTCAATCGGCCCAAAATCACGCCCACAATCACCCAAAAACCAAATCCCCCCGCCTCAACCCCTCGCTGAGAAATCCCTGGAGGTGTAACCTCAAACGTCAGAATCCCCCCACCTCACCCCCGCACCAGTGAAATCCAGGGAGATACACATGCTCCCCTCAACCTGTACCCCAATGTCATCATCACCAACCCCCTCTCCTCTCCCCTCACCACCAACCATCATCTGGAAGCCACCGCAGAAGCCCCCATGGACCTGGATGGTTTTGTCGTCCCGAGGAAGACGGCAAAACGACAGCGCACCGCAACTCGCCCTTTCGACCGCAACACACTTCCACTTTCCAATCAATTTTCATCTCTGGAGTCCATCACCGACATCACAGATGCTCCAGAATCACCTTCACGTTCACGTTCACCTTCCCTCAGAGGGCGGCCGCACCAGGAAAGTTGCTACGGCCCGCACCTCACATCACCCTCAACAGGCTTCTCGACCACCTCAACCTCGCGCCACCACACACACCCCACCCACACCCGCTCACCCACCTGCACCCGCACCATCACCGCCCACCTCGACCATGCAACGCATGCCCCCCATAGCTTGTATTGTACGGATCGAGCAACAGCCATTCGCCTCCGCCCGAAAACTCAAAAGTATGCTCACTGGACGCTCCACATATCATCAATCCGAGACCGGACATCATTTTATACCTCAAACCCCCATGACCAAGAACTGCTCTTCAATAAACTCAAGGAATTAAACTTCTCACCCTACACCTCACGCCGGCCTGACGAGAAGCAGGACCAAGTAGTGCTTAAACGGCTCCCCCTCACTACCACCACCGAGGAAATCGTCGAGGAGCTGGCCGCCCTCGACCTTCCAGTCTCTTCCGTCACCCGCCTCCGAGCACCCGACACAGTCGCCACTGCATCATTCCTCATTACCACCAGGAAGGTAGGAGAGGCCCCCCCTCTTCTACCCCCTTTGTTCACTCGGCTGCTGGGTGGTGGTGGTGGTTGAGCCCTTCCGTGGCACGAGCCGCATCCCCCAGTGCTACCGCTGCCAAGGCCTTGGTCACTCCTCTGTACGCTGCGCCCGCCGACTCCAATGCATCCGCTGCTCTGGGGAGCACTGGTCTAGAGACTGTCCAACACCCGACGCCCTCAAGTGCTGCATGTGCGAGGGACCGCACCAAACGCATCAACCGCACCACGCGCACCAACTCATGCACTAAACGCATCGTCCACACAAAATCGTTCCATAATTCACCCCCTCCTCCTCACCACCGCTCACTCACCCCAAATCATCCCGCCGCTCATTCCACGCGCCCCTGCACCTCTTCTTCCTCACCCAAATCTCGACATTTCCCCCGAATCAACCTCCCTCGCTGGTTCTCTCAAGGACATCATCGACTTCATTCGCCAACATCTCCTCCTCATCCATTTTGCCATCACCGCACTCACCCAAGCCCGCTCCACCACCGAAAAACTGGACATTCTCCTGAACGTTTTTCTCCAGTTTTTCGATGGACCCGCCTCCCATTAGTTTCATCCTATGGAACTCTTGTTCCCTCCTTCCTAAACTCACCGACCTTCATTCCCTCATCCACACTCATCAGCCCAATGTCATTTTCATCTCCGAAACATGGCTCACCCCCCACCTCGCTCTTTCACTCCCTGGGTATACTGTCCACCGCAGCGACCGCGCAGGCGCTGGCGGTGGGGTAGCCCTCATCATCAAGTCATCTTTCACAAACCACAGACGCATCATACCCACCTCACCCGCGACTGAGGCAGTTGCCATCCGCCTCCAAGGTCGCCCATACCCAATCATCCTCATTTCCCTCTATCTCCCTCCACACCACTCGTCCCCCCTACCCGAACACATTTCCACCCTCAGTCGTGTCGACACTCACGTCGTCATGGCTGGTGATTTCAATGCGTCCCACCCAAACTGGGGGTGCCCTACCACCAACCGTCGGGGCACATCTCTGCGCCAACTGCTCCGACGGTCCACCTTATGCGTCACAGCACCCCCCTCACTCACTTATCACCCTACACACCTCAATCGCCGCCCCTCCACCATAGATTGCACTCTCTCGACTCATCGTCCTCTCATCACCGATGTCCGCACTGTCACCGCAGGCTCCTCTGACCACATCCCAGTACTTGGCCTTATCCATTTTCACCCACATACCCTCCCCCACTTCCTCCGCTTCAATTTCCGGTCTGCCGACTGGCTCGGCTACCAGAACTCCCTCCACACTTCCCTCGACCTCACCACTCCCTTCAATTCCCCGGAAGACATCGACCTCAACACCACCACCCTCACCACCGCAGCCAAACATCACATCCCCTTCTGTTCACCATCATCAGCATCCCCTCCGCTGCCTAAATCCATCCACAGCGCGCTGTCCCTGCGGAACCGCTTCCGTGACCGCTGGCAGGCAGCCAGACTCCCTCAGGATCGGAGGTCTTACCTCCTCCTGAGGGGCTGGTGTCGGCGGCTGGTCCGGAAGTGGAAGGCCGAACAGGAGATGGTGCGTCTGCAGTCCCTCCATTCATCAAACGGCTCCCTCTGGGCCCACCTTCGCCGCCTAAAGGCGACTACGACCCGCATTCCCCCCCTCACCACACCCACATCCACCGCCGAGATGGCTGCCGAGAAATCGGAGGCCCTATCGGCGTTCCTTCACACCACCTTCGCCACCATCCCCACTCCCACCCTCTCCTCCTCGGAGGACGAAGATCATCCTTCACTGTTTCACCATGTCACCATCCCCCTGCTCGCCACTCATTTNTTCCTTCACACCACCTTCGCCTCCATCCCCACTCCCACCCTCTCCTCCTCGGACTCCTCGGAGGACGAGGATCATCCTTCACTGTTTCGCCACGTCACCCTCCCTCTTCTCCCTGCCCACCCCTCATTTTGCCTCACCACACCATCAGAAGTCTTCTCCATTTTCTCCCACCTCCGTCTCAACGCTGCCCCGGGAGCCGACTCGGTTCCCGCACCCCTCCTTCGTGCCCTTCCTCGAAAGGCCACAGTATTCCTCACTCGCCTCATCAATGCCATGTTTCTCCACTGCCACTTCCCCTCATCCTGGAAGACCGCCATTGTTGTCCCCATCCCAAAGCCTGCAAAGCCACCCGAACTCGCCTCATCATACCGTCCCATCTCTCTGCTTCCTATAATCTCCAAAGTCGCATAAAATATCATTCACCGCCATCTCAGCCACGCAGTCACCTCTGCACACATCCTACACAACCACCAATTTGGTTTTCGTTCCCACCACTCCACCACCCACGCCATTGCCCATGTGGAACGCGTTGTAGTGACTGGCTTCGCTCGACACCAACACACTGGCATGGTTCTCCTTGACCTTGCCCGAGCCTTCGACTCCATGCCTCATCAACTCCTCATCACCCGCATGTCAGCCATGGACATTCCGCCCCATCTCACCCACCTCATCTGCTCGTACCTGGAGGGTCGCTCCTACCAGGTGCGGGTGGATGCCACACTTTCTCACCCCCGCCACATTCCCGCCAGAGTTCCCCAAGGCTCGTTCCTCAGCCCCCTCCTCTTTGCTCTCCACATCACCGACTTGAAAGTCCCTCCCACCACTCATGTCGTTCAGTACGCTGACGACACATGCCTTCTTTCATCCTCTGCCCACGAAAACCTCATCAGTGACCGTCTCAGTCGCTGCCTCACCTCTCTCAATAATCAACTTTGCGCCCTTGGCATCGGGCTGAATCATTCCAAGTCCACCTCCATTCTCTTTTCATGCCATCGCACACCTGGGAGTCTTCCTCCCAGAATCGCCGCCACCCCCATCCCCTGGTCACCTACCCTAAGGTACCTGGGAGTCATATTCGACTCACATTTCAATTTCATCCCACATCTTGATTCAGTCACCACCAAAGCTCGCACCGCCATGATTCACCTCACCCCAGTTCTTCGTCCATCCTCGGGAACTCCCCCCGAGGTTCGTGTCCAGGTTTTCCGCACATTCATTCTCCCCATCCTCACCTACGCTTGCCCAGCCTGGACTCATGTCACCACTCACACACTCCGTCCACCAACTCACATCTTCTTCCGCTCACTTCGTCTCATTCTCCGTCTACCGCTCCCCATTCCTCGCCATTTCGTGCTCACCACCGCTCTCCTCCTTCACTTTTATGTCACCCTCACTAACCTCACCGACAACTTCACCCATTCATGCTCTCGCCACCTCGACAATCCACTCATTCGCCAGCTCGCCAACCCCATTCCACCCACCTCATTTCCTCGCCGTCCGTTGCTCGCCTCTCAACATCTTCGCCAAGACGCCGCTGCCTTCGTCGATCCGGAAGCAGATGATCCGAGGTGACGACGGGACCGACCAAGGCTGATGTAGCACTGCACCATCAATCATGCCACGCCGTGATGCATGTCTCCTTGCATGAAATCCCTTCCTTGTAGGTGTATGGGGCTTAGCCCTGAGACGCACTTAACTCCCGTTCCTACAGCTGACTCATATAACACTTACTTTTAGAGTAGTTAGTTAAAAAAAGTAAAGATTTAATAATCTATATACAATTTTTTACAACAATTTTTCTGGTGGCGTATGTGCTATCTCTTGGTTCTTTCTGACAGTCCAGGGAGACATTTAAGCGATCGAGCTGAAACTGAAATATTTTGTGTATTCCTAATGGTTCATCTACCCGAAAACTTCCAGTGCGGCAGTGCACTGAAGGCGCTTCATGCCTCTTTTGACTTTATTGCCGAGCTTTAAGTCCACCTCTCGTCAACAGTAAGCTTACTCAACATACATTTTCGCTTTCCCCTGCCTCACCAGCACTTCTAAATTTATTAAAGGTGACACGTTTTCAGTTCCACCTTCACACCACCCAACCATGAAATTGCAGGAGACGCATTCTCGAGTGTTGGATGCTTCCCCCAATCCCCCCCGCCTTAAAACCACGCATCAACGCAATTTGTGAAGATACATTTTCTATCGTCATTTTTTCCTCCGCTACACCGCCTCCGACAAGTAATTTTAGGAGACACGTTTAGAATCCTCCCCTTTTCCCCCCGACCACCCACAACCACCTTGTGAAATTAGAGGAGACACATTTTCAAACCTAACATATTCCCCCCCTTCCACATAAAAATGCTTCCGAGAAATTTGAGCTAATGCATTCTCGGGTGTTGGTCCGGGGTCTGTCTCACGAGGGAGAGAGAAAGTTCTTCTTCTTATTCTAATGCGGTGCAAATTGCGTTTGGCCTTAGGTCTGAGCCTTTTTAGCCAGTATATATTACCAACTCGGAAAATCACAAATATGGTAAAACCACACTAAACTCTGTACATCGAAAATTCACGAATCTGGACGTCAGACATGACATCATAACACACACATAATATACACACAAACCTAAATAGCACTTAGCTTGCGGCAAGCTTGCAATTTGATTTGAAATTCCTTGCCGAACAAGCTTTTCATATCATGTGTGATTCAAGCCAAATTTCTCATGACTGGCATATACTTGCTAATGTAAAGCTTGTAGTTGGCTTCAATTTAGCTTATATGTTGACAAGGCAAGTTTTACTAATCAAGCTTGCTACAAGTTTGACCTGTGGAGACTAGTTAGCTTGATTCAAGCATGAATCAAACTGTTTGGTTTGCTCAACAGGCTTGTTGCAAACTTGCAAGCTTGTCATTATAAGTGACGTGGACCACTACTGCGTGGTCCAGCATGGCCACTGTCATCACATCATCGGCCCACAGTCGCTGCACCATTGACCCCCGCGGAACACGCACGTCGTGCGTCCCGATGCGTGTCCGCATCGTTCACTTGGGAATATGTCATGACCCGATACCGAGTGATCCAACCGAGTGCCTGTGGTGTCCCTAAAGCGATCTGCGTAATTAGGATAGTAATCAAGTCTTCGAATGTGTATTAAATAGCATTATAATTGATCACCCACGGGAAAATATTCGTGAAATACGCCCTTAGGGGATTACTAAGTAATCGCAGAATAAATGCACGCCATGTGCATATTTAATGTGGTGTATAGTAGCAAGGTTAGGGTATTTGAAGTGTTACATATAATTTTCCGAGTGCAATTGTGTGTCTAATCAAGCCAATTAGTGACGTGGAAAATAATTAGTCTTTCTTTCAACCTGACCGTTCCGGTTGTAGAGTGCCCCAAAAATTAACAGACCTAAATTTCCCACGTGCTCTGCGAGGCACCACATAATCATGTTTTGTATTTAAATTAATGCTTAAGAAAGAACTCTGAACTCTCCTCAAGCTAAGGGATGTCCATCCCGAACGTTAAACGGTCCTATTGTCTGTATGTTTTACGTGTTTATGTAATCAGGTCAGTAAACTAAGATACCTCGCGGAATGGCACGAGCTCTCGGTGAGGACGCGGTTCGCCCGCGCTACCCCCGGCAGTTTGATTCCACAGGTCTTAGGTGCTGCACGCGCTTCGCGAGGGACTTTCATACTTTGGCCTGAACACTTAACTGCAATAGGTTAACATAATTTACTGCAACTTTTATTTAGTTTACCGACAGTCTTCCCCGCGCTCGCAGCACCCCTCCATCAGCTCAATTTACCGACCCCGGAGGTTTCATTACTATTGTAAGTTTTCGCGCCATTCTTGGCCTTTTTGTACAGTAACGGCTGCTGGTAGACCTTGTGAGTCAGGTCCGCTTTAATTTGCATTGAATACATGTAACTGTGTACACTATGCGGGAATACAAATTACTTGAGTTAATCGAAATTTGTGAGTTCTTATTTAGTGTTGTATTCCAGGTCCTGGCCCTATCCAGGAAGTCATCGACGCCTCAAGGAGGCATCCTTCATTTATAAGGAAAAAAGGTAATATTAAGGCGTGCTGGGGAGCCGGAATACTCCAGATATATATATTACATTTTCCTGTATTTGTACAGTATGTGTCAGAGGATACAACCACGTGGTCGTTCGGCCCACGATACTGAGAACGGTGACTTCATGCTCACCCAGTGAGTTGGCGCCCATTCTATTCGAAATATAAATATTGCGTAATATTCTGATTTTTCTTAACATAGTCGCCAGACGATGTCAGCATTACTATCTCCAACCGCTCAGGTAACGTTATAAACTTTATTCTAGTTTAACTCAAATTGATTGGTTCGCACAGCAGGCCTGCTGCAAGATTACATGCTTGTCATGATTGATTCAATGTTGACTAAAGCCAATTATGCTATCGGGGAAGATGACGCACCTACGGCACCTAACNGCTTGTCATGATTGATTCAATGTTGACTAAAGCCAATTATGCTATCGGGGAAGATGACGCACCTACGGCACCTAACCTAAAGAGCGAGAACGGCACTCGGCGGTAGAATACTAACGATTAAAGAAGTGGAGTGAAGAGATTTGGATGGCTCTTAAGAGAAATCCCAAGTGAACAATATTAAACGCCTCAAAGCCACTCCGACCACACGAAAGCATTGCGAGGCGATGGAAAATATCATAAACAAGTTTCACGGGTGTTGTTTCCTCAGAATTTTAAGCGGTGACTATACAGTTTTTATACAGCAATCTGTACGGAAAAGATACAGGGGGAAGAAAATCCAGTTGTGGCCCACAAGATGATAAGGGAGTAATGAAACACAGTCGGTAGTTGGTTCCGTAGTCCAGGGTGATATTTTCTTGCTACACTTGTGGTTTTATATGTTTCCTGTGAACGAAAACATCCTGCAAGGATGGTACATGTGACATTACACAAGTGAATGTCTATTAGGGAAAATGTGTTTGTTTAAGTGCTGAATATTTAGTGATTGGGTGGTGAGCTGCAATGCCTGCAGTGGCAACTAGTGACTTTGTAACATGATGAGAACTTTCTGATTCTTTCTGACCAACTGTTTGGAAGATGGCTGGAAGTTCCACACAGTACCGGCAGCGATTATCCCTCCTATAATATTTTCTGATTGTTCTTCCGTTTTGTAAAATTTGTTAACTGCTAGGCTCAAAGTCCTGGTTTCCAATATTTTATTNTATTTTCTGATTGTTCTTCCGTTTTGTAAAATTTGTTAACTGCTAGGCTCAAAGTCCTGGTTTCCAATATTTTATTAAGCATTTCCGGCCTAAGTATAAATACATGTCTTTACTTTATACCACTGAAAAGACTCAGAATCTGTTTGGCATTCGCTCTTTTAAATTTTGTTCAGCTACATTTGAAACATTCAGCAAACTGCCTACCTATGCAGAGTTTTGACGTGAACCGCACGTTCACGAGTCTTTTTGCCCACTGACTGCCGCAGTGTGCCCACACCAGACGCACCACACCGACAGGCTTGTGGGCACGAGTGCATTAGTGTTTAGTATTTATTCAGTATTGATGTATACCATAATTATCGTGTGTCAAAACAGTCATCACATACATAGCCAGCCAGGGACATGTGACATTTTCAAGTTGGCAATGCAGTGGCTGCTACGAGTCAATACTTATATTTAATATTAATATAATGGTGTTTTATTATGTAAGTACAAGGGTAATTGTGTTTTATTATGTAAATTGTGTTTAATTATGTTTATATAAGGTANTAATGCATATAAGGTATATCATGTTTACATCTCATTAGCATTTTAAAGTCGCATTTGTTTCATCTCTCCACCGCCAGGTGTCGGCCGTGCCTAGGTGGCGCGAGCCGATGCATTGCGCAGTCTATAGTAACATTATCGGTTTATAAATTCATTGCTTACATCATGCACTGTCAATGTACCAAATTTGGTTTCAATCAATTAATTGGTTCCTGAGATCTAACAAAGAGTTTTTTTTCAATTCTTGCTATCTTCCAAAATGGCGGACTAATAGCATTATTACTTTCTAAATTTAATGTTTAGATTATGCCTGTTTTGGCAGCTTTTTCAAAAATTCAAAATTCTTTGAAAAAAATCTTAGGGGAGGCAAAAAGGAGGTAGGTAGCGCATGCTGCCAGTTTTATTACAGATGTTTCTTCAATTTAAGAATTATAGGTAATGCGTAACACCAAATGATAACTGAATAAGAACTCAGGAGTCCTTTAGAAAGACTTTTGCCCTTGCACAAACTATTTAAAACAAATAATTTAATTTTATAGTTTTCCTATTAGCGTTATACATGACACCGATTACTTTTTTTTATCAAAATAATTCACGGAATGTGTGTATAGAGAGCCAGTTCAACGAGTTGCCAAAAGTTTCTTGTAAAAATACAAGTAAAATTTTGTAGCTTGCAGGGTACTGTTTTATGAAACGTACTAAACTGTTGATGTATCACCATGTTTATAATATTATAACAGTATTTGATTATTAAAATATAACTATTGTTACATACATTCCACATAAACTTGTTATAAATTCCATTCTTATTTTGGTGTTTTATGGAAACTATATTTGCAACTAGTATCCAAGGAATTGTTTCTAACAAATTTTTGCAGTGTAGTACTTGCTTGTTTATTTAAATGAACTTAGAGGAGTTAAGTCATAAAGTGGAGCTTCATCCAGTTACAGAGCATCACTGAACTGTTAGTGACCTTGGTAGCGGAGCAGGTGGCCAAGCGACATCATCAGCATTTGCCACGGCGGCTGTCTGCTGAATTCAATTTCCAGTGAGTTAAAGCCCAGATTTTTGCATGCGAGAAAAAGTGTCGGACATTGCCAATAGCCTGTGTGTTTTCTCAGCTGAATGCAGTTTCCGCTATTCTGAAGATTCTCCGTTCTGAAGACTCGTGGCCGAACCATTATGTTGATAGCTCAAGATACCTGCTGCCGTACTTGCTCTTGTACAAACTTCTATAAAGTACTTTGCACGGGCCAATATACAAGTTGCCATGAGAGATGGCATAAAATATGTTTATTACGCGAGTATGTCTTTCTTACACGAGGCACACTCGGTGTGTGCGCAGATGAGCGTGTCTCAGAATAAATATTGCCAACACTTGTAAAATAGAAGAGAGAAACATGTATCGTACAAACTATGAACATCTCAATATTCCTTCATTACTGATGAAAACTGGGACAGTAAGATTCGTATTATTTTATTTCGAACAAACAGAACTATAGTGCCCATGAGCAAATTAAAAGAAATTTTTTTTAGATATATTTAATAGTTAAAATAATATATAGTTAGTTATCAACACAAAATGATAATTTGAGATTTAAAAAAAACATGGTGGATATTTTACTCACACTCCCAAAACAGCAATCGTAGTAAGTTAGGTATACCTACACCTTCGCTATCATCGCAGTGTGACATAATAAACTTTAAACATAATTAAAATAGCTTGTGTTAAGTTTTCCTTAGTGGGTAGTGTTTAAAAGTATTGAATACACTATCAAATAATATTTAAAATCTGCCACCCTCAGTATTATTTTACTTTATCAAGCATGAATACCAATTGAGTGAATGTTAACTACGTACATGTTTTGGTTTCCTCACGTAGAAGTCTAGCATAGTGGTCACGGGAATCGCGTTATGATCCACAATTGCAATATTATATGACAAGTACGAAAACAGGTATGAAACCTGCAATGGAAAATAGCAGAGGGTATACTAAACCTGGTACGAAATTCAGCCATCCGAGATGATAAATGCCTTCCTGTCTGCCTGATATAACAACTACTTTTGGTTGAATTTGTACATAATTATATATACCATACCAAAAAAATACCTAGGAAAATTTGTTACAGGAAAAATGCATATGAACTACAAAATATAACGACAATATCAACGGAATTGTGACAGAAACAAAATGTGTGTGTGTATGAAAAAGAGACTGATCATACCATTCTTCTATAAACGTTTTCAAATGGGTGAAATTTCGTTTTGGATGTACGGTCCTATGCTTATCGTATCCTGTGTGTTGCCTTGGTTAACACTTTCTATGATGCACTGCTGTAATTCATTAATACATTAAAAAATCGCGACAAGTAAATGGAAGTTTACAACTAATGGCACACAATTGTTGCTACTACATGTAAACATGTTTTTTACATACAATAATACTTATTACTGTGTATTTTTAATTTAGCGCCTTCCAAAGTTTCACAATTCTTAGATTATGTGCGTAGTATAAAAGCTAGTCTCATTTTGGTTTCACACATACATGTTGGACATTCATTACATATCTGCCCGACTTGGGAGCAGACACATTTTCGAAGGTGCAGTGTGATATAGACACACACACACACATATAAATAATCATGTGCGTTTCCTTCTAGTAATATCTGTGATCTTGGTCTATATGAACTAATGTGGTATTTGTGGCCTGCCTTTGATTTTGCTTTAAGAGGCTGTATCACCCCATATACAGAAATAATTTGTTTTAGCATCATAACAGAAGAGTCAGGGTCATTACTGAAAAGGTTTTATTATAGAAGCATTAAATTTTAAGTTTCGGTGCAAGTTTTGTACTCAATTGTTAATAGGTGTTCCCTGCTTGTCATTAAAAGGTGAGAATTAATATAAAATTTTGTATAATGTTAATTGTTGCATAAATATGCCTTAGTAGTTCATTTATTATGTGTGCAATGATGGGTAAAGTAATTAGCTAAGCTTCTATTGTTGCATTTTTCAATAAATCCTCCTAAATTCGAATTAGGGAGAAATAAATAAAAAATTCAATATGGTGGGTGACACGGGTTCTTAACTACATTACATGCAGGCAGACAATACCGTTCAGTCAATGCACATCTGTTCGACGTTGATTTGAAGAGAACTAAACTCAAGTAATGCTGCACAGTGCACGTGCGCGACCCTTAATCACTATTTCATAGGTGCAAAACAACCAAGCAAATGCACANGAGTAATGCTGCACAGTGCACGTGCGCGACCCTTAATCACTATTTCATAGGTGCAAAACAACCAAGCAAATGCACAATACACAGTAAAAGAACATACTCAGTTAAAGTGCACTCTTTGGTAGAGTACGAGGTAAAAAAATATATTACTAACTTCTGCATTACATTGTGCTTTCTCTGCCTTATTGAACAAACAATAAAAAAAATTAGCTAAATGGTGTTTCTTGCTGTACAAGCCTTTGTATCTCAAACAAAATTTATTTCCAAGATGCAGCCCAGCTGGAGCCACGAATGGGTTGTGAATTCGCTCATCTTTTCCTGCATTTCAAGTAAGCCGGTGTCCCATGGTCCAGTGTGTAACAGCCCAGCGCATTAGTGAGCCACCTGGCATTGACTAC